>CM051499.1:4784402-4818166 GCA_028031935.1 Paedocypris micromegethes
AAAAAAAAAAAAAAAAAAGGGATGGTGGAACGTGACATGGATGAGTGAAAGATTTCTAGGCCAAGGACACAGAAAGCCTTTGACAGCAAGAAAGAAAGACACAGACAGCCTGGGAAAAATAGTAGTGAGAGTTCATTAGGCACAATGCCGCCAGTAAATAAAATTACTTACCGCTTCATTCTCACAAGGCTTTCTTGAAACACTAGGAATGTCTGCTCTCCAAAACATATTAATGAATACACCGACATTAAAAGGGTAAATTCCAGTCAACGGGCTAAACACCTTCTCAACCTATAAACTCATACAATAAATGGGCTCTTAGACGCAATCCATCATTCTACATCACTCATACCAGGCAAAATCAGGTTAATACCTTAACTTTATTACGGGAAAATCCAGGCTGTGAACTCATCACCCAACAGATATTTTGAGATTTTGGTCAATATGTAAAAACCCACAAGATGCAATTATTTGAATAGACTAGTTATTGTCTTTGTGTGATGTATGTCAAAAATGAGACCAAAAAAAACGGAGAAAAAAATAAATAACAAACGCGATAAACAACGCGAACAAATGACAGAACCACTGAAAAGGACTCATGGGATACGCAAGTCCTGACAAGATAAAGAGCTACTTTTTAGGAGAGTTTCTGAGCGAGACAGTTTGGTGTTTGGTTCTTCTTTTGTTGTCGATCATGAGCGATATAACGAATAAGATCAGATTCAAGTTCTATCAAGTATATGAAAGACAGCAATGATTTCACAAAATTTCTGCAAATGAAAAATCTGGTCAAAATGCAACTTTAGTTGCAATGAATACATTTAAATCTCTCAATTATACATTTTCTTAAATAATAAACGGAAAATTTTCCAATGTCCTTTGATTGGAATGGAAGGCTAAATTGGGCTTCAGTCACTTCAACCACTGATCCAAATCAATACTTTTGTCATTTGTAGTTTGCATTCGAGAAGGCAGAATCCGGGATTGACATTGATATAATGTGGTGAACTTTTGGCTGCATCAAGCTCAATGAGCCACAAAAACAACTTAATCTGCTTTTCTTTGGAGACATAAAATGCGGCATGACCTTTAGCAAAGGCATAAATACAAAATGGCAACTAATAACAGTTGTACTTCTACTACCGTTTGACTGTTGTGGAACACACTGAGCAGCCTTTCATTGCACAGACTGGAAAAAGTAAATGAAGTCTGTGTTTTCAAGGTAATGAAAGTCAGGGGTTTCAATTAAAGAGATCAGACTGGAAGTGCGGTTTACGCAAGGGCACTGGCCTTCGAATCCAGACAAATCTCTTCTTTTCAGCATCAACTAGAAATGCAGCCAACAGAAGAAGAACTATTGAAAGAGACGAGTTCAAGAACAAATGAGTTACTCATCATGATCTGAAGATCAGAGCCCGGCAAGACGAGACGGTCTCGCTATGAAACATGAGAGACATTGAACAAGTGGACTGATATGATCATGGGACCGAGATGGATTCTTAACGAAGAAAAGAAAATCAAGCATTCCTATAAAATAATATGAAATAAAATGACTATTTCACAAATTTCCAGTTATTTTAAGTAAAGTAAAAGTGAGTGAGGTTGTCAATATGGCAAGCCATATCGAAATTGTGCTCTGCATTCAACCCATCTAGTGAAGTGCAGATACACCCAGTGAAGTGAAAACACACAAACCCAGAACAGTGGGCAGCCGAAGTCGTGGCGCCTGGGTGGCATTTGGTGTTCAGTGTCTTTCCCAAGGACACTTTGTAGAACCAGCCGTAGGGGGATTTGAACCTGCAACCTCTCGGACACGAGTCCAAGCCCCCTACCACTGGAACACAACTCCCACATTATTATACATATAATACATAATTCTATTTTTGTAAACTGCAAAATAATGCAAGGATTAAACAACAACTTCAACCATTCTAAGGAAATGCGTGTTTTCCCATTTAAAAACCTTATTTATTAAAAATAAGAATAATATGATTATTATTAATAATAATAATAATAATAATAATAATAATAATAATAATAATAATAATAATAATAATAATAATAATAATAATAATAGAAATGGAAAGTCAGAAGTCAAATGGAAAGCAGAGTTTTCTGAAACACTCTCTGGCACGTCTCCCTTTAGCCTGGACCACCTGGATGTTCAGGGAAGTGCTTCAGGTGAAAATCTTTTGACATATAAGATCAGAAAGTTAAACTTGAGTGAACAAGTGAATGTATGGTTTGAGTTCAAGGAATTCCAGCTCACTGTGGAAAAGTACTTCGCATAGAACATCTGCATCCAAATAACACACAAACAGGCTTCACTTTGAGTTTTTTTAACTTTTTTTATAAAAGATTTCCAGATTTCCCATTTTGCAGCACATATACTGTAATGCTAAAATATTTTAATTCAACTTTAAATCAGAATATATTGAACTCTATAAATAATGAGCATCAGACAAACATGCAATAACTGCTGTAAGCATCAGATTAAATGAGACAAATACTGTTAAAATGATTATATACAGTTTCTCTGCTGACCTTCACAAACAAATTCCAGCAAGCGCAAGTGGCTTTGGTTAAATCTCACATCTGTGTTATATTAGACTAAAACGGTGTGGAACGTGCTGCTTTCCCCGGGTGCCTGTTCTACTGATGGCAGGTGCTTGGAAAAAAACTGCGACTGATGGCGGTGCGGCATGTCAGACGCTCTTCCTGTCTACAGAGAGCTTTACAACTTTGGCCTAGCGTGTGTGTGTGTCGACTGCAGTTACAACATGTGCTGCCATTTCTTTCTGAAAGCACAAACACGTTAGTGTGCAGATCATTCTTGCCAAATAATGTGCATTTGTATACACGTAGGCTTGTATATCGGTATATTGTATATTTCCATGCAGGTAAAATATTTTCAAATATTTTAATATTTGCAATAATTTAATTTAAATACGTTTTTGATAAGTCTACATTTCTTATGTACGTCTGTTAACACCCTGTGAAATTTTTCAATTTGTTGGACAAATCTGTTTATCTATCTTTCCATCCATCTTTCTTTCCATCTAACTAGCTATCCATCCATTTATCAAATTTCTTAAAAGAGTGTAATGTTATTTTATTCCTCCATTACCTTGGTCATTTGTTATTATTTACATTTTAAGTTGCATTTTTATAACTTGTTTTGGCTGCAGAACAGGAAGACTTTTTAATTTGTTGGACAAAACAAATGTTTATCCATCTACAACAACGTAATGCAATGTAAGCTTGCCTTTGTGTATTGTGTAAACAGGCCTAAAAAAATATTATACTCAGAATTTAATGAAGCTCAACAGATGAGCGAAACAGCACAGGAGCTACATCGGATGCAAATTTCAGAAGAACATCAGATTACAGTAACCTGATGATTTAATTGCACAAAAAAGTGATTTGATGATTTGTTGTAATCTTTTGCCACTTATTATTCTTGTGTTCAAGCAAATCTGCCCAGGTATAGTTATACACGGCCCACAAGATCCTTTGAAATGTAGCTGCTGTTATTGGTAAAAGTGACTGTTATTGGTTATATTGTACCATATGATGACAGTGACACAAACTACAGATGCCATAAAGTCATTTATCTGCCTTGCCTTTGTATAAATTATACTTGTATACATTGTAACGTTTACTTAAAAGCACATTTTGGTGCCGCAGGTATAACATTTCAAGTTTTGAGAAGATATATTTTTATTGGGAACAAAATATCAAAAAGTTTACTTATTCTAAATATTCCTGTCTGTAAATATATATATATATATTTTTTTTTTCCACGTTTAGTGTGTTTTACAAATGTTTTTCCTGTTTGGCCCCTGAATATAAGTGTGCTGTGAGTTTTGGCAAATTGTGAAATTGTTAATTGACAAACACAATACACTGTAACAATGCAATGCGATGTTTTGAGCAAAAATAACAAACGCTATCTGCCTTAGCTCATATGCAAGCAGGAGAGCGAGCCGTGCTGCATGTGAGGCTTCGGTTTGCTGAAGTTAGTTTCTTTTATTTCTTTTGGGTATGAGCCAGAATGATTTTGGTTCATGCAATGTTAAAGTTGTTGGAACTCTGACAGCGTTTCCTCAAACTCAAGTTGCAGTAATGCCCTTGCATTAGCACAGCTGTTTCTGCAGCTTGGCAACCCTATATTGCGTGTACTGTAATGTTTCTTTTCTAACAAATCCTATATCATATAAAAGAGTGCAATACAGGACAGGCGTATACTGTGAGAAGCATTTAGTCATGAAAGAAATAAACACATGACCCGAACCACAGTTGCTTCATGATTAACTTCAGCAACATTCTACATCAACAATTCCACCACAAGTGGACCGGTAAACAACGAGGGATGAAAACCACTGTGTTTTGAATGGTACAGTCTTCCGTGGAAAAATTTTGCTCATGTGCAGCAAGCACTATGTTAAAATATGCATAAATATAGAGAGTTTGTTTCAGCTAGTCTTAGTTCGGACCAATGAGCAGCGGTCACTTTACTTTTTGCCATTATTGTGGCGCTCTGCATTTCCGTTTACTCCTTTTTTTGTTGAATTATTGAAGGTATATAGGTCAGAGAAAATGTCCAGTACTAATTCACAATAATGGTTCACTTTGAAACTTCATGATAACTTTACAAAATGTGGCGGGAATATTTGTTGTATTATTAAAAAAAACAAGGTTAAATTACTCATCCTGAAAATTGATGCCATAAGCAGTGGCTGATCCTTCTGAAGAGCCATAAGCATGAAGCCATGACATAAAATTGAAAATAATTCAAAGAAAAGATGATGGGACAACGTAATCTGGCACCGCGTCATTAACAGTTGACTGCCATTGTCAACTCAAACCAATTGAGATGAAATGAATACAGTTGAAAATTAATGCCATTGAATGCAGTCAATAATTCTAAAAATTACCAAAAATATGGTAAACAACAACAACAACAAAAAAAACGTTTCAGTAACGTAGCCCGTCTGGGTAAAGAGCTAGTAGTGAATGTACTCGTCATCACATTTGTAGACCAGGATTTTCGTTTAATTTTATGGTTCTGTTTTGACTTGTGATCTTGTAATCACTACATTAAACACAAAGGATTAAATGGACAAAAAATTGCATTTAACAATTTAATTCAAAAACAGCTGAAAAAAAGGAGCTTGGCATTAGTACAGACATAAACCAAACAAAAAATATTTCCCAGAGACTGTTTTTAGTTTAGGCGGTTCAAAATAGTTGAAAATGCAACCAAGACATTCATTTTAATTTTTAAGCCTATAAATTAAAATTCTAAAAACGAACTATCGTTCTTCATCATACATTAAATACAGAGTCAAGTCAAAACCCTAAAAGAGTTCAAGTTATAGAAACAATACATTGTATATCACAACGTCAAGGACAGTGTAGAATAACCAAGAATCTTTATTTCAATTGTAATTATTAATTAATTACCTGTGCTTTTGATTTAATAATGGTGTAATTGTACTGAGCAGCTTTTAAATTTCCAAAGCGGTTGACTCAAAACATGATTGCCCATATAATTAGCTTCCCCATGGCCTAATCAGCTGAGCATTGTGCTTCTTAACACCAAAGGCCATGGGTTTGATTCCCAGGGAAATCATCCAGTCCATTAATTATACAATTTGTCTGCAATTGTTTTGGATAAAAGAGCACTAAATGCATGAATGCTGCAATTATTACAAATCCAAACGCTTCCATTTGCAATCAAAGCTCAAAGGAACACATGTTGCTTCTGGGGGTAGAGTAGAAAGTGATGTCACGGCTGAACACTTGTCATCTCCAGATCTTCACACCATATTACATTACATCTGGCTTTCAGAAACACAGTGTTCCTCCAAGAATCACACACACACACACACACACACACACACACATCCTTTTTACATATTTTCAAATTGTGGACATAATACAATCTTATTTGTAATTCAATCTTTGCCTTTGGTCGAGCAAATGAATGGACACATTGTGATGAGAGTTTGATTACCTAAAGTGAGATTTTGATTGTACATTACATGCAGCTTCCCCTAAATAACCATAATACGTAACTTCAGTTGCCTGTACTCAAATGTCATAACTTTAAAACAAATGCATCGATTAAAGCAAAGTAATACAAGTTAGCATATGAAGCCTATAATGACTACAATGCAAAAAAAGTCACAAAAATGTACACAAGAATATTGTAGATAATGCAAAAGAAACTATTTTATTTCTCTCCTGAACATTTCTCACATGCGGTGAATGAGCAAACATCCAATGGGTCATAAATTAAACAAAGCTTTCATATGTCAAGTTAAACATTAAAGCGCCACATTCTTCAGCAAAATCTATCAAATTATGAGATTTTAAAAGTAGTGATTATGCATTTATTAACCAACACTAGAGCTGCATGATTAATCGTTAAAAGATCGCAATCTCAATTTCAATCTTATTCAAGCATGTATACAATTCTGCCAAACCTCCTGATCTCCGACAAGAGGTCTCCGTCAGCTTGTGTGTGTGTGTGTGTGTGTGTGTGTGTGTGTGTGTGTGTGTGTGTGTGTTGTGTCTGTGTATGTGTATGTGCGTGTGTCTGTGCATCAGGGCGGAACTCAATCATTTAAATATTATAAAGGAAAGATGAACTTGCATTACTTTTGTCGTTTTTAGGGGCGCCCCGCTAATTTAACCATAGGGGAAACACTGCACTGTCCCAGTGATGACGCCGGATGCACGGCCACGTGTGATTTCATGTAGCGGTCACGTAAGCTTATGCGCCAGTTGAGTTACAAAAAACTGAAAAAAGAAGTAATTGAGTGAGGAAACAAAATGGTATGGTCTGCTACCAACTCGGGCATTTTAGTACCTGAAAAAGCATTTTATTCTGAAGTGTGTGTGCTTTCAAACCATATACAGCATACATATAGAGTTGAGGACAATTTTCTAGACCTACCCCTAAATAAATAATCATTATTATTTCAAAAGTGTTTTTAAACAGAGCTATTAATTTTGCCCTCAATTGTACACAATACAGTACCTTTGTAATGTTTATTTTTATTAAGTTTAGTTGTGATTTTTTAAAAGTGATTTTTTCAACATTACATTTACTTATATTTGAATAAAAGACTAATATGGTGTTATTAAATTGCTGTTTGACAACCTGATTTTCAGAGTTAAATATTCAAAATGAAAAAAATATATATCCCGAAGTGTGAAAGAAAAGTGATCTTTAATCGTGGAAAATCGTGGTGCTTCTCGTTTTGTCCAGAATCGTGCAGCTCCAACAAACACTAAACGTTGCATAGTAGACAAAAAAAAAATCTAAAAAATATATAAACACTACAGCAAAATACCTGGAAAAATGAAACCTAATCAAACTTATTGGCTTTTTAAACAAGTATTATATGAAGCTTTACTTTGCATTAATAAAAGAAGAAAGTCAACTTCTGTCTGAAACGAAGACACAGCGAGACCCATTCAAGGCGCCTGGCTCAATACTCACTGACCGATAAATGTCCCTTGTGGCAATTAGAGGTGCATATAAATGTGCATCTTGGGTGGCTGAATACAATCTTGACATTAGAGCTAATGCCCAGAGGGTTTGTGAGAAACTTAAGACATTGCCTCACATTTTCACACACTTTATAAAAAAGCCTCATCCTCTGGTAAACAGTGCTTACACAGATGCCAGTAACAGGAAAAATGTCAGCCTGACAATACACAAAAGGTCCGCACTCTCCCAGGAATTCTCCATCTTAACCTACAGCTGATATACATTTTACAAAGTGTTGAATCCTGAGCATTCATTTCAGCCACCCGCCACTAAATATTGTCCAGAATTTTGATGCTGGCTTTTCGGCAGACGGAGGATTTGTTTTTTTGCCAGCATCCTGACTGCTCAGACATGACCCGCTTCCAATACACATAACTCAATTTCAGCCATTGTGTGTGTCTGAGCAGTCGATTCTTCTGCAATGTTAGCAAACAAAGAAGAGGGCAGTATTAGAAACCTAAATGATGTCCATGTGATGGGCTTCAGGACCACTCAAAATGTGAAAAACGAATTTTACTCAAACGTTAAGAATTGCTAGAAAAAAAAATCTCTTCCCGTGAGCTTCAGGCCACACACAAATCCAGCAGCTTCCAGAGTCATAATGTTCTGTTCATTTCAATACAATCGACACGTGCAAACAATTTAATAAAATCTGCACGGTTTAGACTTTGCATATTTGCTGTGATTTTCTTCAACACATGGGTTCAGCAACAATTAGTTCACCAAAAGACAAGGTTGTTCAATGACCAAGAAATGAAAATCACAATTTACTGCGTAACACATCTTCCTTAAAACATGTTTTTGTTTTTCTTTTTTTGTTCAAATTAAACAAGAACATGCACAGTACACTACTGCTTTACACTGTAGCTTGAGTCAGCTACAGATCGAAAATCAAACAACTGACAGAGCGACTTCCACATGTTATTTGGGATTGATTGATTGATTGATTGATTGATTGATTGATCTTTTTACAAATTCTCAGAATATATAACAACAAGTTACTGAAACTTTCAGGCCTACAAGCACAACGTACAATTGAACATAACTCTTGGATTCTCAGTGCGATCTGGTCGTTTCACTTCTTCAAAAAGGCCAAATGTGTTTTAAAGTTGCGACATTCCAACCCAGATGCAGCAACTGTTCCAACATGTTGCAAATACAGTAAGTGGCAAATACTGGCTGGTGATGATCAAAAGCCTACAAAAGTTGTAATTTTCAAAAGAAATATTATAATAATAAAGAAAATGGTTGATAATAGTACATCGCTCCTTTATTTACAAAGATTCTAAATGCAAAAAAAATTGTATAGATATACGAGTACTATCATTATTACAATGATTTGGGTGTTTCAATGCTTAATACTAAACAATGGGTTATTTTAGTATACAGTAGCTTGAATTCAACCGTTTTAGCAGAATATTAGCATAATATTATAATAATATTAGCAGAAATATTAACTGCTGATACAAAAACATAAACAACAAAAATATAAAAAAATAATAATAATAATAATAAAATATGTTTGGTAATGCGTGTTTGTGTAATAAAGTGAGGGGGATCTACTGTACCAACGTGTTGAATCGAGCGGAAGATTGTTGAAAAGCGAAAATAACGATTACTCAATCACTACGGCGAATTAGACACCACCTGCATATTTTCAAGGAGAACGATTAATTGGAGGTTTAGATATACTCACCAAAACGTTTAAAAAAACAAACTCGCAACTTGTTGCACATACGTGAGCGGCAACTTTGCATTTACGGCGATTGGAAATGCGATAAGGTTTTATTTCGCATTTAACAAGTTCGCGTAAAGCAAAAGCCCCGTGTTGGTTTTAACCCGGTGAAATGTGGCCAGACTACACGCCACACACACTCACACTATTTTTAAACATCGACTACTTGATACAACTGTTATTTCTTATCTTACTGTGCGAAATCACGCGGCGTCCCGCACGCATGTTTATATTTAGGGACGCAGCTTAACCTCCAGCAGTTTGGCTGTGTTTGTTTGTTACAACTCTTCTTTGGAACACGTCCGAAATCACGGCGCTTCCTTATTCTCGCCTCTCCGCGCTGCAGCTGCTACTGAGCAATTCAACGAGCATCGTATTCTAGTCAAAATGCAAACCAAACGCGAACAAACACTCACCGTCAGCCAGGAGCGTTAAAGTTAAAAGACTGCCACAAAGCGCCGCGGCGAGCCTCATCGTGAAGATTCCCCTTCGCTGTGTGTGTGTGTGTCGCCAAAGCGCTTCTCTTCTCCGTTCCACCGCACTTCAGATGAGCTGCTCAGTCGGGGGAAAGTCTCTTTACAGAGGCATTGTAAAAAGCGCCTGTAAATCCCGTTTGTTCACGGGGCAAGTTGAACCGGGACACCGCAACTCCAGCAACAGCCCGAACGATCCACAGTCAGTCGCTGCTGCCGCTGCTACTTCTCTGCTGGAACGATCAAAAGGTGCATTGGGTTGTACCATATGGGCTTCGGGGGAGCTTCCTTCTCAGACTCGGGGTGTCAAACGCGGAGCTTAGAGACGAATCACCGCTGCCTGCTGGGGGACTTTTTCAGACTTGTTTCTAGAAGTTTCGACAGCTCGCTTGCTAATAGGGAAATGCGCGTGGAAGGCGTTTATGAGCGCGCGCGAGACGCTCCACGCCACGGAAACTTTGAAGTTGTTTGAACCTGGTTTTAAATGGAAGAGCGTGGTGGAACAGCCCATCATCCTCCTCACCAAGTGTGGTGATAGAACGCGAGCGAGCAGACACGACAGCGGGAATCTCAGCACACTTCTCGGGCTTTGAAGTTCGAGGAATACACCTGAGGTGCGTGTGGGTCATTGAAGGGCCAGCAGCTTTACACCAACTTCACATCATGAAGATTTGTGAACAAATATCAAAAACTTCCGGGATAAGAACCCCAACCCTCTCTCTCTCTCACACACACACACACACACACACACGCACTCGCGCGCTCGCCTTTGCTCTCTCTCTCTCTCTCTCCTCGCTCTCTCTCTCTCTCTCTCTCTCTCCTCTCTCTCTCTCTCTCTCTCTCTCTCTCTCTCTCTCTCTCTCTCTCTTCTCTCCTCTCTCTCTCTCTCTCTCTCTTCTCTCTCTCTCTCTCTCTCACAAACACAGACAGAGAGACTAGCTATTTTTGGTTTAAGTGTAATTTTTCTTTTGCCAGTTTCCGTGTAACAGAGCTAGGATTCTTAAGGTTTTATTGAATATTGCAGCCTCTTTTCCCAGTAGGAATAAAGGGTAACTATGGTAACAGGGATTTAGTTTCCTCTAGGTTAAACCAGGCCCCTGGAGTCTGACACCTTGTCAGCTGTATCTATGTAGAGCCTGTCTCCTAATTCCCCAAAGACCGATGCTCAGCGCACAAGCAGGATTTTTGCTCAAATTGGTGTTTCTGCAAATGCCGAACTGAGTGTGACTGTTTTGAGTTGGCGTTAATTATTTAACCTGTAATAACCTCAATCCAGTTTATCGTTGATTTACACAAATTTAAACCTATTGCAGCACAAACTAAAAATGCATATTCTTTTCTAGGCGCACACACAGCAGGAATCCAAAAAAGAACACAAGATGAGTCCAGGTTAGTCTTCACGGGTCCAGAAAACAAATCATGTTTAACAACTTCCCAAAACTGCAACACAAGATCTTCAGAAGAGCAGCCAGAGGCTGGAGCTCCAAAGCTTGTGAAGCTCAGCATCAAAACTCTGGAAGAAATTCAAGCGATTGGTTTGAGGCATTCCGGGTACGGGAAATACTTTTCTAGGCTCATCGCAGAGTGATCATATTTCATCATCTGTGAGGAAGATCAGGTTGAAGCCTCACACACTGACAGGCCGACGTCAGTTCGAAGCGAAGGTTTCTGCACCCGGGGCGAAGCTTTTCGTTAAACACACAAAGAAGAAAAATGTGCAACATTGCAAGGGAAGAGAAAGACCACAAGTACAAAGATCTTCTGTGAAGTACTTTAAAAATAACTTAGAAGAACCAAAAAGAACAAGAAGAAGTGTGGTTCCCAGATGACCTACACATCTTACACCCAGAATGCTGACACTTGGCCGCAGTATCAGTATTTTCCCACAAGCCTTTATAAAAGCAGTTGATCACTCAAGAAAGATGTAATGTAAACATTTGTTTGCTGTTGTTTCACAGTGGTTCAGACAAACATACAGGGCCCAAGTTTGAGGCCCCGGTTACTAATCCAGGGAGTTTCCCTGCCTTTGATATGTTGAGATGAGATGTATATTTGTATTTTTGACACATTACATTTCCATTTTATACTTTTATAGATATCATTTTTAAGTAAACAATATGTGTACTTAATTTTATATTTATGTATATTATGTATATTTATTAGATACATTTAGTTAATTTATTATTATATTATAATTTATTTATTTTTTTTTCCGTTTTCAAGCATTTAATTTTAAGTACAGTATATGATCCAATTGAAAATATAAATAGCTTCTTTATTCTTTAGAAAGGTAAAGCAATTTAATTCTGGCCACAGGCACAAGAAATGTGGGGAAATATTTTATGACTGACCATTTTAAGCAAGACAAAGTAACTTATTTATCTTGTAACAGATTAAACTATAACTGATTAAAATACAAAATAAGTGAAGCGTAATATTTCAAGCTTTGTTCCATACATATTTTAAACAAATACTATATTTATTTTATTATTTATTTATGGTTCGTTTGACTGGTGTCTGGTACCAGGCACCATTTTCACCAGAAGAGGGCAGCAAAACTCAAACATTAGAATTCTCTTTTTAAAGAGCTGGTATACTGTAGTTTTTTTTTTTAATACCCGTCTGTCTATCTATCTATGGTGTTCATATTCTATAATAATGTATACATATTATTACTAGTTATAATTATAAAAAATTGTATATAAATTGTATAAAATGTTATTAAAAAAAGTCTTCTTATATGAAGAACACAAGTTACTTTCATCATGTTAAACATTTGCATTGATTATAAGTGTTTTCATTCTCGTGTTTGCCTGCCATTCAACAGCTCAGTGCTCGGATGTGACTTCATATCACGCACGACAGGTGTTCAGCTGGATACGGCGTCAGCGTGACGGATCGAGGACGAGTAACTGACAGGTGACGTCACACCTGACTAGCTCAGCCTGCACACACCAGATAAACTGCCGTATGAGCGACATATGAGCACCTATTTTTTGTATGACCTGCTTTTTAAAGCATTTTAATTTGTGAACATGTTTAAACCTCAATAATTCCTTTGCATGCCAGTGGAGACTAACAGTGAGTTGTTTTTTTCCCCTGGCAACTGAGTCATGGCGATTTCGCTCAGTCCAATTACTGTATGCACTGTACAAACAGCACATCTGTCATCGAAAGAATAGAACCAGCTTGTATTTTAATTTCTTGTTTGTGTGTGTACATTAGTGAAGACAGTGTGGCATGTCTCCAGTGTTTGTTGTTAATATGTTAGTTAGGAGTTGGAGGCTGTGCATGTCTGTGTCTTGGTGTTCCACAATTCTATGCAGTTGCTTTGGCACTGTGTGTAACTGTGAAAAGCACATTATAAATAAATTGGATCATGATATAATCATTGAACTATTCGTCTTGTACCTTAGTCATTAAGAAATAGTAGATACTACTAGACAGAAACAAACTCCATACAAAATGAATCCCTGGTTTCAGATATTGCGCTTTGTTAATGTACGTAAACATGTCAACAAATCACAAGCAGATTTTTTCTCTTTAATTTGTACAATCATACTGAATAACCAAATGAATCTAACAATAAATGTTTCACGCATTCACATTATTTAACCTGCTTATTCCAAACGGTGTTATATAAAGTAACATTTCAAGCATCTGTGTTGAGCCGATCGTCCACGCTGACTGGTCATCTGGATAGAGGAACCAAGTTGCACCTATAGACAGTGACAATGAAAATGTCAAGTTCATAAACAATGACCTTCAAAAACAATCCGTGAGATGTTTCTGAACATTACGTGTAACCGTGTGTGTGTAGCTTACAAAAAAGTTTTTTTATGAAAACAACTTACGAAAAAAAATATTCTTTCATTCTGAGATGAACTATTTATTTTATTCATCTAAATTGATAAGCATTTGGAAAAGTATTAATCTAAATTGTTGTGAAAACCTTGTGGAATAAAAAAAAACAAAAAACGCAGGATTTACCCGAGCAGTCCTGGACCACACCAGCGCTGCGGCGTCAGAGTCACATGCACTTCTTGTTCCTTCCGAATCACTCCGACTCGAAGGGGTTTCTAGAGCAGAAATAAACTGATAAGAGGTAGAAAAGACTGTTGCATGTCTGTTTAATCACTAGTTGAAACAGTTGAGTCCAGAAAAATATCAGGATCTTCAAAAACACACAGTATTTAAAAACATGTTACAAAAAATTAAACCTTCATGTTTAATAAAGCATTAAATCATGAATTAAACATTACACACTCCAAGCTGGAAAATGTTTTCTTCAAGTTTTATTTATTTTTCTATCTGGGGAAAACTCGAGGAAAACACAGCTATGCAACATTCAGACCAACATTTCTAAACTGACTGACAAGATCATCTATACATTTCTCCACATCAGCTTACTCCATTTCTGTCACAGTGGGAGTTGTGGTCCAGTGGAACTCAAAAGAGAGAATTTAAAATAATAATGCTAAATTATTTGAACTAATTACATGATAAAGTTCATCTCATTCAGTCAGTGGCTCAAACCTTTCTAGATTTTTACTCTGAACAAAATTATTACCCCCCCCCCCTTACAAATTGGTAAATGTTTTAAAAGTACAGTATTTCAAATAATAACCTAGTTATATGTAAAAAAAAAAAACAAAAAAGCATATAGGGAATAAACAATTACTATTGTAAACAACTGTACAAGGCTCTACACAAGCAGGCATGTTGAATGAGCTGCTGTGAATGTGAATGAGATCTACAAACCCCTTCGCTGTGTTGGACAACAGAGGCGACGTCCTGCAGGTTTCTGAAGTTTTTAGTATTCACTGATCCAAACTCCACAACCATGTCACCTTCTCGCAAACCCTAAACTTGACAAAACCACAAGAGAGCAGTGTTGAAAACCTGCAGAACCTTCCGTACAATTAATTTTTCTGTGAAAGCAACTGAAAACGGTCAATAAACTATTGAAACTGAAACTCACAGCCAGAAATGCAGGAGAGCCTTGAGTTACGCTCTTCACCAGGGAAAAAGCTTGAGGTGGGCAGACACTCGAGGGGGTAGCGCGTACCATTGTAGGCGCTCCATCCTGTTGAAGCTCATCTCTGGCTTCGGCATGCAGCTGATGAAGAGCCGTCTCAATCTCCACCATGACATCTTTATGATCGTTCTGTAAACCTTTAGCATGGGTGAACAGACCGAAAAGTCAGAGTCGAACACAGGCCATTACTAAAGCTGCACATTATTTAAACAACGTTTGGGAATGAAAAAGGGATAAATATGAGCTCAATCTGAAAGAAAATTCCAAAAAGAATTGTACTATAGAAAGGGAGAAACAATTATACAAAAAAAATGGAACCACCCAGGGATATGGAATTCTGGTCAAGATATACAGTTTATCCAAAAATTAGCTTCAAATAGCAAAAATTCACAAAGATGTAGTCTTTGATAAAAACAAAGTATACGGTACAAGATTTAAGACATGGGAATAAAACTAAACTTATTTAATTTTACATTATTTATAAAATATAATATATAACTTCTATAAAATATAAATATAATTTTTTTTTACTTGAAATATTTTCAAAAATGAAAACATTTGCTTTGCATTATTGAGGAAACCAGGAATCTGAACGTACAAGAGATGGCATGTCTGGCTGTTCGAACCTTGTACAAATCCACATCTGCACGAGGAAAACCTTCAACATCTACTAGGGCAGCGTCCATCCCGACTCCGGCCTGAAGAAGAAGAGACAAACTCAAGACATTTCATATGAAAAAGATCAGAGTTCTGAATTTGGCAACTATTCACAAAATGGGAGTTTCCAGTTCTTCACACACACGCATGCATTTATATTACAACAGATGACATGCATAGTAAAACTGAAATATTTAAATATCTCTTTAACAAAATCCTTTTTTTCCGTTTTAAAACGGTTTTCTAAGGAGACACATGATTAAGTGAAAAAACAATAGCTCAGTTCAGCAGTGTCTGAGTCCCATGTCCAAAAAGCCAACAACACAAACACACACACACACACACGCACACACGTCTACTATGATATAAATATGTACATGACTAATTTATTCAATTGTTCTTGCAATAACTTTATGGTGCCTGTTATTTAATCAATCATAATCATTGTGATAATAATTTGAATAAATAAAGTTTATTATTTCAGCTCTCCTGCTGAATGTCTTTAGAAGCTGCAGTGTACAGTTGCTTAGGAAATACTGTACGTGTTAAGACACGTGATAAGACTTGTAATAACATTCAACAGAACGAATGGAAATCGCTTTAGTGTCAGACTAATTATGATCAGAACAAAAATAATGTGAAATCCGCCGCCTTTCTTTTAGTTGAATACAAACAAAATGTGACTGTCTTTTCGTTTTAGTATTTCAACGTTATTAAAAAGCTTCGTTATACACGGATACAGGGTTAAATGCACTGATAAAGGTTTTGAAAGCCTTACGTCCTGAAGCATGTCATAATATGCTTTAATTTGCTCCTCAATTTCATCTTTTCGTTTCATCAGCTGTCGCACGTCTTTTTCTGTGGCTCTTTGCTGCGAGGGGCTGTTTTCTTCCGCCATTTCCTTCATTTGATTATTAAACGAGCTTCTGGAAAATTAAGATGTAAATTGTTGTCTTTATTGTTAATGTTTCGAAACTTCTTTCAGACGACAACAATGAAAGAGCACAGAACAGAAACTGAGTACGGTCCGTATTTTATGGTGATGTATTTCGCTGGGGGATGGAGATTTGCATTGTTGTCTTTTACAGCGACTCCTGCCGTCCTGGAGTGTAACGCGGACCACGTGGTTGTCTCAACCTTTAAATACCGAACACATGATGGTAAGAATTAAAAGGGGAGGGGGTGAAAGAAAGATGAAAAGATATTAGATGAGAAAAAAAGATGAATGAGGAGCGAAAGCTAGGAGAACCCCCCCGACACACACACATTGCCATCACCTCACTTTACTTTCTTTCACACCTACACACACGCACACGCGCGTGCGCACACACACACACACACACACACACACACACACACACACACACACACACACACACACACACACACACACACTTTTTGCACAATAGTTTAATCAGTAAACGTTATCTTTCATCTTATTTTTAAAAAGAAAAAAGAATGTCACCACTGTGGACATATAAAACAGTATTCTCATTCATATTGCACAATTTATTGCACACAATAATTTCTCTATCTGTAGATTTCACAATCACTTTGTTATCTCTGCAATATATATTTTTGCATCAACTACAGAAATAGGACAAAATGGACACACTCTATTATGTGTGTATACAGTATGTGTCTAAATACAAAGGTAGAACACACATCAGCAGAATACATTTTTACAATCTTTGTTATGAGCAGGAATTGGAAATAGCTCTAGTACTAAGCTAAAACTGTCATTTTAAAAACCATTACATATGTAACTAGGCCCATGAAAAGTTAATATAGCAATATAATCTTTAGAAACGTCTCTATTACATACAGTAGCACAACCAGTTACAAAAATCCAAACATAAATTGATCACACACACACACACACACACACACACGCATACACACATCACCATCATCGTTGTCACAGTGCAGAAATGCTACAGTCGGTGTAAACACGTTTACAATTCACTAACACAAGCTCTAAAGCACAACCTATAAAGGTTTACTTAGATAACCTTAAAAACATACTGGCTATTTTAAATAAACTTTCCATTTATATTTTTTAAATAATTACTGTGACTAAACATTATGTGGAACAAACATTTTGGTTTTCAAGATTAATAGGTTCTCATATTAACAGATATGAGTAATTTTCCTGTCTTCAACACAGTTTAAAAGACCATAATCAACAATACTTAGCAAAAACGTAACTCAGTACACAACTGGCTAATGTAAATCACGTAACAATGCACGTCAGCACGAGAGACATGTACAGTCAAGTCATTTCACACAAAATAAACAACTTCAGAAAAAACCACTAAAGCAGAGAACTGTAATATTGCTCAAATAGTTATTGTAAAATGACTTTACATTGCCTTTGTATTTTCAAACATTGACTAATGTCCAAAATATACAGTATTGTCTGTTTCTAAATAGAAAACGTAAACATGTGTTTTGGTTTCACAAGTGGAACAAGACGTTCAGCCTTTGGAAAACACTGTCCTATATAACACTGCGAATAATGTATGTCTTTGCCCTCAATAGTGCATAATAATGTAGACTTGTTTCGCACTTCTGCAGGTTTTATGTACGTGTTATTTTGAAAATTAATCTTGCTTTCTTGTGTCTCAACAACAGACAAATCCGTAACTATACTGTAAATGTATGTATAACTTTAACAAAGCAGATAAAAGACCCTGTGAAATGTCAAGGTCTGTAAAAACTTGATCCTAAAAGCCATAGCCACATAAATAATGATTGATTAATTAATTGCAGCTTAAATAAGATTTGAAAAAGTTTGTAAAAGTATTAATAAATCACTTAAATGTCAAAAATGCATATTTTAGCAAATTGATGCCAATGCAGCGCACATTTTTTCCATAAAGCAAAGTAGAACTGATGACGCAGATGTCACACATTTTGCCACCAACTGTGAAAATATCAACACAGAGTTTCCAGATGTAAAGACAAGACACTTTTAAAACTGCTGAAAGAAACCAAAAGACCTAGAGCTGTCCAAAGAGGATGGAGCACAGCAAAAAGATGGAGTAAAGGAGCAGGAGGCCGAGGCCGAGCTTCCGATCGAGTTTCCAGCCGTTGAGGTGAACACTCAGGACCTGAAAGACAGGGAGTGCCATCAAAATCGCTGCTCGAATGTGAACAGTGACTAGAATAGTGAACACCAGAAGTTCCAATGATACAGTAATCATTGTACAATAAAAGGTGAAATAAATCAGTGCAATCTTAGCACAGACCAAACAATATTCAATATGCGCATTGTACTGCATTTTGCAATATAACATATTGTATGATATTGTTGGTGAAAATAACACACACACACACACACACACACACACTTGCATTTATGTCCCACTTATAAATAAAACAAAACAATTAGTGTTGTTGAGAATTTTCATACCTTATTTTATGGTGGATTTACATCAAAACCATACATTTACTTGTATTTTGTCAAAAACATATTCAGTAACTCTTTGAGTTACTTTGTAAAAATGTGGTGTTCAGGGCTCTCTTGGCCAAAAATGTTCCCGATCCCTTGTCTAGACCCTCAAACAGGCATCCAAAGTTTTGTGGCCCAGACGAAGGTCCCCACAAGTTACCACAGAGCCCCAGTTTATTATGAAAAACGAGTGTTTGGGGCCCAACCTTGACCTTGATGCCTGAACACATGCATACACACACACACACACACACACACACACAAACACGCTCAAAACACAATACACAGTCACAATCCAAACAAGCTAACGCAAAACCAAACCACTCTCAAAACAAAGCTATTCACACACTCGCATAAAACACTTTCCCTCTCTTCATACCCATCGTGTGTATTAGATGAGATGCACAGACAGCAATGCCATTATCAGTTAATGTATGTATCTACTACGAATGATTTGATGAGTAATTATGTTTTTTAATATCGCGGTCATCCACAGAAAGTTTGGAACAGTTCAGTTAAGAAGCGATTGCGTGTCTCTGCCCCTTTAAGACACAGCTCAGAACGATGATGTCATTTAAAGTAGTGTGCTCTGATTTTATAAGAACAAATAAATCAATCTGATTTGCATCAGCATTTTTGTTTAAATCGTTTCTTTAAAATACATTTTTCCACTTTAGATGCAATGCAAAACCAAGATCAAGACATCTCTACCAAATGTATTTTTATCATGGTCTTGGTTTATATATATATTTTTACATCATTTGTGTGTGAGAGGGAGGAAAATGCAGCAGCTGTATTTAACCTGAATAGTAGGGTGGTTTCTGATTACAGAACTGATTTTAGCTTGGACTCAATTCTCGAACCTAAATTATTGCCCCCTCATTTTCTATCTCATTTTCTCTGGATTACAACACTCTGCATTAATGGCCCACCATTTGCAGAGAGACACACACACACACACACACACTTACACCTACTGTCAACTTTGCAATCCCAATTCACCTGAACTGTGGGAGAAAACCGGAGACCCGGAGGAAGCATAGGAAGACCATGCTAACTCCTCAAACTTGACTTTCAAGTCACAAAGAGGCTTATTATGATTTTCGTACAGGGCTAGCCACTGCTCTACCGTGGCAGCCTAATTTTCTGTTTGAGTCCAAACAAAATAAAAACACAAGTAGAAAATAAAAACTCTACTTACAGTGAGGAAGACTGAGGCGAGCAGCAGAACTACAGAATAAACCAATCCCTTGTTGTTGATGGACACCTGCAAAAGACTTTCCATCAAACAAAAACGTCCTAACAGCAGGACTATTGAGAAGATACTGAACATCTGCACTCACTATGGATCCATGGTCCACCACCAGAGTTCTCAGAGCCCAAGGGAAGCCCAAGCCCAACAGGATGTCAAAAATGTTACTGCCGATGGAGTTGGACACGGCCATGTCGCCCAAGCCTGAGACACAACCAATGTGAATGACCATGACTATGATTCGAGAAAGATGCTGAAGTACTTGAACACCTTGACGGGCAACGATGAGGCTTGCCATGCAGTCTGGAACACTGGTGCCTGCAGCCAGGAAGGTGATTCCCATGATGTAATCGGGGATGTCTAGTGTGTAGCTGATGATGGTGACCTGAAGGGTGATGCGAACACATCACATCACTGAAGTTCTCACTGTGACATAACAATGAGCTTTTCAAATGCTTTCTCATTTACCATCCACACCATGAGGTAGGAAAAAATAGCAATCCAGAAAGTTGACGCGACAAAGGTGATCATGAACCAGCGATGCCAGAGTGGCGAAACACAGTTGGGCACTGTGCAGTACAGTAAAACACACAGCGGCCAGGACACAATCCATTTCACCCGCGCACAGCAGCCTCCTGATGGACACAACACCTGGACATTAAAGAGCATGGACCCTTATCTGCTAAAAACCTTTCCATGTTTCAGTTGTACGGACTGACCAGGCATTTTGAGAGGTTTAAATGTTTCTTCACCATCCTCTTCCTCCTCTTCATGGGGTGAGCTTTCACTTTTCACTCCTCTTTCCCCATCTATCATTTCTGTGTTCTGAAGAACCTGCTGACCTTCAAGACGTCCTCCATTCTCCATCCCTCTGGAAGTGAAGGTCTTCCCAGACGACCTACTGTGTGTGCCATCTTTTAAAAGTCTCTGTCTCTGAAATGCAGAAGAAAGATTTGAATTAAATTTGATTTGAATGGTTTTGGCCATTAACGCCACAAAAATGAATAATAAAATTAAAGTTTGAATTTACTTAATTTATTTGTAAATTTTTGATTTAACCTGCCAACATTTCCACTTCTAGATATTGATATTGCAACCGGACAGTGTGGAAACCTTTCCATAAAATCCAAAGATCCAAAATCCAAAACTTTTTCAAGATTTTTCCATCAAACTTACAAAATTTTAGAATAGTGGTGTGTGAACGGGTATTTATTTTATTTATTAATTTATTTATTTTTTTTTTTTTCAAAAGTACATTTAAAACATGTGCAATGTTTTAAAGATTTATATTCAAACTATCCCCGTTTTGTCTGGTTTACTACTGTAGTTCTGGGTGTTCCCTGTCTTGTTTAGCTCCAGCCACCGCTACCCAAAATAGCTAATGCTAATGTTCTTTGTGGTCACTGGAACGTTGGTCATTCTTTCTGTACCCTTTTAAACATTTATAATTAAAATGAACCTTCTTATGTCTTCTTACAAATAAAACCAATTTAAGGCATGTAATTAAAAGTTTCCAGTACAATTATATTTTGGACCAGAAAGTCTTGTTAAATAAGCTTTAAAATAGTATGGCTGCTGGTCAGGGTTAGCATGAGTCATTTAAAGGTCTGATGAAGGACATTTCACCTCGCTGATGAGCATACGTCCAGCCATAGACAGGCGGGTGCGAGGAGAGAAATGTGGCGTGATCATGAGACGCAGACTGGCCTCGGGGAAGGAGAGCTGATGTGGCTTTGAAATGAGCAGCTCATCCACCATCAGCACGGGAGACTCCTGTCCGGATCCTGCTCAAGGTGGGAAAACATCTTCTGTTCCATTAATGTTTTTTGAAAGACCGTAATGCTTTTAGTAAATTGATAGTATGCTTTGATGCTGCTCTACTGAAAATGTAAAGAGAGATGCCGGAGTACCTTTTCTCACCAGGACCATAGATGTGTTGCATCCATCTGCCACTTCATCACTCTCTCTATTCCTGCTCACTGTTCTTCTCACACAACATTGCGCTGGAGATACGCATGATCTCTGGACAAAGCTGGCAATCCGACTGTTAAATCTGTGAAAGACACACCAACTTTTAATATTTGAGGAGAATAAGTGTTTAACCACAGTCACTTAAATCGAATTGTTTGCTTAGCAGAAGGTAAAGAGATGAAAGCCATACTTGAGTAAAGTTAATGATATCTTACTGTACAAATTACTCTTACAGAGTTACAAGTCACCAATACTAAGAAAACTCAAGTAAAAAGTATTTTACTCATACTGAATTTAGGCTCAGAAAACACCAGAAATGTGAAAACCAGAAACTCTTTATTCATGAGGTTTTATTTTTTAATACGTATAGAAGTGAAATTTAACACCTCAATGCTTCAAAATGGCAGAACAAAAAAGATCAGTCAGTCTCAGTCAAACTCAAATGTGAAAAAAGGTACAACAGCTAATTCACAATCACCTGACTGAGCTCATAAATAGCATTCAGTACCTTCAGCACCCTGCAGATGGCGATACAACCTCACCGGCCCAAGAAATTAAGCCGGTAGACAAAGCCACCGACTTGACGTGCACAATGCAATGAGTAACAATAAGTGTTTTTTTTAAATAAGACACTTATTTATTTTTTTATGACATCAAAAATGTAGTCAAGTAGAGAGTAAAAGTTGTTTATAATTTTGACAAGCACAACGTAGCCAAAAATACTTAAACAATATAGCAAAGTAACAAAAAGTCCATTCACTCAAGTACAGTACTTTACACCACTGTATTTTTTAGACTTGTTAAACTGCTTTCAAAACAATACAAGATGCATCCAATCTGTTTTAATGTTTGTACGGTTCCAGTCTTGTGAAATTTAATAAGACAATTGTTTGTATTGTTTGTACAGAGCAGATTTTTGTATTTAATTTCTTCTTCAATGCTGTTAGTTATGCTGGAAAAAGCGGCAGACCTTCTGAACTGAACAAAAATAGTAACTGACAATAAAAATAAAAAATGCACATTGAGCCTGATTTGCTTGTGCACATTCTACAGGCCACTAAGACAACTCCAATTGGCTGCATACATTTGCATACTGTGACCTTTTTTATACCGCAACACAGATGTAAAAAGCATGTAACAAATCATGTCAAAGCAAATGGCCTGACTGGTCAATTAAATTCACACAGAGAACTTAACGCTGGACTTTGCAGTACATCTCAGCACCAACTCCCTGTCTTCTACCAGAAGCAACAGAGAATTCCTCGTGTACAGAACAGCAAGTTTCTCATTATGGCGAGACGTCTGCTTAAAGATGGCACAAATCAGAAGATTGCGATAGGTGGCGGTCTTCATTTAATGAGCACGAGCATTGTGTCCTCTGTTTTAGTGAGGTGCATGGGGAACAAGGGCTCGAGTCAAGTTCATGTGTTGGATGTGAACACATACAAAGCTTCTCTAGTTTGCCAAAACGAGATTAGTGCTACGACTGCTGGTGAACAAGAAGCAGTCTTGGGTTGAATTCTAGTTTGAATTTAAATCTGGTCAATGCATATGATAAAGAACTGTCCTCTGTCTTGGCACCAGTGAGTGGCAAGAAACAGACTGTGCTAAAAGATAAGCTCATGGTTTCTTGGGAAACCAGTGTGAGAACATTTAGTCAGTTTGACATTTTGTGAGCATGCTATCTCGGGCTACGGGATGCCATTGGTCTGATTCCACAGCCAAGTCATTATGGTTGGTTAACTGCAACCAGGCCCAGCGCCAATGCCATTGTTCCCCAAGGTGCATGATGAGCGCCACTCTCGGTCAGTGTAGTTTGTCCTTCCTCGCCTCTATCTCACTGCTGGACAGCTATGAGCTGGTCCTCAAAACAATGCAACACATTGTGTCTGCAACATGTCGACTTCTGCAAGATCGCACCAAGCTACCATCAGGACCACCTTTGACTGCGGAAAACAGCGTCTTTGAGAGGGGAGACCTTGAATACTGAAAGCGTTGGATGAGGGAAGCGGGCACTTTGTACAAAAGTTAGTTCTTGTCATGACAAATCAAAGATTGTCTTGTGTTTTTCAAGCATTTAAAAAAAAATGTACTAGAGATTAGTCTTTTCATTTTGTTTTTCTTTTGTTAGTTGGCTTATTTTTAGATTCTTGTGTATTATTAATTGGATTCCTTATTGAGAAGTGTTTGTTTGTTAGTAGAACACACAGTGTGGCTGTTCTGTTTAATTTGTTGTAATTTTTCTTTATTTTGAAGCGCTTCTCTTTTTAACTGCAAGAATGGTTATTGGTTTATTTTTAGGTTTGGTGTTTGGACTACAGTCCAAAAGGGCAGAGGTTCAAACCATGGTACCACAATTGAAGTGAGCAAGAACAAGCAAGAAGTGAGCAAGAAACTGAACCCGATCAAATGAACCGGACATAGCTAATGCTGCCCACTGCTCCCGGTTTGCGTGTTTGTGTGTGTTTACTTCACTGCGTGGATGGGTGTGAATCTTTCAGCTCTACAACAATTAACAATGAGTTGAAAAAATGAAAAAAATGGTATTTACTTCATTATAAGGATGTATATTCCATACATGGAAATCAGAAGGATGGATTCCCACCTGTAATCATTTATTCAAAAACAATTATGCAATGTCTTTAACAATTAAAATGACAATAGTATAGTCGGAGAACTTACCATACCACTCTCTCATCATAGATAACCTGTTGAAAAGGAAGTCAAATGAACAGAATAAGGAGAACAAAGTTGTTCACACTTTGGTCAGGCAGCGTCTCGACTCCTGCTTTTGAAGTTCATTATAATCAAATCCTCAAGAGAGTGTCACGACTTCACTCACTTACCAAGATCAAGGCCAGCACAGAGAGGATGTAATAGATTGAATCTCTGAACAAAGACCACCAGGTCAGGACCACCGTCTAGGGAACAGTAAATATATTAATTAATTACTGACCAAACCATTAATGTTGGTGCCTGATGGGTCGATAAACTCATTACTATATATACTGAACAAAATTTTTGTCTCAGTTCTGCAAAAATCTTCTAATCTGAAAGTAGAAAATGGCATAAAAGGAAATATCTACCTGACGTGCAAAGATGCCACACACTCCAATGATGACTAAAATGTTGAAGACCGCTGAGCCAACTATGGTGCCTACTCCTACGTCACCCTTGGTAATGAACACACCTGTCAATCAAGCACAGGAAGTATGTCACATAAGGTGACAAGAGTGTGCAGTTAGCCATAAAAAGACAATGATTATTTCACGTTTTTATTAAAAGTCAAGTCGTATTTTATATAAATATAAAAAAAACTAGTTAGGCTGGGCAATTAATTGAAAACACATCCAGAACTTATAATAAATCAAACCTTTCCAGGTCAATTATTTCAAATACATTCTAAAGCTTCTATTTTATTTTGAAGAGAACTGCTCATTTTATAATTGTAATATTTAATTAAATAATTATTTTTTAATAAAATTATTAAAATAATATTTTAATAAAATAATTAATTGTATTACTAAATGTCCAAGTTATTTTATTTTTATTTTTATTTTTATACTTTTTTTGAGAATAAAAAAAAACAAATTAATAACATAATTTTTCATTAATTGTAATTGTGCTCAAATGTTCAATTAATCAAGATTTTTATTTTAGGTCACATTGCCCAGCAATAATTTGAGTTTTATCAATTTATCAATTGAGTTTTAGCTTAAATAAATTGTCGAAAGGCAAACGCACCAATTAGGGAAGTAAACAATTCAGGAGCTGAACTTCCTGCAGCCATGAAAGTTGCGCCAGCCACATCTTCACTTAGCTGCAGGTTCTATAGAAGAGCAATGTACAGTACTATCATGAGCACAACCCTAGACATTTACAACAATAGTGCTGACTTGCATGATTGCTGGCGTTGTATGTTTAGGTCGAGTTGAGGTAAACTGGACCAGAACTGACCTCTGAGATTTTCTCCAGGGACGGGACAAAATAATCATCACACACAATAGCAAGAGCGTAGAACATGTAGATGGCCTGACAAAAGAAGTAACAAGATTTGGTTAAGGTTAGGGTTAAAAAAAATCAACAAATGCAAAAAATAATACCTTTGTTATATGTCAATTATAATAGTGAGTAGAACAAAAATGTTTTGGAGGATATATTTGAATGAATGAATGAATGAATGAATGAATGAATGAATGAATGAATGAAGTTGAGGGGCTGACCAAGTAGATGGGCGAGTTAGAAGTTGATAAGTGAGTTGATGAGTCTGTTTGTGGATGGATGGATGGATGAATGAATGGATAAATGGATGAATGGATGAGACAAATATATTGATGTAAATGTGGATGGATGAATGAGTAAATGTGAGGGAGATGATGAATGAGTGAATGGATGGTGCATCTGTGTGGCAGGTGAGAAAGGAGACTCACACACAACATGTGGAGTAGAACAGCCCCTCTTCTTCTCTGCTCTTTGCTGAAAATGTCCTCAGGAAACTCGTGAATTGCTGAGGAGGAAATATTCAGAAAGAAAAGACAATCATCATCCTGTTTGGCTTCTTGAGAATTCAAAAAACAAGCTAGTGTTCCGTTTAATAAGATTAACCCAATTACTGAAGAAATCCAAATCCCATACTGTCAGATGAAAATAAAATAAATTAGAAGATTATTTTATTTGATTTCTCTGACCCGAAACTTATGTCTGAAAATTTGAACGGTTTAGATTTAGAATTTTTTTTCCTAAAAACTGATGACCAAATCTAACCCGTGAAGGATTTACACGTGGCCCGCTCTTTTATTTCTATGGTCACATACTTATTTAGTGATTTGAGACAACTTGGAAAATAAGATTGCAACTGGATGCTAGTGTTAGAACAGCATTTTATCTGAGACGACCTTTAGACATTTCTGAAGTACACATTTAGAGAAAAAAAAACGTAATCAGAATATTGTGCCAAATTGTGCCAAATCCAAATATGTTTGAAAAAAAAAACCCTGAACATAAACATTTTATATTTATATTATAATTTTTTTAGTGCATAAGTTTGTAAACAAAGTGTCTAAAATTTAACAAAATTAATAATAAAACATTCTGTGTGATATTTTCTGTGTTTATAAATCTGTGACGTGCAATAATGTTACATTGTAAATGTATATTTTGGATTGTGGTGCATTTAAAGTTTAGGGATTTACGGCACATAGAAAATTTAGTCCTTGCTCACACATGTTCATTAACAATTACAAAACAATTATAGTTTTAAATCTGCTTTAATCCATTATCCTTTACACCTTTTACCCAGTAAAAAATTGTACTAAAATAAATCACTGAGAATCCCACCCTTGCTAAAACTAGATTCCTCAGTGAAGCCAGTTACTATGGCAACATCTTACCGGGGCAGTAGATTGTCGAGAAGCGACGGCGGGAAGCCAATGGCAACAGAGTGAATGTGTTTCCCATGGACTCGATTTAGGAAAAATGGAGGAAGGGGGGTGGGGTGGGGGGTGAGCGAGATGACAAGTGTGAAGGCTAAAAATGCTCCACAAGTCTCTCCCGGGGGAGCATCGTTCAGCAAGGATTCTGTGAGAAAGATGCACTTAAAACATTGCTGCCTCCACCAATGGGAATAAAAACTGTAAATCTGATGCGGCAGCAAGTGGCTGGATTAAAGATGTGATTAAATGTAAGACGTTACTGTGAAAATAGGAAACTTTTACTAATTCTTTTCAAGTTCACCCACAGTGATCTAACACTACAGTATACTGACCACACCCACAACCATAATCAGCCAATCAGTGTGTTTCCCTTTAAGATGAGAACTGCAGCCTAGATTTAGCAGCTTCCAGGGAGTGATAGGAAGTGTCTTGTGTGTTAATCAGATTTGAGTGTGAGTACAACCACTGATCACTCACAGAGATAGATAATAACACAGCAAGAAAAAAACTCTGAGTGTAGAGCATTTTAACTACATGGTGCTTCATTTCAGAAGAAAACCCAAAACAAAACAAAACAAGGAAGGAATGAAGGAGATGTTAATGATTAGTAAAGATAAGGCAAAAGAATGGTGAAAGTAAAAAGACCAAGTGGAGAAAACAAGTGAAAGTGGAAAGAGATGGAGACAATAATGTATGTAAAGTGTAGTGTATAAAAGACTATAAACTACAGTAAATAGTATAGTATATAGTAAGAGAGGGAGAACGTAAATGAGAGATAAGAGAAAAATAAACAAATTGAGAGAGAATGTTGGAAATAAAGGGTATGAGAAGGATAGAAAAAAACTTAACTAGAGAGCAAGAATTAAATAGATAGTTGGGAGATGTGTTGAAACACGTCATCTACAGATTAAGTTATTGCCTACAAATGTTTAGAAGAGCCTGATACCGCTCACATATCACAAAACGTCAGCGACTTTCTGAGTGGTGTACAAACATTTCTAAACTGTTTAAACAACCCACCCCTAGTTCACTCTTCTTACTTAGCTCTACACAGAAAAAAATGCACTTGTATAAAAATTAAGGCATGTAAAATGCTGTTAGAAGTAAAACTAAACTATAACCAAGAACAATCACAAATAAAGCTTTCAATATAATGCTTAAAATGTTAAGAGAACAAAGCTGGTAAGCTGACCACTACACAGGTGGTTAAATGTGACACATTGAGTTTTCCGTCATAGAGTGTTTAAGTCTAGTTGCTGTAAAAAAATAATTTGTCACAGCTATACGGGTTTCCAGATGAATAACTCAGTGTAAAAGCTTGTTATAGTTTGTTAATGCTCTGAAAAACATAAAAACAATTATGCTAATTATTGGACACATTTTGCAGTGAATTTAAATTACAAGGCATTAGTTGCAGAAATCATTAAGTATGAAGAGTGGAAGTTCTGGTCCAACGATGGGGAGCTGCAGGTTCAACTCCTGGTCCGGTAGGTACCAGAACAGAGTGTCCTTGAGCAAGACACTGACCCCTACATACTGCCCTTAAGGCTGCCCACTGCTCCAGGTTTGTGTGTGTTCACTTCATGTGGAGGGATGAAGCCGCCTCGTTCACCACTCATGTCAAAATGGCTCGGAGCAACCAACGCACTGATTTTGTAGTGTTAAAGTGCCAGAGGAGACTGGCACCAGTGAGCTGGATTCTGCCCAGAGATTTGTTTTCCTTGCTTTCTGTTCGAGAGGTTTTTTTTGTTACCTGGCCACTGACGCAAACGCTCACTGGTTTATTTTCTAAACAAATGAATAAAATGCAACAATATTTTTTACATTTTCACACATGCTCTTTGAGACAGTTGTAACTGTGATAAAAACACCCTACAAATGCACTGAACTTTGTGTAACGATAAATTCTGAGCAGAATTTTCAATATGGTCCTTAGGATATGTGAGATTCAGTGCCAAAAGGACTCTCATTTGTAGAAGCAGTGGGTGTGGGATTCAAACCTGCAACCTCTTAGACGGAACACCACTGCCCACTATTGACTTAACAGCTTCAGTGCTAAATATTCAAAGCCAAACGCCATGAAGCTGATCTCTCTCACAAGCGTCTGGTTCCTTTTGGGCATTACAGGTATTCTCTCACAATCTAAGTAACTCCAAAACATGCACACTACTTGACATGTTTAACTAACAAATCTTAAACACAGAATTGTGTCCTGGATGCTTATTTCCTTGTGTTTTTACATCTAGAGCCTCAAAAATTGAGAGTGAATTCCATGGTCACAGTAAATAAGTCACGTTTTTTTAAGAAATAAAAAACGTGTCTTCCCTTTTCTAAATCTGAAGAACTATGCAGCTACACTCACCAGCAGACTCTCATCACAACCTCATTACTTGAGGCTTCTCCCTCCGGCCACACGGCGTCTGCTGTCCCTCAGGAACTAGATTCACTCTAACCTCTGATCTCTCAGCTCCACAGTCAATGTTCCTGTCTCCAATCAAACCTCTGGGTTTCCAGCGTCCAGACTCTCCTGGTGTTGTTGATTTCAGCATTCTCTATCTCATTTACCCGCAGATCCCGTGCACCACTGAAATCTGTCATCATTACTGCTCATTCTGTTTGCAATGTCTAAAGTACGCTTTGTACTTCAAACCAGCCTGGAGTCTAAGTCTGGTTCTCCATGATCGATGGACATTTTGTTCATTCATCAGTTCTTCTATGTCCCTGCTAACTTTTATACTGTAAACTCAGCTTCTAGTTAAAGCTGGCATGGCAGGCTTTCGTGGCCTGTGGCGTCTCAGTGAGATTTTCAGCAGATTCTCGACACCTTTGCAAGCCCACAAATTGGACTAACACAAAGAACATCATGTGAGGGACAATCACTGACAGGCCTATAAATAGCACCTTCCCCTCCTCATTATTAATTCTCTCCCACCTTTCTCTCTCTCCTTTGTCTCTTTCCATCTAAGCTTCTGCTCTCCCTTCACAAACACACACTCCTAAAATTTAGCATTCAGTTACCAAGCAACACAAGCCTCAAAGGATTCACGTCTGTTCATCTCTCAGCCTTTGAAAGCATCAAAATGAGTCGGTGAGGGCAGAATCATGAGACAGATCAGGCTTATTACATAATTCACCCCAAATACAAACATTGTAAGAAGTGGAAACCAGCGGGACTATGTGACCCAGGAATGGAAGAAGCGATGTTCAAAGTGGAATGATGGAAGGTTCACTTACTAGAGTTTTAAAAGCTATAATAATAAGTTTTAAATTCATATGGTTTATGATATATCTCTATATTCGTATATTTCCATATATAATTAGTCATCATCAGTGATTTCTAGGCTGATAAAAAAATGTATATAACACAAGTAAGCGTTTACTAGTTTGTACAAGACTACTGGGTAATTGTTGGCTAAGCAAGTATAAAAACAAGTATATTTTATTACAGTAAAATTTGTTTTCAGAAAAAGAATGAATTTTTGTGCTGAGAAAGGATCTGCTGCGCTTGGTCATGTTTAGTTTTTACACAAATATAATATGATTTCTTGTGGCTTCTAAGACCTTCTTGCCCAACCACACACACACACACACACACACACACACACACACCTTTCGTAAGTTATTGTGCATAATTCCTGTAGAAATCTTTACTCCAAACCTCATTGATTTTTGTAAATCTGTTCAGATGTTTGGTTCCCACCTGCTCTGAGAGTTTCAACAGTTTGATTCTCAGCTTCAAACGTCAAGAGCCGTCGTACTGGGAAGTTGGTGTCTGACCATGAAGAGTTCTCTTCTGTTAAGACAAACAATGCAAAACTTAATTTTTTTGTCCCCTTTTGTTTTCAGATTTATTCAATGTGTTATGCTACTTCCTTCTTTTAATACTAATGGTAATCACTGACGTGCAACAGACAAAAACAAATATTATCTCAGAGAGCATTGTGAAGTGCCCTGGAACTCAAATTTTAATGTCAATTTTAAAATGGAATATTAGAGACAAAAATCAGTTGCACAATTCTGTTTAACTACTTCTTAAACACAAGAAAGGGTAATTAATTACCCACTCTTAAATGCATTTCAGAACACCATTTATAACAGTAATTATCCAGTCAGAAAACTAGTTCCTCTGTTCAAATATATAAATTACCAAAAAGGAAACTAACTTAAAACATAAAAAATGTAGCTTGTTACAATTAAAAGTAAACATGTATGACTAATTAATATGTAAGTCATTTATGTAAATTAACAATTTGTTAATTAACAATTACAACTGCTCTCTTCAAAATTAAAGAGGTTAAAAAACATTTGGGATGCGTGTAACGCTGAAAAACATTAAGATAAATGAGTTGTACACAAGTTATACTAAGTAACATGTTGTTTTACTGTGCGAGTGTTGAACGACGAGAAAGCCTCGCAGCTCAAGCCAAACCTGAAGATGAATAGGACAAAGGGTCTACATCTAAACTATAAAACCTCTTCTGTCGTGAATCTTCTGGAAAGTTGTTCTGTTCAACAAAAGCTGGATCTTATCAGACTCTCTCTCTCTCTCTCTTGCTTTGTGTATGGAATATTAGTTCAGCTTTATTTTCCTATGCTATATAAGGGTACAACTAGCTCCTCTGCAGCATTATGATTTTCTCTATCATCACAGAACATAAAACTGCAACAGCTGATGCCACACACTGAGACCATTGCATGGTTGTTTTCCTGGTTGGTTGAAATAAACAGTGAGGGTTCTGTGTTCAAGAACATTCAAATCATCCAATCGCAAAAGGTGATTATGCTTTAAGGTTTACCCCTCTAACATCTGTCAGAATCTATAACTTGTATATCCATAAAACTTGCATGTTAGAGATAAAAAAAAAAGTTTCCACGTCAAAGTTTCCGATGTCACAGGATGTTGCTTCCGAGCAGGAATTTTCCATTGCTGTTACTTCTGCCGTAATAACACTTATTGCAAAATCACCGGCTCATTCACATCATGACTTCATCTAATGCGTCCTGCTCTTCCTCAGGACGCACAAGATGACAAGAGAATGTGCAAAGTGTTGACTCTTTGTGCATCAAACCCTCACTGTAACAAATCGAAAGAAAGAGACAGAGAGAGAGAGAGAAAGAGAGAGAGAGAGAGAGAGAGAGTGCTGGTATTGCACGGGCCTCATGATGGCTGGAATGTATGTTCCTAATATAAAATACACAGAAACACAAAATAATGGAAATTCAGGAAACAAAACATAAAGAACAGGCGCACATAACTTGGAATTTGACCTTGACTTTTAACTGACCAGAAACACAACTGAAACTATGACGTCTGAAACTTGATCAGCCTATGCAGGGAATAGGCTGATCATGAAGGAGTGATGCGTAAAGAGTGAAGTTGCAACTTAGTTCAATGGGAAGAGTGAAAAATAATTGGACAAATTATTTTGCAGACAATAAAGTATAGGGAAAAGGCATGTTAATAAAACATTTGCTTATTGAGAACATCGTTGCAACGCAATAAATTGATATCTGAATTTCCCCAATTTTACTATATGTCTGTTAGCCACAATTATATGTGGCAACCAACTTGTGAATTCAGAAACATGCATGATTTATATATGCACGTATAAATACTCCATTTATATGTATATATAAATACTGTACTGTATAAATGTAGCACGTGTATAGTATGTGGGTGTGAGATTATAATCTGTTTTTGAAAATGAAAATGCTCAAATAAATTAACTCTATTGTGAACAAATAGTGTTCACTTGTGACATGAAAAATACTGTATAAACGAGACACGTGTGAATGATGCATTCTGTATAAAATGACGCTCCTAGAACATTTTGTCTCGTTCAACTCGTTTGTTTCTTACCTGTCAGGTGCATAACGTGCGCAAGCCAGAGGAGCGCGAGGAGACCGAAGCCGCAGCAGCAGAAGCGCGGAAGCAGCGGCCGCCGTCTTTTGATGTGGATCTCCGACCTCATTCCGCAAAGATTCGGGTCAGAACATTGTACACAAAGACGAAAATTTTGTTTCCAAGCCTAATCACCAAAACTTTTCTATCATTTCATGTTGATCAGCAGAGTTGTATCAGTGCCCATCATTCCATAGCATCGTTCAACAACCTGCACGCGCGACCTGTTCAGCTCAAGCTACATGTGAACGCGCGTGAATTCGCTCTCATGCAGTGCGCCCCCCCC
>CM051499.1:4818182-4848777 GCA_028031935.1 Paedocypris micromegethes
TCTCTCTCTCTCTCTCTCTCTCTCTCTCTCTCTCTCTCTCTCTCTCTCTCTAGTATAATTTAAGTAGTGTTATATAATTAAGTTTAAGTTCAATTAAGTTATATAAGTTATGAACTTAATAAAATATTAAGAAGAATAGCAAGTATATTGTTTGAACTGTCAAAGTAAGAAAATAGAAGAAAAATGTTTTAGCTCTATATGCACCACAGTATACTATGCATCACTGTACTGGAATATTGTAATGGATGTTGGTCTAACTGTTTGTAGGATCCATGTTTTTATAACGTCATGTTCTCTTTTTGAGGAATTGAACCCTGACACAGCGGTGTGTTCTCCCCGCAAAGACCCTATATAGTTTTTGATATGGTCGGTGCCAACAAAGCCATTACTCTCTAAACTAAGTGAAAGTCAGCAGAATATCATTTAGGACTTTGAACATTTTGAGAATATCAACAGTCTCTCTGTTGTCGATCGTGTCCTCAAGCATAGCAGATTGCTTGTGCCACGAGTAAATGCATAACATTTCTTTTTTTTGTGCTATATGCGCTGATTTTCTTTGTTGTGTGATCTGCATTTATCTTTCAGTGAACAATACACTTTTATTTCTCCATCTTTATGTTCTGAGCGTTGTGTTTTGCATTTTTCTGCGTAGTGTTTAGCGACTCAATTTGATCACATAGTTCAGTTTTAAGCTCAGATTGAACTGTTTTGGGGTGAAAGTTTGATTCCCTTTCATCGTCAGGTCACTTCGGCGTCTACAGTTACCTTACGAGAAGATATCGGATGGGCGCCATTCGTGTCTCAACAACCGCCAGGGAACGAGACGCCACATTCAGGACATGCCGCTGCGTGGGCCCAACCGGCTTCAATCAGCAAAGGGCACGCGAGCATCACTTTTAAACCACCTGATCTGGTTCAAAGGTCACATGCAAATGCATTCAGCCATGAGCTTGACCGTTCATTGGCCGGTTGTAAGAGTTGGCACGAATGGCGTCCATGCGATATCCCATAACTGACAGACGTCTCGTTCCCTGACAATTCAGGCAACAGAAGACACGCAAGTAACCATAGACGTTTTGAAAGTCTGATGTTTTCAAAAACCTTTGTGAGGTGTTTTTTTAATGATCTCTGGCAATAAAGTTCTTTCTGATTTCTGACTTCTGGCATTTGTGAATGTAGCTTGAAAATTGGGGTTTTGTGTTTAGAGTTTAGAGAAGAGAAGAGCAGCGTTAAAAAAAAATATGTCTTAGCGGATGAGAAAAACTGTAATACCAAACTGTCTGCTGATCATTTGCACAGTGACTGTGCCCTTGTGTTACACTGCTGCTTTGTCCACTAGTCCCGCTATTTGCCCCACAGGGACAAATAAAGTTTTTTTTACTTTGACTACACTACTACTACTACTACTACTACTACTACTACTACTACTACTACTACTACTACTACTACTACTACTACTACAGCTGCTGCTGCAACCGCAACATATAATGAAACCGCAAAAATATTCTGAAAATGTTCACTTCTTTAAAATCAATGTACTAGCGCCATCAGGTGGACAAATTTGTGTAACTGCAACAGAAAACAAAAAAATGAAGAGGAACGTATTTAGGGTTTTTTTTTTCTTCTAATTTTAAGCAATTTATTGAGCTATTATCCTTTACAATGTGATACTTTACACTTCTTATTTAAATTGTTAAATATTACAAATGTTAATCAAATGTACATGCGGGGTATGAAAGAGCTTATTCATTGAAATGTAGCAAGGAAATAGTGTGGCTTTTATACTAAAAAAAATCCTGTATTTAAAAAGAATATTATACCATATGTATATGTATGCAATTTATAAATTGGAAATAGCTCCTCCATTGGTCCACAACTTATTTTTGAGAGACCTGTGAATTTGTGGTCTGTTGCAAGAAGAGTGTCACTGCCACATGGATGGAGATCACTTTGTTCTTACTGCTACAGGAATATGGCATGTTCTTGATGCATCTTGGAGCATATCTTCACCTCTTCTGGATTCCTGTAGCATCGGGCAGCCTTCTCTGTGGACCACTGTAGGATTGATGAAGTCATTTTTCCTCTCACGCTCCGTCTGGGAGTTTTGTTTTCCTGGCGTCATAGCAGTAGTCAGAATAGCAATGGAGCTATTATCCTTGTCTGCGCATACATTTTCTGTGCTTTTATGCTTCACTTTTGTTTTCTGCTTGCCCCAACTTTGCACCTGTATTGATGCTGTTTTTCTCCTTTGTCATTACATTTTATTGTGCTGGGATCAAAATCAGAGCTGTTTATTACATTGCAACTGACTTAACTTGTCTTTTTTTGATTATTTTTGTTAAAGAAAAAACTCCCAAGGATGTTGAAATGATTGTACACACCAAATCTTTCAGAAACAAGTTCAGTTTTATTGCCAGTATGCTTCACATACACAACACGGATCTTTTCTGCTTGAAGAAACAAGTATAGCTGTCACTGCATCATTTCCTCACGTGTTCTCACAGAACGACACATTCCTGTAATCTTGGTCCAGTCATCATCCTTTCTGGATATCATGGACCAGTGTGCATAGAGTCTGGGATTGTGGTTTTTCATTCTGTTTTTGATGTGACAACATTTAAAAAAGTATCAATGGTGATGTGTTATTTGTGATTTGGCAATTTAGAACAGTCATTGATGTGTAAGTTTTGAATACAGTTGCAAAGTAAATTTAATCTGCAAAATTGACTTCAGATTAAGAAAAGTCCTAGCAATATTGATGCAGAAAGAGTGTTGTTACAGTGGTTCAGACAATTGAAATGTTGATTCTGCAGATATCACTTTATCCAATGGAACAATATTTGGCACTACAACAATTCACGTATGTTTCTCATGACGCAAAAATCCATCTACTAATTTTGTATGTGTTCATTTCCTCGAATGACTATTTGTTCCAAACATGTGATGAAAAGCATTTCTGGCTCCATAAATGCCACCGCATATAAGACATGGGCACATTTGGTGAACATGTCCTATAAAAACAGATTTAAACATTTTCAACAAACAAATGTGCCTGGGAACAAATTCAGCAAGCTGCATAATTTCTGTCAAACAAACAAACAAACATATAAATGGTCTAAAAGAGAAAATGCGGACATTACTCAAGCATGAGCAATCATGTGTCATAAACACCCTCCAAAATTGCTTTACATCATTTCAAAAAGTAAATGTGTATGATTGTTATCCCAGTTAATCCAGATATGTAATCTCACATAAAAATACATTAAATGAAAAATAAATAATATAAGATTCATTGGTTCACAAATATACCCCTATCTGGCTCCCTTTTGTTCCAGTTCAAATATATATCTAGCAATAACATCCAAATGTTCAAGGTTAATAACTTATTACGGTTGTATAAATACGCACACAGACACAGATTGTGGCTAGTTGCACTCAAGTGCTTTAACGGCCTCCGCTAAAAGACAACGTTGCATACAAATTATGTAATGATGGAGGCTGACTGCATCTGATACGGAAGGAACACTCGTTTTGGCATCTCACGGAGTGATTAAGACTTAAATAAAAAATTTCATGGGTGTACAATCTGAGTCTGCTGGTACCGGATCTTCATAGTGACTCTAAAGCGAAGCAACCAAATGAAACTAGGTTCTTCTGATCATGGTTATGGAATCAGTAGGGTGAACCTTTATCGCTGATGTTAAAAATGAAATGTAGCAGAACTTCCACGCATCATACAGTGAGGTTCATCAAACACTCCACACTTGCCATTCCATGAAATTTGTTATCAGTTCGCATCATGTCGTTGCAGTTCTTTTCGGACGAAGGCCATTTGGATCGATTCCCTTCAAATGAAAACAAAAAGCCCCTGAAGAACAAAACAAAGAGACACACATCTTGGAGAAGGCAATATTTCACATGATCTTGGAGAAGGTACAGTGTAGCAATGCTGAAAACTGGAAACGGAGCGAGGAAAGCCAATCCTCATTGGCAGCTCAAATCACCAGTCAATCCAGGATTGGACAAGAGTTCAGGACAAGCAAGACTAGCACAGAGAGGAATCAGAGCCTTGCTTCAGGAGCCATTTTAAGAGCCATCGTAGAGTCTCTTTTCAAACCTCTGGATGCTACAGTGTTCAGATAAGCAAAGCTCAGCATCGGCCTCAGGTTTCGGGTTCAGGTTGGGCTCCACTCTCATGCGTTTAGAGTCACAAAACATGGACAAATGAGACAATCTAATAATGGAGTTTCCATCACTTCTTCATTCTTGTAGATCTTATTCCCATATTCACACCGACGATCACAGAATCTTCAGATACTGTGAGGACTAACACATGGTTTACCTTCAGCACAACACAGGTATGGTTTTATAGATGACGATATTGCTAAGATCTGGCTTGTTCGTGTCCATGTGGCTCACTTACAGCGCTGAAGTCGCTGTACGTACTTGAAGGAAACAAAACGGCTGATGCGATCAGTTTCACTGGCTTGAAGATTCACATCATAACATTACAACCGATACAACCAGGCCAAGCAGTTCTTTGTTGGCATTGCATCAGATCTCACAGTGATGGGACTATGGTAATTCTAGCCCTTTAGGCTATAACTGAGATGAGGATGATTCTTAAAAAAAAAAAAACCATGACAAACGCCAACCAGAATGTTTTCCAATAAGGCTTGTAGATGGTTTAGAGACTTGATGGTTGGCCTTGGGGGCACTGGATTCATGCAGTGGTCTAGGTCTGGTGGGCTGCTGTGGCTTGGCCTTCACTGCTAACAGGGTTTGTTGACATTGCAGAGCAGCTCGGTGACTTTAATGAGCCGTGCCACGGTGCTCTGCGACTCTTCCTGCAAGCGCTGGTTATTCTGCCGGAGACTTTGCACCTCTGCCTGCAGCACTGCCTTGTCCTCCTTTTCCTAAGTGGGAAACACACACACACACATTCCTGATTTGCAGTTCAAAACATCAGGAAACACACAAGCAAGATGAGGACTACGGTCACATGCATAGTAAGGTTCTTACTATGATAAAAAAAACTCATGCACGTACCAATGCGCATTACCTAGGAAATACACTCTGGCAGAACATTCTGGAAAAAAAAACAGGAAATACTAAAATGGCGTATTTACTGATTTACTTTTTCGTATTTACTTTTTTATTTTTAGTGTTATTAATATCTAAATAAATATCTTATAAATTATTACATTTTCTGTCGCTCTACAATATTTTTTATGAAACAAACTAGAGATTTTTTAACTATAGTTAAAAAAGGTGGCAGCGTCACACAAATAAGCCCAAGTGAATTAAATTTAGCAAGATAAATTAAAGGAATAATAAAAATAACACTAATAATAATATTAATAATAATAACAATGTACGAGACAGTCATTTAAAATGTCTTAATTACATCAGAGAGATAATTAAAAATGTCTCAAATCAAACTTGGGGAATTTAGGCATTTTTTATGCTGCCTAACAAAAAAGAAATTACCATATTGATTGAATGAATATTGATTTTAGTCTAGATTTGTTAATGAATGCCATAGAGGAAAAAACGATCAATATTTAATCACTTATCACTAAATAATTACTAAATGTTTTCAACCCCAAAACCCTAAAGCTTCTAATACATGCCTGTCTGCAACAATTTGTTAGAACAGAACGTGATTGTTTCATTTGAAAAATATTAAAAGCATAAACAAATGTTATTATCAGATTAGCACAGTTAGCAACATGACGTCAGACAACATCAAACAAGCTTGATGTGGTGAACAGGAAGCTGTAAAACACACTGCAAATGCACAAACAAATAAAAAGCTTGAATTTTTTTGAACATTTCAAATTAGAGTTCTGTTACAAACCAGGGGAGCTTCTACAAAGTTCTCTACCAGGAAACTCTACCAGAGTTCAAAAGTGGATTGCGGACTGGCTGAGAAGAGTGTGCTGGAGAAGTGTAGGACATCAGGCAGTCAAGCTCCATCACTGATTACTTCAGGAAAAGAGTCTTCACTTTCAGTGCATTAATTTCACATTTAAATTCACTTCATAGAAAGCAGTGAGGTGTAAAACATCTCCTCTAGTGGTTTACTGATTATTCATTAAAAATAAATATAAAAAATAAACATTAAATTAGGGTTATATTTTATATATAATTATAATTAAAATTTTAAATAAAAGTAAGATGAAAATGCTTCCTGATTTTGATTAAAAACTGACACCAAAGATGAACCACAGCAAGCATGTATACTTTAATAAAATAACAAACAAAAAAAAACATAAATAAAACTATACTATTTAAAATTGTATTCTCTGTTTTTAGGAAATGTACAAACACTTTTAAATGCAGGTTATTTTAAAATAAAGGCTTTAAATTAAAAAAAGGCACAGTGTATTACAGTTGTTAAAAAACATTTACATTTCTGATCTGTTTCTTGATGTGTTACCCCGAAAATAAGACTTATTGATATATGTGTATGACTCTAAATAAATGTGTACGACTCTGAAATATGTGCAAAAAAAACGTTAATGTTTTTTTAACAAAAAAAAATGTTAATCTTTCTTTTTTTTTTCCATTTACAGAAGGATGTTTCTGTGACGTCCTAGTCTTAGTCACACGTCATATCATAATAAGAAAAGTTATTTTTGGTCTATCCAGATGACAAAATAAAATTCTGAAAATGTAGAGATACATTGATTCACAATGCCAAATGCAATTTTGATACTATTTAAATAGCTCATCTTCTGATGCAGTGTGTACTGAGCTATTGGTGTTATTTAATAGCTATTTACAGTCAATGCCAACTTGTGTCAGCATTTAAATTTACAGTCGTTAGACAATAGCTAAAAGTCCCTGATTTAAAGTTTCTGCGGGGATCAGATTTACACTTTTGGATTATTGCAATCCAAAGTCAGGCCAACATTACATTTACACCAAGCAGACATTTTATCAAAGCGACTTGCGTCTCATTACAGTTTTACATTGAAAACCAAGGAAACCATGATGGTTGTTAAGCTCAAACCCACTTTTTTTCCTCATTTCAACTTTCACAGAAATTAGCCACCAGGCAGCCGAGTTTCCCTCAGACTAAAATACCCTAAAGAACAAAAAAACCTTTCTTATATTTGGGGAAGTCTGCACTTCTTTCCACAGTCAAGTCAAACAAAAGCCCCTATTTGTTAAAGGTCACCCAATTGGTCTACAAGCAAGACGCATCCTTCAGCTCTCCATCCCCAGTCTGTTGTTAATAAAGCGAGAACATCACACATGTTGGATTTGGTTACTGATTGAGGAAAAATCTCATGCTCTACTTGCCTTAACTGCCATTGGTCGCTTAGTGTTGAGAGTGAGCATGGCTGCCCAATGTCCCTCCAGCAATCTTCTCATCTCCTCTGTTCACCCTGCTCAATGACAAGACAGGTTTCTTTTTCTTGTCCCACCCTAGCTCTATATTCCCTCCGCGTGACTAGCTCTGGGAAGCAGCAGTGGCTTTCTGCAGTAGCGGAGAGGGCAAGGACTGGATGGGGCAGATATACAGACAAGGACGGGTGGATGTGCTTAATGGGCGATTTCTGAACGGCATTAGGTTGAGGGTGGTGCGGTGTGAGGCTAGTGTGCGAAATGGACATCAGAACGACAGAAAACAAAGTACCTTTTGGAGATCGTCCTGTAGTCGCTTCAACATGGCCTCTAACTGGGACACTTTCTCCTCCAGGTGACCAGGTGAGTCACTGCGGAGGGAAAAACACAAAATGTCTTAAAATATGTCTAAATATTAGACATTACTGGAGATTCTGCTTTGTCTGAGCTCAACCTCTTAATATTGTTTTGCACACTTATGTAAAAAAAATTGGCAAACTCTAAAAATTATTTAACTATTTATTTAATCATTTAACTGGCAAAACTCAAAAAATATTTTACTTTAGAAACATAAGACATTAGGCTTAGTAAGCCTTTTTTATCTGGTTACATTTAATAATTGAACATTTATTTTAAATATTTGCATTTATATTTATCTTATCTTATGATGCCATTTTACATTTATAGCACATTAACCATAGAGAACTGCTTTTTTTTGTTACATTTTCTAGAAGTTTATTGAAGTTTGTTTTATATTAAACATGGCTATGCCTCAGTTGGCAAACTTGAAATGTAAAATACGGTAAAAAAGTGAAAAATGAATTTCTGTATTTTCAATACAAAATGAATTTCTAATCACAAACACTGGAAATATGCATCCACCAGCAAAAAAAAAAAAACACCAGTATATTTGTCCTGTTCCGGACACACACACGCATGCTCGAAACACACACACAAAAAAAAGGCAAATTTTACTTGAAAAAGTAAACTTGAATTTAAAATATCTGTCATTAATCTTGTCTGCAGGAACCATGTGACAGAACAAGAATGATGCCCTGACGAACTGCACTCTGTGATTGAACACCAATCCATCCAGTTTAATCGCCCATTAATTCTTTTGTAAGATGCTTTATCCATTTCCGAGACACAGTCAGCCAAGACCAATCCCAGGCCTGAAGGTGAGAAATAAACTGTGGATCGATTAACAACTAGTATCACAATCTCACTCATACCATTGGGAAATTTTATAATTTAAATCCCTCAGAGAAAAAGTTATTAGTCTGAATAATCAAGAGGAAACTTTCTGTCATGTGACACACGCAAACACAGAGAGATCATGCAAACATACATACATACAAACATCTGATACAGACACTTAAACAGCCCCTTGATTGTTTGTGAACCACTGGATATCATATTTTAGAATTTCTCATAATAAAAGTTGTAGTGTAGTGTTCCCTTCAACGTGAGAAAAATTGTTTAAAAACCAAATGTTTAACAACACTCACCTGTCCTTCAAGTCTTTAAATTTGGGATCTGTCTGGTTCTCTGAGGGCGAGCCATCTCCTGCTTTCTTATCTGAAAGTCAGCAAGAAATGAAATAATTTATGTATAATCAGTCATGACAAACTAGCTTTCCGTTCTTATCATTCCTCACCTTCTCGAGACAGAGCATCCAGAATATTTCGACAGGCGGTTGCCAGATCAGCAATTGACTGCCACTCTTCTTCTGATGGATCTGTTGCCTCAGAAAGAACTAAAAAAAATAAGTTTAAGAATTTTTGGTATTTGAAGCACATGCTATATGGAATTGTGCTTTTTTGTGGGATATAAATTTGCTTTAGCATTTGTGATTATTTTCTTTTTTCACCCAGAGGAAAACAAAAATCATCCTGCTAAATGATGAGTTTGTAAGAAAACGGGACAAAAAGCACGGATGTACAACACAAAAAAGTTTTATGTCTTATGTTTTAAATCTTTTTTTAGTTATTCAGCATTTTCACCAAAGCTATTTTTTTTGTTCAGTGATATTTCTACATAACTTCTTTTATAACCACAGTCGTCTCTGTTTATTAAATAAGAAATATTGTGCTATAAACCATGTTGGTTTTATGCTAAAGCCAATGCTTGATTTATGAGGTAGGTTTTATTTTAGAACACATGCCATACATTTATTGTATACTGTATATACACTCACTGGGGTGATATCAACAACGCTTTCACGAGCCTGTGTGAATTGTAGTCTTAATTTTGTAGGAGTGACACCCAGAGTGGACTTCTGCTGCCGTAGCCTATCCACTCACGTTTGTAACAACCTTGGTTGTAACAAGTTTATTGGTTCATTTCTATCAGCTCAAATTAGTCTCACCAGTGTCATCTGACTGCTTCAACAAGACATTTACCACCACAGAACTACCACTCACTGTTTATTCTATTTCTATTACACTTTTTTGAAAACCCTGGAGATGGTTGTGTGTGAAAATCCCAGTAGATCAGCAGTTTCTGAAATACTCTGCTAGTGTCAACCATGCCACATTCAAAGCCCTCTTTCTAGATCGATCTGTATATGTATGTATAGTGGTTAGTCAGTTTTGTTGTGCTACTAAATACATTAATCTTCACTTACATTTCCCTCATTGTCACTCTAAAATAAATTACAGCAATGGCCAATTTCTCAGGGTAACCTGCATCCGACACACAAAAACCCAAAAGAGCCTCTTTTTGACATTTGGTTTTCCCACTAAGCGCCCCCGATGTCCTCCAGGGATAGTAACGCCCACAATGAGACATCTAAAAAGTAATTAAATTCTTGTGAGGAAGGCACTTACTCTTAGTGATAGAGTTATGAAGGCTCAGTGCTCTGGAATTCCTTTCAGCACTTTCCATGTGGGCCGAGCGCATGGCCACATCACTCCCTGATGGACGTTCCTCGCTCCCCAGCTCCAGTTCAAGCTACAAGCACAAAGACAGTTCAACATTGGAGTTGTAGTAAATACATAAAAAAGACTGAATGGGTCCGTTTTATTCAAACCAGTGGATTATATAAGAGAAAAGAAAGTAAAAGTGTGCAGGGAGGAACAAAAGCCCGACCAGGGAATAATAGAGTAGAGGATGTGCCATATAAGAAGGAGACAAATGTTATTGGTTGAACCATGGAATTACACCAGCTCATGCATCCCGTCGGTATCTGTGTGGGTGGCTGGAGACTTAAAAAGCTGCTGAAACGTAGCAGATAATGTCTTGCTTCAGCTGATTAAATGTACCGCGGTGTCCAGCGAGCTGTTAATGCACTTGGGGCTCTTGCCAGAGATGAAGTCTAGCAGATCTAGATCTGAGTTAATAAAGGGAAATCGATCTTAATGGAACCCGAGAGGACAAAAGAAAACTAGTTGGACAGAGTCGAGTTTTATTGATAAAAATCATGCTTACTATAACGTTTGGAACTTTATTTTTATTAATGTTAGTAGTGTCACAATAAGCAAACGGTTCAATAAAAAAAAAAAATAAAGCGTTTTAAAAACAATTTATATACATTTTGTATAAATTATTCTTTTTAAATTATGTACACAATTGCATATTATATATCACATGCATATATGTGAATCAACATGTTTCTTTTTGATTTAAAGCACAAGCATGTGAAATTGTCCGTTTTACCTGCTCTTTCTGCTCTGGAGGCACTTTAGGTTTGACGGCCAGAATGAGGTCAGGGGTCGTGTCCCGCAGCCTTCCTGGATCTTCATAAAAGTGGCTGTTTCCTCTTAGCCCCACGTTATCATACACGTGTCTGGCAGATAAAAACATTTGTACATAAAATAGAATGAACACATGATTTCTCTCTCTTTATTTTAAAAAACATACTGAAAAAAGATGGGCTTTATTGTCACGATACTGGAAATAGCAATTCCATACGATACTTGAAAAAAGTATCGATACTCAATACCATTTTCGATACCACGGGGAAATACCGCAACAATTTTAAGGCCTTTATTTTCTTTTTTCGTTATGAAAACAATACATAACAAGACTGGGACATGAAAATGTGTCTGAATGAGGAATCCCAAGAAAATAAAGTGCATAAATAAATAAAACTGCATTACATTAAAATTTTCCAGAAGAAAAAAAATTCTCAACTTAAAAGCTTTTTAAAACAATTCAATTAAAACAAATGAATTTGGTAGGAGCTCTAAAAGTACAAGAGTACAATATTTTATTAGTTTTTTTTTTTTAAGCTGGTCTTGTGGTAGAAGGATCTGAGTGAGTTTTCACTGCAGATTCATGGTGCTTTCAAAGAAATTTTTACAAATTTAGAAATATTTTTGTATGTTTTTATTGTTAGATGAATTGTTTAAAATTAATAAGCTTACTTGTCAAACTTGTATTAATATACCAGTTGGTATTTTGTGGTAGGGATCTGCTTAAATCAACCAGATTTGAACAGCAGTATTTATATAAACTGATTTAGATTCGGGATTTAATTAAACATCATTATTGATCAGCGCATAGACACCTACAGTACTCTAAATAAATTCAAATGTGCTTCGCACGATTACTGAGACTACTAGGATTCATTTTTTACATACCGTACTTACTTGCTTATAATTCGATCCGCTTATAAGTCGACCCCCCACTTCAGCTGTGAGATTGTGGTATTCTAGACCCGCTTGTAAGACGAAGAAATGAGTAGAAACCCAATTTTGGGTTTAATTTAAAGTCGTTTCTGGTTTGGGGCACGCTGGGATACTGAAGCGGCACAGGGAAAAAATGATAGAACACCTGTTCAGGTGCTCTTTAATCTTGTTGAAATAATAAAACTGTTTGTTTACATTGATATTAATCTATTTAAGTTATTGTTAATTTATGTTTATGTAAGGATTAATTTGCCAATAGTATGGTTGCATTATAATTATATATATATTAAATAAATACTACGTTCAAAATCCACGGTGTGTATCGTTTATTTGTGAAGCCCCGCGCCACAGAGAGATACAGGAGTTAGTAGAGCAGCTCTTGCGCCTGCGTGTGTGTGAGAGAGAGCGGAGCAGCAGCACCAGATTAGCTTCTGAAAGTATTTAGTTCACGTCATAAATGTTAATTTAATTACCGCGCTTGTGTCTCTGCTGTTTATTTTTGAGAGAAAGGGTGAATTATTCTCAGTAATTACCGAGCACTGTTCTGAGTATAGTATTTTCTATTTCGGTAGACCGCACGTATAAGTTGTATTTCACTGCTTTAACGGGGCAAAACAGGACTTCATAACATACGTGTTAATAATGAAAACAGTTACTAACTTCCCAAAATTCTTTCTACACGTCTGTGTCTCGGTTCGTGAGGTGTTTGCGCGATTTAGTATCAGCGCTTGTACAATGATCGGCTCCATCGGCTTCGTGCGCATGCGTGAAGTTGAAGACCCGGAAGCGCGGATAGTATCGATTCTTTTGGATCACAGTATTGTATCGTTTCAGATTTTTCAGTAGCGATACTTATCAAAATATTGATACTTTTGACAACACTAATACAAAGCGATATACTTTACACGTTTCAAATGTTATTCTGTTATAGTTTAATTACAAATGTTTTATAATTATTTGGTTCTGGATATTTCTTAACAGTTTTTCTCATCTAAAAACTGGGTGAGTCTTATGCTGAAGTGCATGCTATGAAGAGAAAAATATGGTATAATATTACTGGTTATACCAAAACATTATATTTCAATACATGTCTTCTTTTTGCCAATTATGAACAAAATAAATAAAACGAGGGCGCCTGAGCGTGTGTGCTGTTAATGGACTAGCTTTTTCTCACATTATCTGAGATGAAAGAAAGAACTTTCATTATACATGCAGTTTGTCAAAATATTAATCAAAAACGCTTCAAGTTAACGTGATGTATTTTGAATCTAGAGAGGAATTGATCTTGAGGTGCCTGAAATGTGAATTTCTTCCCACGGATTTCCTGTAGCAATTATTTTACTGTAGTCTAGGGTTTAAAAAAAATTGTTTAAATGAAAATATTCTTTAACAAAGTGTGAGTGGTTAATTGAACTCCTGTAGCTCACAAATAAAATACTGTATGGTGCTGTAACACCAAGGTTGTGGAAGTGATTCGCCAGTATAATGTGTAAACTTTGGCAGAGTAAAATGTTTTTCACGTGTTCGGACAAGGTAAATAAAACGTGAATACCCTTCAAGTATGTCCTGGCATGTAGGGTGACCTTCCAGCGAGAAGCTGCGTGTGAGAGAAGCCGAGCTGGTCTCAGCAGCCTGAACCTTCATGCTGTCCTGCAGGGATGTCGCTCGCAGAAGGGGCAGACTGGGTGGTGAGAGGATTGAGTCGGTTTTATCTGGGACATCCATCTCCTCTTCAAGTTTTTCCATTGTAGGAGCTTCACCAGCTGGTGATTTAACAGGCTCCTCGTTGTTTTCGTCAACTTCTGCTTCATCCTCGTCATCATCTAGTACCCAGGCCTCACCCGATCTCCCCTCTCCAGATTTGCTCTCAGCATCCTGAATGGCCTTCTGATAGAGTTCAGAGAAACTCCTGAAGTCACACAGCAGCAGAAAGACAAAGAAGAGCAAGAGAAGACAGAAAAGGTGATAAGGTCAGCATCACAAAGTCCATTGTAACTATTAGTCGTGAACCAAACTATAGGACCATTTTTTCTCTCTTTTGAGAGGCCTTATGTAATGACAGACTTACATAAAACACGTCAAGAGAACTGCTCTACATCGGAGATAAAACAGAGCATCAGCGGTTGGTTTGGAGCCCTCTTTACTGACTTCATCTCCTCCCACACAACAAAGTTTGTGTTTCTAACACTTCATAACTCACCCAATTTCACATCCTTTGCTCCACATCCTGTTATGCATCCTGACAAAATCCATATGCATTTCCTAAACTCAGTTGTAGATGAAATATGATCTTGAACTGTTGACCCTCTAATCTAAAACTGGTTTTACAATTAGAATAAATCTGTTTTTTTCACTGAAGATAGTTGGGAATAAAGAGTATATGTCTTAACCCAAACGTTAATTTTCTTGCCTGATTTTAGTTTACTTTAGCTTAGATGTTTGTTTAGTTTTCCCTGTGTCTCATGGAGCTGGTTCTAACGTTAGCATTTCTTAACCTATGTCTGTAGAGAACCGATCACAGGGTTATCATTATTATCATTAAAAAAAAACAATCACACCTACAGTACGGGCAAAAAGATGTTTGACTGTGACAGGAAACTAGAGCGCTCAGAGGAAGCTCACATGAACAAAAGCAACTTGCAACCTCCACACAGTACGGCCTTGAAAATTAAGATTAATGTCAACTTCTCTGCTGTTAATCGTGTCGAAGGAACAAATAATGTTTTTTTTATTGTTTAGAAACCACAAAGAAATAGTTGACAAACAACAACAGCAATAAGCATCAGATCTTGATATTACTTGAACATACAACTGCAACTTTGTTATTGTTAAATTACAATTTCACTTGATAAATGATGAGAATAGAATGAAATCAGTTTAATGATATCTTCGTTTTATACTTAAAAAGAAATACACCGGTGTGCATATTATTTTTTAAAGTTTTTCTTTGAATGCGTCACTTATTTTTAGAAAAAGTATAGAATATTTCCAATATGTACTAAAATACCATTACAACTTTCACTGCTAAAGTAAACTGTGGTTCACAACACCACAGATTCTTTTAGTGTATATAATGTAATACATTCTGTTTTATGTATTGAAATGTAGAAAGTATTTGTACCTTTGTGTTGTTATTTATTTATTCATTATTTTATCCCTTTATTATTATTATCACTTTATTAAGTTATTTATTTGTTTTTTGTTGCAGTTCAGCCACCTGCCACCAACATTGTAGGTTTGAATCCTGGTGATTTTCACAACTAGGTCCTTGACACTGACCCCCACAACGTCCTCGTTGCACAGATTAAGACTGCCTACTGCTCCGAGTGTGTGTAACTACACTGGATCAATTAAATGCAGAGCACAAATTCTTGGAATGATTATAACCATACCACATCCACTTTTTAAATAAAGGACTTAAACACACACACGGCTCATACTAGACAAGCATATTAGGCTCCTTTGACACACAAAAAATGTGGGAAACAATCTTGAGGAATTTAAGATTATAATGATATGGGGGTATCACTCAGTTGCAGCAGATTTGTTGGCTGTGGGATGATGCAAATCTCACATTCCACCACATCCCAAAGGTGCTCTCTCTATTGGATTGAGATCTAGTGACAGTCAAGGTCATTGGAGTAAAGTGATCTGACTGTCATGATCTTTGAGACACGGTGTCTTTTCTTGCAGAAGGTAGCCATTAGAAGATCGATATACTGTTGCTAGAAAGGAACAAAGTATCGATTTAAACAATGCTTCAAAATGACTTCAAAATGAAGCGTCAGATACTGTCTGAAACTTAAACCATTTGAACCAACAGTTAACCAAGCTTGCTTTTCTTAGTCAGATCTTAGAGTAAATTTATGCTCATATAGTGACATGACAAGATCAGTAAGAGCAACTCATGCAATAGTGTTTAACAAAGTTTTAATGATTTTCATAACAAAAATCTGTTGTTTATATTGCACATTAAAAAATTTGTTTACAGAAGAAGCAAATGCACAGTATATAGAGTACAATGAATATCTTATTATAAGAAGTCATTTTATTTAGAAGATAACGGCTCTTTTTCCATGTAAATAAAAAATATAAAAAAATTAATGTATCCTGTTCACAAATGAGTTATTTATTTTTGCTTTTATATAAACAAAGTACCGTAATTGTTTGATTAATCAGTTGTTGATCCTCAATAAATAATCATATAGAAGATCTGTGTGTTTGTTTCCTTAAAATTATTTTAAAATCAAGTAATGCACACTTTATTCAAATATCTTGTTTTCTATGGGGCAAATACCATAAATAATTAAATAAAATAATCTTTCATTAATCATAATCGTGTTAAAATGTTCAATTAATCGAGATTTAGATTTTTGTCATAATCATCCAGCCCTATCCAGTAGTTAGATTATCTATTGCATTAACAAAAATAATGAGAAGTCATTTTAGTTCTGTTCCAGTTTCTGTTCCAACTCTGACCAATGTGCCAATTCTAACCTCTAAAATCAACAAGACATTTTTATCCACACAACTGTTGCTCACGGGACATTTCCTCTTTTTCCAGATCATTCTCTGTAAACTCCAGAGATGGTTGTGTGTGTGAAATTACCACTAGATTGGTAAAATGCATGGACTTGCTCTCATGTGATGTGCTAATTTTTGTGTCAAGTTACCAAACAATTGAAGAAGGTGTTTTTAATAAAATGAGAGAGAGAGAAAGAGAGAGAGAACAAACCGTTAGATATGACAGATACAATTCTGATACAATGAAAGAGAAATTAAGGCCACTATGCAGTCCGTCTACAAACATAGATGTTAAAATAGTGTAGCTTTGGTTTATTATAAAAAAAAAAAAACCTGATTTTTCACACTGACTCAGTTACCAGTCTGTAACATTTTTGTGAACTTCAAATCAGAAGATTCCATATGTACAGTGTCATGCTCACTACAAACCAATACACCTTAACAGATGGAGAGAAATAGGGCAGGAGTGAAGGAGGGAGGGTGAGAGAGAGAGAGAGAGAGAGAGAGAGAGAGAGAGAGAGAGAGGCATAAAGTACGTACTTCCAGTTCTCATTTTACCTTTTTTACTGACGTTATGATTGTTCGTTTTGCACTGAAACAGCTCAGAAGCTTTTGCATCAATAAAGCAAATGTACAGTATGACAATTATGGCATGCAAAAAAAGCACGTTTAGGCTGAAATTAAATATTGAAAACGAATGTAGTTGCAAGAGGCTAAAAGCAAAGGAAAAAGAGCAATGGAAAAAGATAGAAAAAGAAAGTGCTATTTTGAAAAGGAGAAAATGTTAAGCAGAATAGAAAAAGAGTTGTGGTTTGTAGTCTCATGAAAAGCAGGAAATGAAATCTAAGCCTTGACTGTCACCCTAGATAAAACGCTGAAGCGCAAATGAAAATATGATTCAATGGCATATGAGCATGTCACTTTTTTTGGGTTTCGCTTTTAATCCTATTTAAATAAGCTAAATGGCCCAATTGTATCCAATTCGTAGTTGATGTTTGTTTCTTGGGGTTTTTTTTTTACTTAACATTAACATTTACCTGATTTATCCTCATAAACTATATCTATATTATATTTATAAAATATAATATATCTATAAAATATATTTAATTTAAACAGGACATACAAACTATGATGTCGACGCACACCCTGTTTCGCAATTCGAACCGGCAACATTTTGGTCAACAACAAGTCCAACCACTAGGTTTTGCCACACAATTTGACCTCATCACGGAAATTATTTTCATAGTTTATGTTAAGTCAATTTTTCGTCTTTTCCGTAGAATTCTAAATTGTTCTCATTAGAGATTTCAAATCTTTTCAGTTTGCTTTGTACAGCTAATTTATACTTTTGTGCGCTTTGAGACAGTTAAAACTGTAAAAAGTGCCCTACAAATGCTCATATTATTATTATTATTATTATTATTATTATTACTTTAAAACATGGAGTCTTGGCATTTTTTTGTGCGCTTTGAGACAGTTAAAACTATGAAAAGCGCGATACAAATACTCATAGTATTATTATTATTATTATTATTATTGTGTTTTATAGAGTTCTAGTTTGGCCGTCGTGGCAGTTTTTGATTTCTAAGTGTGATCTGAGGATTATTGCTAAAAACTATTTTATCAAGGCATTATTGAGGTGGTTTTTGTACATCACAGAAACACCCAAGATACTTGACTACTGAAAAAAACTGGGATATAATCTATTTTTAAACATGGAACTTGATAAAAAAAATAAGCAGAAAAAAAATAGCTTGCATCCCACCTGCGGGGTTTTCCATTCTCGTCTGGGGGAATGACCGTGATGTGAATCTTTGGGGCAGTGCGGAGGAGATGGGTCTTCTCGTCCTGGCTGAGGTGAACAAGGACCTGTCCACAGAGCCGAACTACACGAGCTCCAAGCTGCAGCCCACCACTCTCAGCATAGCCAAACCTCTGGACCTCCGTCACAAAGCTCTCGTCGCTCATCAGGAAGCCAGGCTGACCTTCACCGTCTCGCAATGCTGTGACTTCTCGGGCCTCACATCCTCTGGTCACCAGCTATGAGGAGAAGAGTCATGGTCAAGTGACTTTCCACATAAAAATATTGTAAATACTTTAACTTTTAAAAAGAACATGTTTAATGACGTCAAACGTGCTTGATGCAAAATCACCACAAGTCACAAAACAGTATTTGAACACTTAAAATCTGAAATATTTTTTTAATTAAATCCAATATTCTATTATTATTTTAAATGGCAACATTTTATTAAACCAAAAATAAAAAAAATCAGTAAAATATTTTGGAAATACGTTATGCGCACATAATGTGTTAACTATTGTAATAAGATATTCCAAAAATAGCTATAGAACAAATAACCGCAACATACAACCTGTTAAAAATTCAAGACTTATATTAGGAGTTTCCTGTTCTAAGCCAACCATTTTAATATAACATTCTCGCTGTTAAATGTTTTATCACATGTTTTATGCCAACATCTATCAGAGAAATGTATGCTACCAAAATATGTCATAAATATTTAACATCAAATCTTTGAAAGGTAAACATTTTTTATGTACCCATTTGCATATTTGCATGAAACGAGTTTTTAATAGTAGCATTAAAATGGTGACATTGGGTGGCTTTCACACCAACCCATCACTCGCCAACATTTTTTGTGTTAGGGTGCCACGCTATACTGAATAATCTTTGTTGCTTTTAGCATTATGGCATTATATTCAGTGGAGGGGCATTTTTTGTGCTGTTGAGTTGAAATAATGTTATTACTACCTGCTTAAAGTAGATTACCAGTGAATGAAGTATAAAACCAGAGCTGTAATTGTTATGTAATAGCGACCAGATTTTCTCAGTAGCTGTAATCCTGAGCGAACCTGCAGCTGCCCTTTTTTAACAGACTCAGCGTTTTTGTGCTCATAAAATGATATCAGATGTTAGCAAAAAATCCATCACCTCATTGTTAGCGTATCAGTAACAACCATAAAAAGTAAATTAGAAAAACAGGCTTAGTTTTGCAATACTGTATGGCCAAAATTGTCTTTTATGTTCTTTTCAGACTCTTAGGTCTGAAAAGTGACAGAGTTTAGTCAAAAGCAAAGATAGATCTAAAACAGAATCAGTGGCCGGGTGTGATTATGACTTGATTTTTTAACCGCCTATAAGAAGTTGACACTGTTGGCAGAAGAATTCAATTAATCCTCTGGCATTTCAAGGCCGTCTGCGGCAGGATGAAAAATCTTCCACACATGCTAGAAGACAGGGTCAGGTGAAAAGAGGAAGAGGTGAAGACACTCAATGATGGAGGAGACTGAGGAGGATCACCTCTCAATTATTGAGCTGATGAGTGAATTTAATTTTCTCGCAGTGTGGCTTTTGAACCAAGGCATAATTCTAAAAATATTAGAAGGTTCATGATCAATATCGGAACGAACACTTTGGTTCCTCAGTTCAGATTGCTTTTTCACAGCTGCAAATCTCACCTCAAGCCTTTGGACCACTTCTTTAACACTCTCCACTTGACTGTCCAAAACGGTCACGGTCACCGCCTCGCCTCGCTCATAGAAGATATCCAAACAAGGCCCACCCGGAACTCCCACCTCAGTCACAGCTTTCCAGCCAATCACATCACGGCAGCTGCAATTAAACACCACTGTTCTGGTGAATCGCTCGATGAGGACCACCGACTCCGCTGACACCCCCAGGAGGCAGGGCAGGCTGAGACCGTTGTTTCTCGCTTCCTGGACAATTGTGACGGCCCAGACCAAGGCCCCCGCACTATGCAGCTCTGCCCCCTTGGATCCCTTCAGCTTGTCCTTGCGTTTCCCACCCAGGGACAGCATGGTGAATTTGTTGGAGGATTCAATGGGGGTCGTGGTGACATAGTTCTCTGCCAGATCTTTCAGGTACTCCTGTCGTGTCCGAGTGGCCATTGAGCGGAACTTCTCTGATTTCTCTGCTGCATTTTCTGCATTGATGGCTTTGGCAAGAAGAAAGTCCCGGAAAGCGGAAGAACGTGGGAAGCGAGCACCTTTTGGGAAGAGGGGGCCGAAGAGAGGGATGTCCTTTGATCGAGTTACAGCAACCCTGTGAAAAAAAACACATTTTATTATTACTCGTTTTGTACATAAATGATGATTTACCACAAAAAAAAGCATCTTGAACACATCAAACATGCAAGAAATACTGTGTATTTCATCTACCTTATTGTTTAAAGCTTCAGCCAAATATAGACTTCAACTTTCATTAGTCTTTTGAAAAAAATATTCCGTGCTATTCTTCATAAATCCAATCTCTATACTGTACTTACAATATACGCCTCACTTTCTTCTTTTAATAATAATAATAATAACAATAATAATAATGAGTATTTGTAGGGCGCTTTTCACAGTTTTAACTGTCTCAAAGCGCACGACTTTTAGACTTTTAGACTTTACAGGATAAAATGCTTTGATGCAATATTTCCAAACCAATTCGTTTTTACAAAATTTCAAACCCACTCTGTGTGTCTTGGTCTAAATTACTTCCATTTATATTATGCATTTATATTTACATTTTTCTGTACAAAGAACATTTAACTTTACAATCTTTACGGTTTCCAATTGAAGTTTTCTGCCTGTTTTTACCTGTAGTATGTCTTTGGAGTGCAGGGCTCATGGACTTGTACAATGATGAAGACGTGCTGGAAATGTGAGCGTATGGCTTTTGGGGTGAAAGGCAAAGCTCCCGGCTCCTGGAAGACTATCGTGACTATATCGTTTCCTATGTGCCTCTTCCTCAGCAACTAGGCAAACAGAGCAAACAGAAAAACAAAACAATGAGATTTCATGGATAAATTTAACCTGAACCCGAAGGGCCTTGCAACCTAGAGAGCAAAGTAAAAATGATTTTTATCCAACAATTCATTAATAGACATGCACAATGGCTTCAGAAGGCCGAATGCTTTTAGAGAAAGCGTATTGTTTCTAACTCCCGCATGCAACTTTCAATAAATGGCCTTCAATGGCCAAGTAGTAGAGTGCTAAACATCAAAGTATAGTTCTTTTTGTACCAATTTTAATCCTATTGACAAACGTAATATTGATCTGATGAGCAATGGTTTGGCGATTTAAATGGGATTACCTGCTGTGTGTTGTTGGGTGTGTATGGAAGCATGGTGGAGACATGGAACATAATCTCATAATCCTGGTAGCGAGTGTACAGAGAGTGTGTACCCGTGGAGTCCGCTGCAAATACACATGAATTATTAATCAAACACTACAGCACATACGAACATGTTATTGAGGCTGATGCTGGGATGTATGTTAAGCAGATTTCTCACTCTTGGTATCTAGCTGTGCTCTGTACTTTTCCCAGCCCTTCAGTCGCACTCGACCTCCAAGAAGGTCCAGAAACTCTTCAAACACCGGCCCAGCGCTCTCATTGTTGTACATGTCCTCTTCGCTGCTCTGGCCTGCTCGGCAGTACATCACCCCCACCTTACGCTGGAAATTTAGCTGGAATCACACACAAAGCCACAATTACGGAGTAAGTGAGTGTTTCATTATGGCCCACTTTTTTATTTCATAATCATTAGGTGATTTTGTCCATTTGAAAGAAGGGGTTATGACCAAATGATCATTTTAGAACATTTGCAGATTTAAATAATTCTTAAGACACCTCTGAAGGAGAAATTGAGATGAATTTATATTTAGAAAAAAATATCAACAATGTTTCTGCTGAACTGTCACTAGTGAACGTTCCAAATTTCCGAAAGGAAGGACTGAAAATGATCACGCCTGTCATGGATGGCAAACGCATGGTCACGTTCTCACATTACAGACCATCATCTTCATTCTGTTCTCCGAATCAATGACCCAAACATTCTGAAACTGGTTTCTGGAAACAAAACTGCAAACATGGCACTAAAAAATAAGCATTGGGTGCGTTTGGCAACTGTTCATTTTTCATTTCTGTTCTCTTGTTTTGACAGCAATACTAAAGTTACATGATATTATGCTTTGCATATGTTGTGACAAAATTAACAGGAAGCAGCCCCCAAAGCTCAGAAAGGAGACCACTGAACTATAGTTTTTGCTATACAAACCCCCTGCTCGTCCAGCTTGAGAAGTGTGTCCCGGACTTTCGGTGAGGTGGAGGCCAGTCTGAGGCACTGCAGGTTGAGATCGGGCAGTATGAACTCCAGCAGTCTCTTAGGTGAAAGGCCACGAAGGGTGTTGTGACGTGCGGCTGACGGCACAGACTCCTCCAGGATTGAACCACGTAGAGTCTTCAGCTGTATGAGAAAAAAAATAAATAATAAAAAGTATTTTTAACATTTATATGAAAATGTTTTCCATGTCTGTCTAACGGAGTATTGACCTCAGTGGTCCTGAAAATGATCCTGTAGTTGTACTGTGAGCCACTTGATCCTTCTTTCTCCTCCCGACGGAAGCTGACTGCCACCGGCCCCAAGCGTTCATCCAATCCAAAGAAATTCTGATGATCTGCAACATATAAAGGATATCAATAATATGTATTATTATTATTATCATTATTATTATTATTAATAATAATAATAATAATATGCAATTCCTCATCAAAAAGAACAAAATAATAAAAATTAATTTACACAAAAAGGGCTGTACAATTTAAACAACTAATAAGCTAACTGTGATTGTTGCTGTGAAAATGTGAATGATTAGATTTAAATTTGTAAAGATAATTAAAATTGAATTTGGGGTTTAAAGAGTCACAATCTTTGTTAAATAAAAAGAAAATTCTAAAGAAATATTAATAAAAATACTGACAGAAAAAAGAATTGTACTTAACAGAAAAAGAAAAAGAAAGAAGTTTTAATGTGTTTTAATTTTGGGGGGAAAGAAAAGAGTGAATAATTTCACTCACTTAAACCATTGCTAAAGACAAATAATAGAAGAAGAAGAATTGAACTTTATTAATCCCTCAGTGGGGAAATTTGTCTCTGCTTTTGACCCATCCGAACGAACTCGGAGCAGTGGGCATGTGGGGTTCAGTGTCTTGCCCTAGGACAGTTAGTTGTAGAACCAGCCGTAGGGGGGATTCGAACTGGCAACCTCTTGGACACCAGTCCAAGCCCCTTACCACTGGACCACATGCACAAAAATTCAGCATAAATAAATAAATTGCAAAAGTGTGTGGAGGTAAAATGTACTCTTTATTCTCTCACCTTTCATGTAAAAGTACTTGTGATAGTACCGAGCACCAAGGTCTGCGTGCTCTATAAAGTAGTTGCTCTTTCCCGTAGGTTGCACATGACTCTCCCTGGGCTCTTCTAACACGGAGACGGCGTCGTTGGGACTCTGAAGACTCCTCCAGCGCCCCTGTCCCGCCCGCGCTAGGCCCAAGCCGCTGCTCTCCTCTCCACCGGTCTCGTTGCGAAAATGAGGACAGCTGAGCAGCAGGTCGCTGTCGTTCCCATCTCCTTCATCAAGCAGTGACTGCTCCACTTCCTCCAATCCAGCTCCGCCCCCTATTCCAGCTCCGCCCCCTGCACCCTGAGAAACCGACGAAGCGGTTGAGTGAGCGAGAGGCCGAAGCTGAGAAGCGGCTGATGCGCCGGACGTGATGTTCTTCTTGCGACCGATGCTGTCTCGATTGGTGGCTGCTTCTGAGAGGTCAAAGAGGATGCTCTGCACGTCATAGTGTGCAAAATTACGAACCCATGCACCGCTCGTGACCTGCTCACAGGAGAACTGAGGAGCTTGCTGAGGATGCGGCTTGACTTTCTTCCCAAGACCCTCAGGTTTTGGTGGCTTGGCTGGTTTGGATGTTTCTGGAGCAGGAACAACCCCATCAACCTCAGACGGCCCCTCGTGCAGCCCCAACAGAACAAACGGATCTCGGAATCGACGAACATTTGGACTCGCCGCTTCCTGTCCATCCGTGCCATTATCCACCATCATTGTCTGTCTCTCCAGTGATGACAGACTTCCGTATTCTCGGTGCAGCCAATCGCCCTGCGGTCCAGCCTTGTTGCTTCCCACTCTGAGCAACTTTCGTCCCACCTGGCCTGTGGAATCTAAATCTCCCAGAGTGACGTCGCTGTTGCTGCGCTGCATGATGTGTCCTCGACCAACCGCTCTTAGACTTAAACCGGCCATGCTCGGTGTTATGCTCTCGTTGTTCACTCCTTCTCTTTTGGGCGGCCACTCGGGCACAACTGTGGTTTGCACGCTGCCGCTGTCCTGCTTGGGGTCAAAAGACACCCTGGCCAGAGTTGGACGCGGACTCTGTCTGCGGAACTTGCGGATAAAAAGATCGTCAGATTGCATGGCTTCCAGGGGGTGTCAGAAGATGATGATTTTAGGTTTATGCCGCTAATTGGAAATGTTCGGGGGACTGGACTGACCAACAGATGTTCCTGCTTGGGCCATAAACTGCAGAATCCTTCAGTGGCACCAGAAGGAACCCTCCTTAATGCAATGGCTGGTGTTTGGGCTCAGGAGGGGATTTCGGTCGCTCCAACGGCATTTTGGACCCGGACACTGTTAAGTCATTGGTAAAATGGGTGGAGTTGCTGTTTGTCTGATGAAGGTGGTGATGAAGGCCTGTGGTGATGACTATCCTTTCACTGCCGGACACAAGCTCTGTGCCCTTGGAGAGCACGGCTGCATCCTCCTCTGACTTCCTGAAACACAGGGGCAGAGCGACTAGTCTTAAGGTATTGCTATACTGATAAGATATAGTTTGTATATATTTTTGTTGTATCTACAAATATAGATTGTTTATGAATAATACTATTATCTAAACAAAAAAAAATTATTAAAGTATTCCACCATAATTGTTCAGGTATTTATAAAACCATATATCTCTTAAAGTATACTGACAAGATAATGTGTCTCACTTGGTCGTACTTTAAGAACTTCATACAGCTTAAATATGTGCAGGATTGATTCATAAACCTTGTATTTATTGAGCAATGCATTCATAAAAAGTACAACTAACCAAAAACACTTAGCACACAAAATAAAACATTAGTTTTAACTGTAAATTGAGCTTTAAAATTATCTGAAGATAACTTTTTACAGGCTAAAACAAAGTGAATTAAAATTCATTATAAAGTAACTCTGCATCTCGAAAATTAATTACAGCAATTGACTTGTCATACTGCACACCCACATACACACACACACAAAATAAAAATAATTAGAGAAGGTCAAAAATAGCCACAGATGGTATTGCACAGATCACATCCACCCAGGTGACCCGTACAATAGCAGCTCAGCTCAGGAGGAGGAATGGCTTCCTGCAAACTTCCCCGGATTGTCGGAAAGCACTCCCCGAAATTTTGACATTGTTTTCCAAGTACATTTGGATGAATTGAATTTAGGTCAATCTCTTTCTATATGTATAAATTCACACACTCACGAACACACAGACAAATAGAGAGACTGGCTGGGAAAAAACAGGAGCATAAAATACTACAGCAGACCTTTGTTGTTCAGGGTAGCCAAATGTAAAGGTCTATTTGCGAAAAACACATTTTTGTGAAATAAAAAAATAAAAAAGATTTCAAATCATCCTTCCACGCTTCTTAAATGCAGCATCACTATTGCATCAGTATTGGATGGAACCAAGTGGCAAAGAGCCAAGTCACTTTGGCAAGCTGCCAACATGTCAGATAGAGTGATTGAAGTGACTGACAAGAATTCTATTGTTTGCAGGCTGTGGTTGAATTCGTGGGGAATTCGTGAAACAGATCAGATCTGGCTTCATGTTCAGAATCCTTAATAAATAAGAAAACCGCAAAATTAAATCCGCCCTAAAGTCATGTTCATTTTACAGTACTTTACACCCAAAATGAAAACAATAACATTTCACAATACATTTCACAGCCTTTTTATGCTATTTATACGAATATGTTAATAGCATATTATTAGTATATAAAGAGAGATATATATATTTTTTTAATAATTACTGACCCTAGTACCACTCTGGCCATGGGCCCTGGTCTCTCCTGTGTCTTTTGGACATCCACGCGTTAGAATGCACATAAAGAGCTCTGAAACCGGGTCAAATGATGTTGCAGTGAAAGCCGTGTGGTTGCAGCTCATACATCTCCTCTCAACAAATCTATTCCGCCCAAACCGCGTATCTCTGTGAAATCACGAACATCAACAGCCATTCATTCACGACACTGCAAATAACGCAAACCAAAGCACAAGAATAAAAAAAGACAGCGCGCGGCATAATTCACTGCCAACCGCATCTCGGCACGGACACCCGGAACAGGACAAAGTAACGGAGCGAACAAAGAAGCAGGCGAGCGCATCCTTTCACCCACCGTGCCCATGACATCAGCGGCATGTCGTGTCATTCACACTCGCCAGCGAAACTCACCGACAACAAAGCGATGGCTGGCAGCTGCGTGCAGTGCGATCGGCTTTTCAACGCGACATATTCTTGCCGTTTACGTCCTCTGTGGCCGGGCGACGTGTCGTTTCGCCTCGGCGCGTCATGAGTCGCATTCTCGCGCAGTGGTGCAGCAGCAGCAGCCGCGAAGCTTCCGATCCGGCGCGCGCGGGCACTGCGGTGATGAGCTCTGAAGGTGGACGGTGGCGATTCGCGTCACTCTGCTTCCTCTCGCTTCCTCTCTCGTTCTGATTCGAATTGCAGTTTCGATGTCACATGTACACAACGCACACCGGCAACAACGCGGAGCTCGGCGAGGGCATCGGCATATCGCTGCTCCAGATAAATAGTTGGTTGGTTTAAGCTGTTGGCAACTAGCAACACAACCAACCAAATCGCTGCCTCGAAAATGTCACAGCGGGATTCAGAAACTACTGGCACCTGTGTAACGTGCGTGTGTGTGTGTGTGTGTGTGTGTGTTTGGTGTGTGTGTGTTGTGTGTGGTGTGTGTGGGTGTGTGGTGTGTGGTGTGTGTGCGCGCGCGCGTGCTGGCACAAATACACTTCTTTTTTTATATACGTAAGCAAACTGCTGCCATTATGCCCAGCAAAAACTCATTTTTCGTTGGAATTTCACAAAACCTTTCATCAACTAATTTCGATGTTTAAATCCAAGGAAGCCATATTTTATATTTCAATATTTTAAACGGCAAATTAGATTTAAATATTTATATTCGATCTTTGAATAATTTCTGGAGTAGCTATAATAAGCAACTGTTGAAAATCAAATATGAATAAATGACACTGCAAGAATTATTACAGTTAAAACTAATCTAGTGCATGATACAAGTGCATGGGTTTTTTGTGAGTATTTGTTTCCCAATGTTTGCACAGCATAACATGTTCGAGTTATAGTAAAAGAAATTGAAATTAGGAGCATATTAACTGTCTCAAAAAATGAATGTCTCTGTGTTGTTTTTAAAAATAATATTATACTCCTTTTCTCCTATAAAAAATAATTAAGCATTTTATAGTAATGTTCTAAAAACAATTAACAAGCTATTAAAACCATATAGTACTATGAAATATCTTAGATCTAAGCATTGACAGCTGTGTACCGTACTGTTTCAGGAACATAAAAGGCCTTATATTTTCTTCTAACTCTGATCATCACCTCCATTGATACCACTTCCTGTTGAACAGGATGTGATGTCATATGAAAGCTGACCTTTAGCATGTTGGAAGGATGAATCTGTCATGCCATCTGTGTGAGCCTATAGAAAAAGACGAAGCAAATACATTTCTTCAGTTAACATTTTTTCACTTGTAAGTGTTTATTTTACTGTTTTATTTAGTTTTATTATTATTATTATTATTATTATATATTATATTAGATATTATTCATTGTACTGTTTCAGTTGTGTCAATGTGATTAACACTATCGATCTATATTGTATCTATCTATCAATCTATCAATCTAATCTATCTATCTAAAAAATCCCTATCTATCTATCTACTATCGATCTATCTAATCTTCATCTAATCTAGCTATCATCTATCTATCTATCTATCTATGCTCTGTCTGTCTGTACAGTAATATTGGTGTTGGTGTTTGTTTGTGTGTGTGTGTTTTTGTTTTGTTTGTGTGGTGTGTGGGGTGTGTTGTGTGTGTGTGTGTGTGTGGTGGTGTGTGGTGTGTGTGTGTGTTGTGTGTAGTGTGGTGGTGGTTGGTGTGCGTGCGTGTGTGTCTGGTGGTGGAGAATAACTGATAATATTCAAAGTAGAAATCTTGAGGGATTTGATATGGACTGAGAGCTGATAAGATACTTCACTGAGGCTTAAATGCCTCTAAAGTGTAGAATTTATCCACCTCATGCTTGACCTCCAGGACTACTGGCTTCTTTTTCCAAGGGACACAAGCTGGTTATCAGATTCCTGAAATCATTGACTCATCTTATTTCTCATGCCGTGGGGACGACTCAAGTTTGACTCAACTTTGTCTGTAGTTAGCGAATTTGTGGTGCCTCACTATTTTTAGCATACAACATTCAACATAAAATCTGAAACCATCCCGTTTCTGCTCTCTAGAGGAAAAAATGTCCTTTAGAAATGTTGTCATCTTACCTCAGCTCACCACAAATACACACACACACACACACACACACACACACACACACACACATACAGCATATGTATACAGTCGACCGCTTAACTGGGCCGTCAGTTACAGGGGGACGCTTTGTTCAAATGGTCCAAGACCAAAGTTTTCATTGACTGAGCTAAAAGAAAATAGAAAAGTTTGCTTCAGCTCAAGTGCAATCTAAAGAACAAGTACAAAATGTCAATTGATTTCTAACAGGAAGCTTCTTGTGGTTAAAATAAAACAGCTCTGGTAGTACATGACTGCATGTTCAGGTGACTTCCTCCTGTCTACCCAACCAAAACAACTTCCTCTCTTGATTTTCATCTTCTTCTAATATTCAGTATGGACAGCTAGATAAATAAAAGGCCATCTGAAACATTTAATTCCTTACCTAATTTATTACATTTTCTTAAAATATAGTTGTGTGTTTTTTTCTAATTCACAGGGATGATGCAAAAGTGATGCCTTTCATGGTGATTTAAATGGTAAAACTATTTAACAAATTGTAAACAAAAAACAATTGTAATAAAGACATGTAAACATTTGAGTAAATGTAAAACACAAACAACAAAAACTATTTACAAAGTCATCAGGTCAGCTTTTTAAAAACTATCCAAAGCAGTTTTTGGTTACATTCTACTTTCAAACTGTAGAATGAGTGTGAACATCCTCATTCTACAGGACTCATGCAGCAACACAGAGGCGCAGTAAACTACAGTAGGCTGCTATCTCTGATCAACAAATATTGCAATTGTGGGCATTCAAGGCAGCAGATTTTTATTGTGCTGTAACACACAGCAGATATTTTATTTTTTAACATGATCATAAGTAAGATCCCAAATGTAATGAAATGCAATGTAAAATATTTGCAAAATTCACTTCTCATTTAACTTCGCTCACATTAGCAAAATTAGATGGAGAAGTTCCTGTACCACAAAAGAAAAATCTGCTGCCTTGAATGCCCACAATTGCAATATTTGTTGATCAGAGATAGCAGCGTACTGTAGTTTACTGCGCCTCTGTGTTGCTGCATGAGTCCTGTTGAATGAGGATGTTCACACTCTTGTTTAAAAGCTTTTGTAACTGCTTTGGATAGTTGACAATCCCACTCACTTTACTTTACTAGCTATACTGTTGAACTTGAGTTGTCATAAAGAATCAGCTGGGATAAATTTGTTATCTTCTACACGCAGGTTGTGCACCTTTTACATGCAAGTTGTTTGCTTTGGCTGGAGCAACACAATAGACACAGCAGTAGCATATAATATGGTTAATAATACAGCTTTGTTAGTGTTTTAAGTTTAATGGTCGCCAGTTTAATATAGTTTAATAGTCGCTGCTGCACTATAAGCCAAATTACACAAAACTGGTATTGTGTATGATATTACAACAATTAATGTGCTGACACAATGCAATTCCTGTTTTAAATCCTTCCAATTATACATTAAATACTTTGCAAAAGAGAGGATTTATTCTGCAAACAAATCCCGCTAATAAATAAAACTTTTAAACTGATCTTATACGTATATATATATATATATATATATATATATATATATATATATATATATATATA
>CM051499.1:4848802-4926302 GCA_028031935.1 Paedocypris micromegethes
TCTTGGAACTCATCTCACAGTAGATTACAATTTGACAGTTTCCATCAACAATTAGTACAATTAACTTGATCTTGTCATCATAAATACATTGTAAACAAGAATTGCACTTTTAAGACATCAAAAGTTTTTAAGACGCATCTTTTGATGTGGAACATTAGCACATCATTGGGCTTTTAAGAATTTTCCTTGATTAATATAGGGTCAGATTGATATGATTTTACTTGTAGAACTAGAATCAGCACATTTAAAAAACAACCAAATTTTCGCATTAAATGGGATATTATTGTATTATTTTGCATAATAAACCATAGTTTTTTCAACTAACAGTTGATGATTACTTAAATATTTCATACGGAATGTGTGTTGATCCCCACATATAAAATCAATGCCAATCAATGGACCAGAAAAATAACCAGCTCATTGGTTCTTGCACATCAACCCATCATTGATTTCCCCCCAAATATCTTTGAAATCTTTGTTATTTGTGGAGGTTAGAGTGTGGGGAGGGTCACCCACTTTCTCCAGCCAGATGGCCAAGCCACATGAGAATCCTGTCTCTGTAAAACTGAATACGGAAGAGATCCTCTGTCTGGATGCCAGCACAAAGTAGCAGCATGACAGAGAGCAGCTGAAAGGAACCGCTTCCACTCCGAGTTATTCTAATTCCTACAAACCAAAAAATAAACGTACAATGTAAATGCACAAAAGTCGTGCAGTTAGACAGAATCAGCAAAGTGACGGAGTAAAAGAGAAAAATAGAATCAATTGAAAGAGGTGGTGAAAAAGGAAACGTGATAGAAGTGTGTAAGCAACTGAACGTGAAGGAGAGATAATAGAGGGATTATGTGTACAGAGAGGTTTGAAGAAAATTATAGTAAACGAAATGACACATTGTGAGTGAAAGAGGGAGAGAGAAGAGATGCAGGAATGAGAGGAGCATTTGGGGGATGCAATACAGTGTGAAAAATGAAGAGATAGATAGAAAAAGAGAGAGAAATCTTGTGTTATAGATTGGAAGAGATGTATAAAAAATAAAGGTGGGTTGTGGGATGTGGAGGGGTTAGAGGGAAAAATAGAGAGGCATGGGGAATATTTGAGAAGAAATGGGAAGAGAGGAAAAATAAGAGAGATCTGGTGTGAGGAACAAGAAGGGTGGGGGAGGGAAGAAAGAGACAGGGGGATAGAGGGAGAAATAAAATAATGGAGAAAAGGGGAGGCAGAAAGAGGCAGATATACTGGTCTGTGTGAGAGAAAGGGGGTGTTGGAGAGAGATAAGTGGGAGAGAGGGGGGAAGGGAGGTATGTATGACGAATGAAAAGATAGAGAGTGAAAAAAAGAGGGGGTGAAACTGGGCTGTAAACACAGTGAGATACGTAGAAGATAGAGAGAAGAAAGGAGAAGGAGAGAAACAAGAGCAGGGAATAGAAATGGAACAGACAGAAAGGGAAATAGAAGCATGGATGTCAGGGAAGAGAGAGAGAGCGAGAGAAATTGGGTCTCTGGAGCAAAGCAAGAGGGTAGAAAGGTAAATGAGATTGGAGATGTGAGAAGAGGGGGTGGATGTGAATGAGTGTAGAAGAACAGAACAATTCAAACAGTAAGAACAGCAGGACGGGGCGATCAGGGCTGTCAGGGCAATCTGTCAAAGAGGATTTCTGTTCCTCCATTGATTTTTTTAAGGGCTGGGTGGTGAATGTGGGAGGGCACAACCCCCACCCCACCCCCCACTCATCCACCCCCGTCATGACAGCCCCGTGAAAAAGAGATTAGACTAGTGTTTGTTTGGGCATTTAAAAAAAAAATCTAGATTATTTTACAAAACAGCTCTGAGCAAAATTATTGACATCCTGAGAAGTGTTGATATTCTGATAATTTGAGACGTTTTGAGCTATTCAACACAACACTTAGACCACAAGGGTCCGTGGCCCCCCGCTCGTGCTCCAGCACTCGGACACAATCTGGCTGTTCACTCCAATCCCCTCGGCCCCTCCTGGTCCACCAGTGTGTGGTGTGTGTGTTGTGTGTGTGTGTGTGTGTGTGACAGCAGCAGCAGTGGGGTAGAAGAGGATGTGCCCAAGCGCAGAAGGGAAACACGCTGAAAACGGCGGAGGAAGTGATCTGAGGCTCAAAGCGCTCTCACGGCTGCCGTCATCTGCGCACATGCAACGCTCTTCTTCTCTTCTCTCTCTCTCGCGGATGTTTGCTGAGCTGCAGCACTACAGGATGTGCACTAGATTAGGAGCGAGTGAGCACCAGGGCATGATCATGATAGATTAAGCCTGGAATCCAAATTCCAAAGAGGTAAGATTTGACTTCAACATTTTAATCTTGGCTGATGATTTGAAATGCAGAAAAGCAATTTGCACGTGATTCAGAAAAGGGAAGTTTGTCTCTGCACTGACACCGATGCGGCTGATGCTGCAAGAACTGACAAGATGTGGGCGTTTCTGTCGGCCATCCTCTCTTCTCCTCTCTCTCTCGCTCTCTTTCTCTCTGTCTCTGTCTCTCTCTTTCTCTCTCTCTCTCTCTCTCTCTCCTCTGCTCTTCTCTCTCTCTCCTCCTATCTCTCTCTCTCTCTCTCTCTCTCTCTCTCTCTTCTCTTCCTGATGGGGGAAGGGCTCCAGAGATACGTTGATAATCATGAGAACGAGAAAAGATACAGAGCGAGAGATTAGAATGGAAGAGCATGGGTATCTTATGTAGCATGGGCAACAAAGGCAAGGGCGACGGCAAGGTTTTTTCACAGCATCACTTGACCTCGTGGTGTGCATAACGCAAGGGCATCTTACACCTTGTTTTGGCTCATGGTGGTTGATGTACCCAGGTCTTAATTCATTCATCTCTTGGGTTGCTGGTAACACACATTTTTCTTTTGCCTCGTTCCGTATCAGTAAAGTGTGGGTTTGGCGTGTGTTGAGTTGCTGCTGTCTACACCACATTATCCTTAATCTGGACCGTTGTCATTATCACTGTTACTCTACCACCGACTCTAGGGTCAGTTATTGCTTATCTACTGTAGAATATCACGTAACAGTCAAGAGTAGACTAATGTGGATGTACATTTTTTTAAACACATACCAGTAGATGTTATAGTTTTATAGTAATTCATTAGAGATTGGGTAAATAATTGAATTTATAGTTTAGGAGCATTAGCGTTCTCAGAAACTGCTAGCATATACAGTATTAACAAATATGTACATAATATTTGTAGTTTATATAGTGTAAATTAAGGTGGACTATCAAAATACCCTAGCAATAATAATTTTCATGAAATAAGTTCAATTCTTGTAAAGCATTTGTAAGGCGCTTTTCACAGTTTTAACTGTCTCAAAGAGCACAACACTGTAATACAGTATAGTATATACATTTTTGGTCAGTAAAATGGAGGCATAGAGTGTTGTATTCTTAAATAATATTATATATTAATAGTATTGTATAATAATAATATTGTATAATAATATTGTGTTCAATAAATTTAGATTAAAAGACTATGTATATTAATTGACGTATGTATTGCAAGTATTGACAACAAAATGAAAGTAGTAGTGTGGACTACAATGTTGAAATACAAATCTCGAAATTCAGCAGCTATTAATTTGCATAATAAAAAGTATATATAACACCCTGTGCTGAGCATTGTAGTATGGATTTTTAAAGTGACTGATGACAAGTATTCAGTGACACACTCTACTCATCTCAGACGAGACGCCGGTTTGAGAGGCCGAAAGCGTTTAAACGCACAAGTGTGTCATCACCACTATGGCGTTAAATGTTGTAGCTGTCACTTTCTTAACCATGCATGAAAGATGGTCTGAAGCTTGGAATCATTAACACGCATGAGGTTTCTTTCTTCTTCACTCTGCTCAGCAACCACGACTGTGGGCGCCGGCAAACAAAGAGGGCGTTATGCACAGCTTCTGTTATATCTGTCTGCCCATCGGACAATCAGAATTGTTTGAGTTGATCTGATAAACGCCTTTCAATAAGGTCCAGGGAAGCGAGGGCAATTTGGTGAGGTCGATGCTTTGACAAAATGACATCCAATCGTGAAGTTTTTTTCTGTTTAGGTTTGATCTACACAAACACAGTTCTCGAAGATAGACATTTCATTTTCAGAAAAGGTAAATTTAATTTTGTAGACATTTTGTCTGAATATTTTGTAACTACTGATGTTTACATTGTGTCGGAAGAACATTTTTATAATGGTGAGATCTGAATACAGTGGCTTTGGTTTCACCTTTGAGAAGGTGTTGGGATTGGCTTGGACTTACAGTTAATATGTCTCTTGTGCCCATCCTAATATTTTACCTGCTTTGTCTTTGATGTGGTCTCTTTAATAATATGTTATAAGCAAAATTGTTTGGCCAATTCACAGAAAAATATGATATATATTTTTTTTAAACATTAGCAATATCACTGATTTGTGAACTAAGAACCTTCTGGCACTGTTCATCAATTAACATATGTTACATATATACACAAGGATATAATATAGATATATAGATAGGATATATTTTTTTTGAGTGGGCCTGTGGTGTAATGTGTAGCACTATACATCTCACAGAAAGACTGACTCGTTTGAGACTCAAGTTCAAGGCCTGGTCAAGATTGTGACAAATCCCTGGTGCTAGCATGAGTTTCCTTTAGGTCTCCAGATTGCTTCCGCAGTCTAGTCCAGGAGAATTAGAGTTTGTGAAAGTGTCAGTGAGTGTAATGTGTGTGTCTGTGTCTCGCTCAGTCATAGTCCCCGTCATCAGTCTCAGAGTTGCTGAGATTGGCTGCAGCTCCCTGTGACCCAGAATTGGAGAAACAGTAACGAAAATTAATGGATCATTAATGGATTGAAATTTTGAAGAACATAATAAAATGTGTTCAGCTTCCTCTTAGAACCATCACCATCCTCCTGTATTTTTAGGGTGTATTCGGCCACATTTGCATTCATGTGGTTGACTTGCCCAAACTGATGAGTGTAAAACACCCGGGGTGAATTGGCCAAACAATTTTGCTTATAAATATTAATAAAGAGACACATCAAAGACAAAGCAGGTAAAATATTAGGAATGGGCACAAGAGACATATTAACTGTAAAGTCAAGCCAATCCCAGAACACCTTCTCAAAAGGTGAACACCATAGCCACTGTATTTCAAGTATTCACGCTTATAAAAATGTTCTTCTGACACAATGTAAACATAGTAGTTACAAAATATTCAGACAAAATGTTACAAAATTAAATTTACCTTTTTCTGAAAATGAAAATGTCTATCTTCGAGAACTGTGTTTGTGTAGATATCAAACCTAAACAGAAAAAAACTTCACGATTGGATGTATTTTTGTCCAAAGCATCGACCTCACCAAATTGCCCTCGCTTCCCTGGACCCTTATTGAAAGGCGTCTTATCAGATCAACTCAAACAATTTCTCGATTGTCCGATGGGCAGACAGAATTAAACAGAAGCTGTGCATAAACGCCCTCTTTGTTTGCCGGCGCCCACAGTCGTGCGTTTGAGAGAGAAGTGAAGAAACCTCATGCGTGTTAATGATTCCAAGCTTCAGACCATCTTTCATGCATGGTAAAGAAAGTGACAGATACACATTTAACGCCATAGCTGGTGATGACACACACTTGTGCGTTTAAACGCTTCGGCCTCTCAAACCGGCGTCTCGTCTGAGATGAGTAGAGTTGTGTCACTGAATACTTGTCATCAGTCACTTTAAAACATCCATACTACAATGCTCAGCACAGGTGTTATATATACATTTTATTATGCAAATTAATAATGCTAGCTGAATTTCGAGATTTGTATTTCACATTGTATTCCACACTACTACTTTCATTTTATTGTCAATACTTGCAATACATACTTCAATTAATATACATATATCTTTTAATCTAAATTATTATTGAACACAATATTATTATACAATATTATTATTAATACAATACTATTAATATATAATATTATTTAAGAATACAACACTCTATGCTACACCCATGCTACAATTTACTGACCAAAAAATTTATATACTATACTGTATATACAGTGTTGTGCTCTTTGAGACAGTTAAAACTGTGAAAAGCGCCTTACAAATGCTTTACAAGAACTTGAACTATATTTCTATGAAAATTATTATTGCTAGGTGTATTTTGATAGTCCACCTTAATTTACACTATATAAACTACAAATATTATGTACATATTTGTTAATACTGTATATGCTAGCAGTATTCTGAGACGCTAAATGCTCCTAAACTATAAATTCAATTATTTTACACAATCTCTAATGAATTACTATAAAACTATAACATCTACTGGTATGTGTTTAAAAAATGTACATCCACATTTAGTCTACTCTTGACCTGTACGTGATATTCTACAGTAGATAAAGCAATAACTGACCCTAGAGTCGGTAGAGTACAGTGATAATGACAACGGTCCAGATTAAGGATACATGTGGTGTAGACAGCAGCAACTCACACACACGCCAAACCCACACTTTACTGATACCGGAACGAGGCAAAAGAAAAATGTGTGTTACAGCAACCCAAGAGATGAATGAATTAAGACCTGGGTACATCAACCACCAATGAGCAAAACAAGGTGTAAGATGCCCTTGCGTTATGCACAACCACGAGGTCAAGTGATGCTGTGAAAAACCTTGCCGTCGCCCTTGCCTTTGTTGCCCATGCTTACATAAGATACCCATGCTCTTCCATTCTAATCTCTCGCTCTGTATCTTTCTCGTTCTCATGCATTATCAACGTATCTCTGGAGCCCTTCCCCCCATCAGGGAAGAGAGAGAGAGAGAGAGAGAGAGAGAGAGGCCGACAGAAACGCCACATCTTGTCAGTTTCTTGCAGCATCAGCGCATCGGTGTCAGTGCAGAGACAACTTCCCCTTTTCTGAATCACGTGCAAATTGCTTTTCTGCATTTCAAATCATCAGCCAAGATTAAAATGTTGAAGTCAAATCTTACCTCTTTGGAATTTGGATTCCAGGCTTAATCTATCATGATCATGCCCTGGTGCTCACTCGCTCCTCATCTAGTGCACATCCTGTAGTGCTGCAGCTCAGCAAACATCCGCGAGAGAGAGAGAAAGAGAAGAAGAGCGTTGCATGTGCGCAGATGACGGCAGCCGTGAGAGCGCTTTGAGCCTCAGACATCACTTCCTCCGCCGTTCAGCGTGTTTCCCTTCTGCGCTTGGGCACATCCTCTTCTACACCACTGCTGCTGCTGTCACACACACACACACACACACACACACACACACACACACACACTGGTGACCAGGAGGGGCCGAGGGGATTGGAGTGAACAGCCAGATTGTGTCCGAGTGCTGGAGCACGAGCGGGGGGCCACGGACCCTTGTGGTCTAAGTGTTGTGTTGAATAGCTCAAAACGTCTCAAATTATCAGAATATCAACAACTTCTCAGGATGTCGATAATTTTTCTCAGAGCTGTTTTGTAAAATAATCTAGATTTTTTTTTTAAATGCCCAAACAAACACTAGTCTAATCTCTTTTTCACGGGGCTGTCATGACGGGGGTGGATGAGTGGGGGGTGGGGTCGGGGGTTGTGCCCTCCCACCTTCACCACCCAGCCCTTAAAAAAATCAATGGAGGAACAGAAAATCCTCTTTTGACAGATTGCCCTGACAGGCCCTGATCGCCCCGTCCTGCTGTTCTTACTGTTTGAATTGTTCTGTTCTTCTACACTCATTCACATCCACCCCCTCTTCTCACATCTCCAATCTCATTTACCTTTCTACCCTCTTGCTTTGCTCCAGAGACCCAATTTCTCTCGCTCTCTCTCTCTTCCCTTGACATCCATGCTTCTATTTCTCCCTTTCTGTCTGTTCCATTTCTAATTCCCTGCTCTTGTTTCTCTCCTTTTCCTTTCTTCTCTCTATCTTCTACGTATCTCACTGTGTTTACAGCCCAGTTTCACCCCCTCTGTTTTTCACTCTCTATCTTTTCATTCGTCATACATACCTCCCTTCCCCTCTCTCTCCCACTTATCTCTCTCCAACACCCCCTTTCTCTCACACAGACCAGTTATATCTGCCTCTTTCTGCCTCCCGTTTTCTCCATTATTTTATTTCTCCCTCTATCCCCCTGTCTCTTTCTTTCCCTCCCCCACCCTTCTTTGTTCCTCACACCAGATCTCTCTTTATTTTTCCTCTCTTCCCATTTCATTCTCAAATATTCCCCATGCCTCTCTATTTTTCCTCTAACCCCTCCCACATCCCACAACCCACCTTTGTTTTTTATACATCTCTTCCAATCTATAACACAAGATTTCTCTCTCTTTTTCTATCTATCTCTTCATTTTTCACACTGTATTGCATCCCCCAAATGCTCCTCTCATTCCTGCATCTCTTCTCTCTCCCTCTTTCACTCACAATGTGTCATTTCGTTTACTATAAATTTTCTCAAACCTCTCCTGTACCACATAATCCCTCTATTATCTCTCCTTCAAGTTCAGTTGCTTACACATTCTATCACGTTTCCTTTTTCACCACCTCTTTCATATTGATTCTATTTTTCTCTTTTACTCCGTCACTTTGCTGGATTCTGTCTAACTGCACGACTTTTGTGCATTTACATTGTACGTTTATTTTTTGGTTTGTAGGAATTAGAATAACTCGGAGTGGAAGCGGTTTCTTTCAGCTGCTCTCTGTATTTCTGCTGGCATCCAGACAGAGGATCTTCTTCAGTATTCAGTTTTACAGAGACAGGATTCTCATGTGGCTTGGCCATCTGGCTGGAGAAAGTGGGGTGACCCTCCCACACTCTAACCTCCACAAATAACAAAGATTTCAAAGATATTTGGGGGGGAAATCAATGAATGTGGTTGATGTGCAAGAACCAATGAGCTGGTTTATTTTTCTGGTCCATTGATTGGCATTGATTTTATATGTGGGGATCAACACACATTCCGTATGAAATATTTAAGTAAATCAAACTGTTAGTTGAAAAAACTATGGTTTATTATGCAAAATAATACAATAATATCCAATTTAAATGCGAAAATTTGGTTGTTTTTAAATGGCTGATTCTAGTTCTACAAGTAAAATCATATCAATCTGACCCTATATTAATCAAGGAAAATCTTAAAAGCCCAATGATGTGCTAATGTTCCACATCCAAAAGATGCGTCTTAAAAACGTTTGGATGTCTTAAAAGTGCAATTCTTGTTTACAATGTATTTATTGATGACAAGATCAAGGTTAAATTGTACTAATTGTTGATGGAAACTGTCAAATTGTAATCTACTGTGAGATGAAGTTCCAAGATGAAATATCTAGATATTTAAATACGTATGTGTTATTCTCACACATTACACCATTAGAGGTAGCTCAATATAAAACATTACAATTGTGAATTTGAGCTAAATCAAGCTACATTCCAGTCTGTCTCACACTCAAGTATAAGACAGTTCAGAGAACTAGAGTGGTGACTCCATTGATCCATTGCGACAAGGAAGAGCAGATGAGATTTTGATAGTATTCTGGCTGAACATAACCAATATCCAGCGATCCATTCCCAATTATCAGCTTGTGGAAAAAGCACCATGTGCCAGAGTTAAACAAAGCCTCAATGTAGACCATTATAATAACTTACGCTTGAGGGTACTTGGTATCAGGACCATGTAACATCTGCCTGGCAAGGAGTGCATTATAACTGGTTGCATATTAGTGTCATTCTTCTTCCTAGGCCACAAACATGATAGGTAGAAATCAGCTAGCAGGATACATAAGTCAGATGAGGTGGAGTGTAGAAAACCCACTTAAAAATCTGGGACTCTGCAGCCACCTATACAAGCACGGGTGATGTCACAGTCACAGGAATCTCTGTTCCAGGGTGTAGATGGCCTCTCCAGGGACGTCAAGACATACTCATCTTGTGGTTCAAGGATAAGCTTGAATTCTGCCAAGTCTAAAACTAAATCAGTGGCCATTTTGTGTGGGACAACAATTCCAACAGTGACCTGTCAAGAGTGTGGCCAAGGTTTATAACAGTTCCCTAAGGGATTCTGACACAATCCAGCAAATTAAGATTTACCTAGTGTCCTGGCTCACAGCAATTGACTAGTCAGGGCTTCTGGGAAAATTAAATGGATGGAGGTACCATCGGAGAGTCCAGCCAAATCTCCTTTGGTTCTTGCTCGTGTACAAAATTCCCATGTCAACCATGAAGATGTTGGAAAGAACCACCAGCCAGTTTCTCCAACTGTAGTTCAGGCACCCTTTGTCCCTTAGAACCATTGCCCTCTATGGGCATGGCATCATGTTTTGCCCTATGCCATGTAAGCGGCTTGTCAGAGTAATTCAAGGTCCATCCCTCCAAGGAGGTTGTTGTACTGCAACTTCTCTGATGCCAAAGTGGCCACAGCTGGAACCTTGTGAAAACAACCAGTGGAAAGCACAGGAATCTGTCAAAAGAGCAGAGGCTCAGCTTCTTGCTGATTTGCATTGTGGCAGTGGGTTGACCAGGAATTGTAAGCTTCCAAAAACCCTGTTAGATGAAGAAATATGTGCAAGATGAGATAAGAGATTGAGGAAGACCGGCAGACAAAAATGGTCGGCATGCAAGACGTCAGGACAAGGTGGGACCATGCTAAACTCTTAGCAAGTGCTTCTTGAGAAGGTTGGCAAAAGCAGCCAACCTTCTTTCCAGAACACATCTCGGCCCTGATATGATGTTAGCATCAGAGTTAACAAAGCAAGTGGTTTGGTAGAGCTAGATATCCCCTAGGAGGCCTGAAGAGGCTAATGAGAACAAGAGGGTTAAATAGGCTGAATTTAAGTGCAAGAGAATTATACCAAACCTCAAACTTCTTGAAACAAATGGTCAGTTGGGGTGTTTTACTGGCTATAGAGAAAGCCTGAGGACGACAGTGATTGCAAAGCGGATGATGGTGTAGTATGGGTTTTGGACACAAGTTAAGGTCTTATCACCCGTGATTGAGAGTGTTCAGCTGGTTTATGATCAAAGACCCAATACACCCCATTAGGACCAAGTAACACTAAGAGGTGCTTACAGAGTAAACGCTTACACAGCGAAAGAGTCCATTTTTCATTGTGGTCTCTCATTTGTTTGTCTCGTTCTTTCTCTTTCCTTGCTCTTGCTATCATACTTTGTAGCAATTTTTTCTTTCCCGCAGAACTGAAACCATTACTGATGGAACCACACAAAGATTCCTGGGCACAATACAACCTTTTTGTGTCGGATGATTGTGTAAATTAAATCTAAATTGAAGTATTCTAAATTTTCACAGCAAGGAAAAACTAGGAAAAACTCGAGATAGTGTGGACATAGCATGTTCTCTTGCATGGTGCTCGGGTTTTGAACAATTTGGAGTCAGAGAGATTGCTTGTAAGATACTTGTAAGCAGGTTTGTCCTGCTCTGCAAATAGTAGGATTTGCAGACCCCTTTAAGGCCCCTGAGTTGTTGGGATGCAATGAAAGAGGTTCAGAAAGATTATTACAATAGAATTCTATTAAAGCTAAAAAGCCTGAGGACAGATCTCAAATGATCAGAGAGCAAATGATACAGCCTCTACCTTGCACACCTTCAAAAATACAAACCAGGTGGAAGACTCTGGCTTTAGCATGCGACAAGACTTGGGATTGACTAGTCAAGCCTTTCTTTGTGGAGAACAGCACACTAAGGCATTCTACATGTTTAACTTATCAGGTCAAAGGCAACATTGAATTAAGCTTTTATAAGTCTAGAATACAGCGAAACACCATTTATCAACTTTATTTATTAGTGTTTGGCTTTTTTACCACTGAAAAAAGATTTTAACCAATATCCACCATTATGACACCTCCACACAGGTTTCATTCGACTCCATGTGAACATCAAAAAAGACACGGGTGGCCAAGATGCGAGTGAAGGGGAGAATATTAGTTACATTTACAAAGATACCACTGTAAAGGACAACAGTACTGCACCATTCAGGTGAAAAATCCTGACTTTGCTTTTCAGTTTTCAGAGATGAATGGCTGTCAAACAGGACCAGGTGACAAAAAGTGAATTCCATTCAGTATTAGATCAGTTATACCTGGAGATTTGCAGAAAACCCCTTTGGCATCTTTCCTAACAAGGCCTTCTATTGTTCTGATAATAAGGGAGAGACAGGAGTGCAATGAAGAAGCTTTGTGTCACTGAATTGTATTGAAGCAAAATGAGTTGTGATTCATACAGTATATGTTTTTTGTTTTAAACAAAATGTACACTATATTGCGTTCTTTAAGTATGAAGATCACTAACTTCTTTACAGTGTTTATAAAAAAAAAAAACAGAAAACTATACACAAATCTCAGTAAATCACAAGGAATAAAAATCATTTGCCCATCAGCCATACGTATTTTTGTACAAAATGTTTAAAAGATTAACAGAATCAAACACCAAAATAACCGCTAGATGGCGTCAAAAGCATGTCAAATATTGTGTGAAAGCGTCATACTCAAACTCTTACAGTTCAAAACAATGAAATATCACATGAACACCCACACACGCGCACATATATACTTTTCTTAATGCGCACATGGTGCGTAATATATAATGCGTATAATTTCTAAAATATGGCTATTAACAAATATTGACTACTAGTGATGCAAGGATGGTGCGTTCTTGTACTTTTCTTGAACAATTAGTGATAATATTAAAGTATCAAATAAAACGTTGCATCTATGAAACACAACTTGCTTTGTTAATTGTATAATGGTTTACTTGACAACAACAAAAAGACAATCACATAGATTACATTCAATATACTTGTGTATACAAAGTGTAAAAAAAAATGATATTTTTAAATTATTGGTTAGACACAGTACATTCATTATTTTCATGATAACATTGAAGACATAAACTAGATAACAACTTACAGGGTTTAAAACAGTCCCAGATATTACACTTCATAATTATAAAATAGCAATAAAAAAAACACACACAGAAAACCACAACTGGCACTTGATATTTAAATACTCAGTAGAAATATCACATACAAGCTAAAACAATCAAAAACATTTAAAACAAATCTTAGTTAACAGCTAATGGGGCAAGAAAACCTGAATGACCACACATCCGAATGTTTCACATCCGATAAAATTAAAACTAAAAACAACAACACTTTTTCTTCATTACCAATCGTGGCAAAGCAAGTAATTTTTTGTTTTACAGTAATGGATTATATTAGCTCTGGATTGTAAACAGAGTTTACTTGGACATTCTGTATGTTCACTTGATAGCAGAGGCATCTTTTCCAATATTAGTTCACATGGTTTGTGATGTTAAAGAAATATAGTTCAATAATGTGATGCTTTCAATGGGAGTATATGCTTTACTCTTTTATATGTTCTGCTCTGCACTGTACTTTGAATCCGTGATGACGTTCAGGAGAGCGCTCCGGTCTGTGCTACTGCTGCAGGCCTGCAGAGGGCAGCACAAGCCTGACGCTGCAGAAGTGCTTCCTCTGTCAGAAGAAAGTAGAACTGCAGCTCAATCTGTCATCATAACCTGATAAAAAGTTCTCCACATTAGCCAAATAAAAGTTTAAAGTAGGCTACTTGTTATTAACCGTTTCTGCACACAGAGTAACTTATTCTGTCAATGTATTTTTTAAATTAAACATTTCATACAGATTTAAACAAACCGTACAGTTTACTTACAAGCATTACATTTACGTACATTACGTACAATATTTAGCTGGTGTGTGTGTGTGTGTGTGTGTGTTTGTGTGTGTGTGTGTGTGTGTGTGTGTGTGTGTGTGGGATGATTTACCCGTCTAAAGATGGCAGTCAAGTATATCCTGTTCACATATCTCCACGTCTTCCTCTGAGATGTCTGCACACCAGGGAAAGGACAGGTCAGAGTGAAGCATGAGGAACAAACAAGGGGGAAAAAAATAAATAAATAAATAAAGAGACAAAAATAGAGAAGAAACGAGTTCTAAAAATTCATTTGCCTCTAGCATAAGTACACATATTTTCTCCCAAATTCCGGCAAGATTTATTACTTAAACGTGTCATGACAATCATAGGTTTTAAAGTTTCTTTAGAAAAAAAGTTAAATTAAAGCGAGAGAGATTGTGGGGTAAAAAAAATGTGCCAAACTGTGGGTTTTAACATCTGTGCGTGTGTGTGTGTGCGTGTGTGTGTGTGTGTGTGTGTGTGTGTGTGTGTGTGTGTGTGAGCAAACTGACCGTGGCTTGGCAGAGGGAGACTGTGTGATCGGGTCTGTAGTGCCGGCGGTGTGTCAAGACAGATGCTCTTCGTTCTTTTGCGACATTCAACTACCAGGTGTCCATGACAAGCTTTATGACAGTTTACACCACAAACTTCAAGAGAACACAGTCAAATGTCTAAAGTGAGATTAATACATTATACGAGATAGAGAGAGACAGAACAGTTGAAAGAGCAGGCACATTAAAAATAAAACAGAAGGTTTTCAAATATAAAATCTTTAGAACGTGTGAAACAGACAAAATGGCAAAGAATGAATTGCAAAGAATGAATTGCTTTGAATTGCACATATTTCCTAGGCATTTTGTACAATGACGGGATGTGTCTAACACACTCATTAGACAGTGGGACACAAGATTACGATGACGCTTCAAGAAAGAAGTAAGGACGATTCTAATTCTTTTTTTTCCTTTCATTTTGTCATCAAAGATCTTTCCAATCTGGCAATTTCACAATTGAAACTTTCACAAGTTGTGAATCTGATAATACACAACTCTTTACAATGCCTACTAATGCCTGATATCAGTGCTTATCAATTCAATGACTACAACTGTAAAGTCTATTGTTTTACTCAGGACAGTTGTTCAACTCTGAGAGAGAGAAAGAGAGAAAGAGAGAGAGACAGAGAGAGAAGAGATTTGGACAGACGAATACACTAACATAAACATAAGTAACACTGCACACACTATAAATAGATAATCATAACCATAACACACCACACATGTCATAATGAACAACACAAACCATAAATAAATGGCGCTGCGCATCATAACCACACTTCAAGTCACCAGTTTAGGTTGTGGAGTCTTTTTGCAGCAGGTAGGGTTAGGGCATCCACCAGTGGGTGACTTTGCTGCTTAAGTATTTTTTGGCAACTTTGTACTTGTACCGAGTAAAAAATATAGCAACTTTTACTCTCTACTTGACTACATTTTTTATTGAGTAATGAGTATACGTACTCTTTACTCCAGTACCTTTAAATGCACACTTGCCTGAGACTGACTTTTTGTACTTTTTTGTTATGGCAAAAAGTTGTTCCTTGTTTTTCACATTTCTCTGTGTTTTTTTTAACCTAAATTCAGTACATGTAAAGTACTTAAGTTCAAAATATGATACTTTGCAACTTTTACTCAAGTCTTCTTGGAATTGGTGACTTGCAATGGAGAAATTGTATTTTACAGTAATGTATCTGTACTCAAATTTGGTTTTCAGGTACTATTTATACCTCTGGCATAGCGAATTAATCAGAGAAGTTTCTCTATCTTACCTTTACATTTGTATCCTTGCTTGTAAAATCCCCATATCTGAAAAAGAAATGCATTTATTTTTAATAAAACAAAGATGAAGATATGGGGCATTTGACAGAGAAGAACAAATGAGAAAAGAAGAGGAAGGGCAGTGAAACCCAATCACAGCGGGAGAATAACAGATGAAAGCAGCCCACAAACATCACAAGCAGGCAACATCAGAGGATACAGTACACACACTCTTTCAGACACACAGGTCAAGATCTGAAGAATCACAGGCACGCAAACATAAACACACACACACACTCACACGGATGCACACGTCTCCCAAGACAATTATGTCAGCAACATTTCCCAAAACACGGCAGCTGCTTTATCTATCTTAAAGAAACAAACCTCTACACAAACCCCTGCAGAGTTGTTGTGCGACAGGATGATACTCACAAAGCCGGCACAGTGCTCACAGAAGGTGGGCTTCACGTAGGTGGTCTCAATAAATGTGTGAATGAAGCCCATCTTGCAGTTGAGTAAAGAACTGGCTTTCATAAAATAATCAATCATCTCCTCCCTGCTGATTCTCCCGTCCCTATAAACGCAAAAATAGCTCATAGAATCAGGGACCTCCAAGTAAAACAGGTACTGTAAAATAACCAAAACCAAAATCAGTAAAGTCATTTTCATTGTTTTCTTTCTTTCTTTCTTTTCTTGTCACATGTGTTTACAGAGTAGTTTTGTATGTTCTCAACAGACTTACTGATTTGTGTCAAGTTCTCCAAACTTGCTAAGATAAGGAAAGTTATTCCTGATGAAGACAAACTCTTCCCGCGAAATGTAGCCATCACCATCGGTGTCAAAGTTCTTGAAAACTGACTGTAACAGAGTTTAAAATGTTTAGTAAAAGATAACAACAACATACAGTGGTACCTCTACTTACAAATGCCAAGAAAAGTTTCGAAAGGCCAGATGTTGTAGCGACAAAATTAAGAAAGTATTTTCTTTACCACTAGCATGCAAGTGAGTTTCGATTGAGTCTGCACATGGAAGAATCTTGGTAGCTCATGGAAGGTACCACTGTAATAAAAAAACATCTAACAATTCTTAAAACTATCTCTTACCTCTACCATTTTCTTGATGTGCTTGCTGATCACTACAGGATTTGCTTTGGGCTTTACCGATGCCGCCCACTCGTCAATCATTGACGGCTGTTTAGGGGCGGGGAAGGGAACTGACGTCTAGTCAACCAATCACAAATACACAGAGGAGTTTATTACCAATACACCACTTTGGGTATTAACAATGATTCAGGATCAATAAAATACTGATATTTTAGCTCTTTTCAGTGGGTCAAATAAACAGATAATTTCTAGGAAAATTTACCGCAGGTTTTAGCGCTCTAGGTTCTCGCTGTAATGAAAGTTGATATATTTCGTCCTCTGTGTGGTACTGATCCAATGACACCTACATGAAAACACAAGCAAACCACACAACAGATGCAGAGTTAGGGAAGCATTATTACAGCAATTTCTGACAGAAATATCTTCCAAAAAAGTATTCTTAATTTCCTCTTATTAGAGCAGTTTAACTATCAAATATCAAATTAACTATCCAAACTATTACCAATCAAAGATTCATCAAGTGATTTTCTTCTAAATATATTGACGTGTAAGTACCGGTATATTCCTACAACCTCTTGGACACATACAAATGTACACACATAGTAAATGTACACACATGCTGAATCATTAAATAGGATAGAAATACAACAAAAGAATGGCAAAAATATTTCTGGAATACATTTTTAAAAGCATTTTTAAGCATTATTGATCCATTCTAGTTTGCGTTTAATCTAAAATATTGCTTCAACAATCATATAATCCATTTCAGTATTGATTACTAGTCTTAATAATTGTTTGGATCAATGATCAGAATCAATGTGCTTAAATGCTTCACTGGTATTCAGGTTATATCCTGAGTAAATATTTAAATGTTAGCTTTTTCTACTACTACAGACATAAATCACTTTTTATTTCATGAATTGGCAATGAACCAGACTCACAGTGAGCAGACTGAGCAGGTCAGTATTGGCCTCGATGTTTGGTGGAGTGTTCTGCACGAGGGCCAGCTCTTGCAGAATTGTATGTAGCTGCTGCATTTTCACCAAATTGACACAAGTCTTTACTGAATCAGTCCAGTCCGACAGGGCTACATGAACAGCGATCAAGTCCTTCAGGTTCACAGCCAGAATGGGAAAGCGAAAGCCAGAGGATTCGGAAAATCTGCGGCGGTACTGACTGTAGTTACCGGAAGAGGTCAGCAGCTCCAACAAGCTGTTCAAGATCTGAGAAAGATTGTTTCATGGCACTATTCTAATCCTCACATGTTTCTCTTCAGTATTTCTTACCTTTTTTGTGTCACTTCCAATGTGTGATTCAGTCTCTTTCAGTCGAGAGATAGAGCTGTTATTGAGTCCACCAACCACGGCCATCAGTGTGTTGAAGTTCTGCAGTTGAAGTAGTTTCTACAGAGTTGATACAACAAGAAACAGAATTGGTCATCTTAAAATATTACAGTTTTTCTCAAATGCTAAAACACAAAAGCCAATCCCCTAAACCAAATCACCAGTCATCTAAACACATTTACCAAATCTAACCATCATTCTCCAATACCATAAACACATTTCACATGAAGACACAATTCACAAAACACAATGTCTGTTCTCATAACTCTAAACACACTTGTCCTTGCTAAAACACAAGTTGCAAAATAACTCTGCTCATATTCTCAAATGAAAGCTCATGTGATGCAAAATGCTTGACACAGTCAGCAATATTTGAACACAATGAACACACCTGGCGTCATTCACTACACACAACAACTCAAAATTGAAGACACTTGTTGCTAATGCTGTGACTACATGTATAAAAGCAAGTTCAGAGTGCAAAGTTTGCTGAAGATTCCAAACAAACACAATGAATGAAGGCAGAATCAGGGGAAGAGAAATTCGAGTCACAGGAAAGAGAAGAGCTGGTCATGGAAGAAGAGATGCAGGCCAATGAGGAACAGAAGGAGGCCAACAAGAGGAGAAGGTCCAAGAGGAAGAGCAAGACAACCTCACACCGCCATTATAGACGAGATGCGAGCAACATTGACCATGTCGTTGTCCATGGCATGACAATGGTTGAACCTGAGTAGGTTCACTGTGGCCACCATTATCAGGGTATTCAGACAACACTACATGTATGGTACTCTATTGCTTTGTTTGTCACAATACAGTTTTGCAAGCCTGTGAAAGTAGTCTATTGGTTTCAAATCAGTTGTCACTGTAGTTGAAAGAATGCCATATTAGAGGTGGGAGGGTTGCCATATTTACAGCGGCACAAGAAACCCTTGTTGTGGATATAGTTTCATGAGAACAACCTCATCAGACTCCGGCAGATCAGAGACAAAGCAAAGTAATTGCCGATACGTAATGTCAATGTTGAGAGCATTGATGATGTCAATAGACAGAGTTCTCCGGCGCCAAAAGATGCGGATGAAACAGGTCTAAGGGTTCCCTTTGAGCGCAACTCTGCGCAACACAAGTAAGTATACATCCATATTCACAGTACAGTTAGTGGGCTCAGTGGTCAACGTTAATTCTATACTAGAAATTACTACCTGATTGACTGTTGTTCTGAACACCTGTACACTTTCACATTTCACGCCAGACCTCTTCCTGGCTTCAACGAAACAAAGGCAAAGAGGCTGTAACCTCCCTAACCGTCACTGAGGTTCCTGGCCATGGGGGGCAATCAGAGGGCAATTCACCAGCATACTGAACCAGGGGGGGGGGGGCATTTTGAGCATTTTGCCCAAAGTGGAACAAGCACTTGGTTGCATAACCAGCTTCGAGGGGATTCGAACCTGCAACCTTTCGGACACGAGTCCATGTCTCCTACCACTGGACCACAACTCGCATTTATGTTATCAGAACAAACAAAGTCAGAGTGGTTCACCACCAACAGTAACCACTTTTTAAACGTCTGTCTGCCACCCTACTCCCCTTTACTGAACCGTATAGTGGAGTTCGTCTCATTGTGGAGATGGAAGGTTTATGACAGACAACCATACACTAGAGAGAACCTTCTAATGGCAATGGAGCTGGCCAGTGATGACATCCCAGTGTGTGAATAACGTAAATAAAAGGACTTCACACCCTGATCATGTTTTCAAGAGTACTGTTGTGCGCATAAATTCTGTTTTTGAGTTGTTACAGTAGTGTACATGCAGTATTTTCTACAGATATATACTCCTCATGTCAAACTAAAAAATCGAAATGCCTAATCCTCTGCAGAAATCTAAGATTTCTAACTTTCCATTACTGCAAAATTTCTATGAATATGCATTGGCGGTTGTGAAATCAAGGAATCTTCTCACCAACCGAGAATTGTGTTTTCAGTTGTTTTGCTGTAGTGTGCAATGATGTGAATTGTGTTTACATTTTTAAAGCTTCGAGCTGCTCTTTTGATACGAAGGTTTGAGTTTTGAAGTGAGAAGGTGTAGTTGTGTTTATGTAGCTTTAGAAGCGAGTGTTGTGTTTAGACATTGGGTAACATGCAGGGATCATTTGTGAAATGTGTTTTAGCATTTGAGAAAAACTGTAATATATAAATATGAATAGACATATATTTTGTCATTTTATACATGCAACTTTCATAACTTTTGGGTATGATTTGTTGCAGCAGCGTCATCCGGGTGTGATGTATCAAATCAGGTATTTTTTTAAGAACTAGCAATTCTAGACTAATAGATGGTTTTTATTCAATGCTGTCTGGCCAACTAAGCAGATCTGGACATGTGATCTCTGCATGTCTGTTTGTAAAATGAATGCAGTACTTTGGTTTAGAGTTGTTGCGTAGCAACTACAAAAGGTAGCTGAGAAATGGATTGGATTCCTGTAGACCTGAGTTGACCAAAAGAAAGACATTAAACACAGTACTGGCTAAGATTGGTCTATATCAAAATTGAAATAAATGTCTTCATTGGAATTAACTTGATTAAATGTCTGAAATCTAAGAAACTGAAGACTGTAAGAGTTGCCGCTAGCATAGGGGACGTTACAGCAACAACTGTCGGCAAGGACACAGAAAATCTCAAGAAACTATTTTCACTTTTCTCTACAAAATATATATTTTAATACAGTACTTTATATCTACATACTATGAATCATCAGTAAATAATCAATGAAACATTTGTAAAGCATTGTTCCTACACTAATAGACATTATTAAGTGGTATTTATATACTACTATAAAGTCTTTATTCGTGCTTAAAAGCATCTCTATAAGATGATTAATAATTTAATTTTTACACTTTAAGGATGTGTATCATGTCAGAAATGTTTTTGACAAAATAACTGTGCAATTAAAAAAAAAAAAATGCCTTTTATTGTCATTGTGCACAGTTAGTCGTTTTTATTTAATATTAAATTGTTATTCTTTCATTTATATGTACAATTGTACTTTAATTGCATCTTTTTGTTACCACAATTAGTAGACAACTGATCTATTAAATCTCATTAATGCATGTTTAACAAGGCAAAACAGTCCTAAATTTGGAAGAGAACATAAAACAGTAGCTGATCGATAGAAAATGCTTCATAACAGCAGTACCTATATTTATCATGATGTAAACAGGATAATGTGTGAATTAAGCGTTTATTAACACACCGAGTAAGCCTAATTTATAAATAAGCTTATTTATTACGGTTAATCTGTTAAAACTGTCCCTTAAAATATAAAAATACATTTACTGTATTGTATTAAGCATGTTATGTAGATGCTCTTAAAACATGAATAATGTCTTCATAGCATTATTTCTAAAACTTTTTACTAATCCCTATTAATGCAGGAACAAGGCTTTAGAAATGTTTAATTGATGATTAACTGATGCTTAACTGATGGTTCATAGCATGTAGATATTATAAAGTGCTACTAATATTTGTACCTAAAATGCTTACATTGTTCTTCTCTGTTCTCCACTATAATAATCGTTTCATCAATATTAAAAAGTAATTTAAGAAACATCAAGCAACAAATGCCAAGGTGTCTTTCTCTTACTTTTTTTCTAAACAACTGACAACTGAAAATGTTAAAATGTGATCACATTACAGAATGACACCAACAATTTCAACTATATTAACAGCACTTTGGGAAAAAACCTAGGTTCTGCTGACCTGTGCAACTTGTATGAAGTGAGAAATCACAGCAGCTCTCTGTGGAGCAGTGGGTTTGCTCAGAACCATCAGCTGAATCCACTGCGAGACACTGTTGAAGAGGGTAATAAATCTCTCCAGAATAGGGTTGTCTACCGTACAGCCATGCATCACAAAACTGTGGTAATCCTGAAACTAAAAAAACAATAGTGTAATAGAGCAGAACAGATTTCTGTTGTTGAGTTTCTAGAGCAGAAGTAGATTCAAAAATCCAATTTGCACATTGTTACCCAAATGATTAGCAAGAGGTGATCAACCCACCAGTATCTTGCAAAAAGATTTGTACTCCATGTAGGTTAGATGTTCGGCAAGCTCATATGGATCTAGATGATCGAACAGAAGCGACATTTTTCGTTTTTTGGACAAAGATGGAAAACGTTGAGTCACTTGTCGTTTCCACTTATATGAAGGCCTGCAATGAGTGAAGAGGAATCAGTATGACATCATTACTACATCATAGTTTACATGTTTTTTAAATTAGTTTACTTAAAAATAAATTATGTTCTTACTTAAAGCTGCACACCTTATATTATTTCCATTTTACATTTTCAAAAATTAATTGTATATTATTTTCTGCTGTTTAATGTGTATTTTCAATATTGCACCTACTGTTTATTGCAATTTCTTTATACATAAATGCACATAGTCTTGCACACTAAGTATAATGCACTGTCCAGTCTGTTTTGTAATGTAAGTTTGCACAGACTGGAGTTTGCACCAAAGTGTTTCACTCACCACAGCTCACACGCTGTTGGTGATGTGACAATGAAAGTGATTTGATCTGATTTGATTTTGAAATGGTAGACTGCTTCTTCTTGTTAAAAGAGAGTGATTTCTGACTATTTCCACTGAGCTGTCCAGCAATATGAGGACTTTTTGAGTACAGACACTGATAAAAACTCTTCATTGCCTATATCTAGTCGGCATGTTGAACTCCAGCAGAGTTGTTTCTTTATTCTTATTTGGTTTCATTATTTTCTATGGATTAAATGAAGTGCAGCCAATGGTAAAGGGGCTCTAGTTAAGGGACCCTAGGCTATTATCTCGGTTACGTAGCAGATTGAAGTGGCTTGTTGCGTTTCTCAAGCAAGGACCACCAGTTGGCTCTAGGGAAGTTTGCTGCTGAGTTTGAAACAGCTGGAAAAAGAATCCGCACCTAAATATTTAAGGACATTGATTTTGACCAAAAAAGGTAAAGCCCTATGAAGGTTTGAGGATGGCCTCAAGAGTAAGGTAGTGTATTCTGGACTTGCTCAAGGATAAGACAAGACAAAAAACTGTGAGATTAATAGAATAATATGTGCAATTGTGTGACTGATGTGTGCAAATGTAGAGAAAAAAGAGCTGAGCTGAAAAACATTCATTAATGAAAAACATTGTTCTGTACTTTGGGTCATGATGAATAAAGTTGCATTTAAATTTTCTTAACTGAAACTTTTATTGAAATATTGTTAATATTATTAAGGCATCGTGAGAATATGTTATTCATGCTCCCTAAAACATATCTGAAGAAGAAAGTTTGTTTTTCACTTACAGACTCTCCACATCGATAAGCTGACTGTGTGACTCATTGCCACCCGTATTTATGTTCTCTCTTAAGTCTTTAATTTGGTCAGACAGGGCAGGATTCAGATCAAACTGCACAGGAAATTCTGAAATCCAAAACCTACAAGCAATGGAAGACACATAAGAGCAAATTCATATGACAAAAAAGCAGACAGAAAGGCGAGTATTATATTTACTTCACAAGATGGCAGATTTTGACTCTGATCTCATCAGTGTTGTCCTCCTGTGACCTGCATTCTGGTTAAGAATTGTAAAATTATTTTATTAAACATAATAATGTAGGTTCCACTGATATAACAAGAAGATTGCAGAGGCCTCTCTCTCTCTCTCTCTCTCTCTCTCTCTCTCTCTCATCACCATCATCATTATCATCATCATCGTTGTCATCAACGGAGCTCCACAGCCAAGCACCGTTGTCTTTTTTCGACCTGAACTTTCCTAAACTTCCTCCAGTAAGAAGTGGGTCAAGTTTATCAATATGGCCTTTAAGGACCTTATTGAAATGGGTGTTCTCCAAATTATGTTCTGCACATCTATAAAAGTATACAAACCTGTAGTGATTTTGCCAAAGCATGAGTAATAGACATTTATATGGACTTGTCATAGACTTAAGATGATGACAGTTGTTCATAAAATGGTGCACAATGGCCAGAAAAAAACAAACTAGAGCAAAAGGGACCGTTTTCGAGATGATTATTTGAGATGCGAGTTTTATCATGCTTGCATGGGTTTCCTCTGGCTGCTCCGTTGTTGTCCCACAGTCCAAAAACATGTATTCAGGTGAAACAGGAAGGGAAAATAGACACTGAATGTGTGTCCTGCACTGAATTGTTGGCCACCAATACATGGGTTTGTACCCTGCCACCCGGTGACCCAGAAATGGTACAAGTGTCGGAAAATGGATGGATGGGTTAGTCTATGCCCAACTTTTACCTGGTCCTACAACTGTGGTGATAGTCAAAAGACTGCTGGATTGTTTCTAGGCAGATCATTTCTGGGGTGGGACGAGTAAATCACGACAGTGTTAGTCTGCATGTTGAGTCTGCAAGTCAATTCCTCAAGAGAGAAAGCAGCCAAGTCCTCTCAAGAGAAGCTGAGCAACAACACTAATATGTCTCTCAGTCCCATGGTAAATCCACCAGGCTTGAGAGTCAAAAGTTTTAATTAACAGCCTTAATTCTTTTAATTAAAAGGAAATTAACAATTTGTGTATATCTCAAGATACCCATCTCTTACTGTGGGCTTACTCAAAGTTATTGACACAACGTCGTAACACAAAGAAAACGAGACATTGTGACCCCAAAGCCATTACACAACTGTTGTACCTTTACGGCTTAGTCAGTGAATGTATAAGGTATTTGAATGTGTCTTCCTCATACCGTACTGTACGTATACCTGGATATCAGTGGCAAAGATAAGCACATGCAAATACATTCAGACAACTCGAGTCTTCTCAGTGATCCTAGTGTAATTTACTACAACAAACATTTCATAAAGGCTAAGCAAATAATACCCAAAAAGACGTTTTTATGTTTAACAAAACAAAGCAAAACACATTTGTTGTTTAAGTGTTTTTAATTGTAAAAGATTTACTAATTTTAATTGTACCCATGTGCCATTTTGTATTTCTTGTCCAATAAGTTGAATGTTTCAGTAAACCTGGAGTAAACTAAAGACAAGGTTGAAGATATTATGTAAAACATAAACTTGAAAATGTATTGGGTTAGCATGAAACTAATGCATGTAAACAATATAGCTTGAGCATCAGCTGGTGGGATTCTGTAAATGAAAGATCTTGTGGATTCTGTAGATGAAGGATACTTGAGCAGCAGTTTCCTAGCCAGCTCGATTGAAGAAATGTACCATGGATGCATCATCAGGAACATTTTGACAAAAGAGGAACTTTTGATAGTGCCTGCCGTGTCTGAAACCACAAATATCAACACACAACACATAGATTACCGTAACAACAACATGCTTTCGGTACACATAAAGGTTTGCTGAACAAGTTCACAGAACATTGCTCTGTTATTCATGGATTTATTATCCATATTTTACTTTTATACAGTAAAAACTCACCAACACATTGAATGCAGTGGTCCACCAACTCATCCACCGTTCCGGAATCCATTGGTAATGAATCCATCCTTTCACTCTCTGTTTTACGTTCTGTTGGTGCACCAAATGTCTTAAAATCTTCAGAAAAAAAAAAAAAAAGATTTTTTTTACACAACACACAAACTCACTTCTAATCTGCCAATGCTTGGTGATTGTTTCAGTTCTCTTATCAGATATGCAGTGTATAATAATTTTTGATACCACAGAATGACCACAAAAATTATCATTCTGAGAACGTATTAATAAAATAATAACCACAAATTATCAAACTTGTTCAACATCACGACAACACACACACATTCACACAGAGAGAAAAAATCTCCAGGCGACCAAAGCCCACAAATAATCGCTTCCTGAAGAAGCAACAGATGGTCTTTCACACATTAATCACTCATTGTTCAGTCTTCCTCTAGGGGAAAAGGAAAACACACCGAGAACGATGTACACATAGATATACACATAATCTGCTAACCATGTTTTAGAAAGGTTGCCAACAGGAAACCATAGCAACACACTCTGATCAACCACTTCATATGGAAATCCAAATTCCACCTTCAAAACTATAATCCTACTAGAAACAACTCGTTATTAAAAGGTGAAATACTCACAATGAAAAAAAAATGTAAGAGAACTAAATTTCCGACAGTCCCCACAAGGACCAAATTAATCCCTATACTGTATGTACATTTAAGCAGATTAAAAAAATGGAACATACAACATTAAAGCTAATGTTTTTGTATTTATTCACACCAATAATTGAAAAGTTATTTTTGTAGAGACTGGTAGTATTTTATCGATTGCAGCACAGTCTGTGTAATAAGACACAGTGAGACACACAGTTTTCCATTGAGCTCCAACAGTCATGTTCTATCATTGTGTGAACTGCGGAGGTGGGAAGACATTTTCAATTATAGATCTCAAAGAACGAGTGCGAGGGAAAGCGAGAGCGTGAGAGAAAGAACACTTGTACAATGGATTTTAATGATTTCTGGTTAAAATGAAGAATAAATGTATAAACTGATATCAAATAATGTATTAAATAAAGAAAACAGATGCAGCAAGCCAGAGGATGTTGCCTTTTCTGGTAAATCCGGTGTGGAAGATCCAGGAAATCCCACTGGGACCTCCTGAGAAGATCTCAGCACATGGCATCCACAGGAGCCTCCTGAGAATTTGGGCACTCACTGAGATCTCCTGAGGAGAAGCCGGGCATTGGATGGGCTTCATCCGTACAAACAAGGGCAAATGTTTATCTAAGGCTTAGCATTCACCATCAGCACAACACAATTCAACAAACATGCATTGTGGATTGATACATTTTCAGTGTATCAATTATTAATAAAGATGAAACAATCAAATATTCATGTAATATACAGACGATGTAAATAAAAAATGATTGTATCTGCCAAAAATGTCAACACTAATAACACATTTGTGTGTGCGAGTTTGTGTGCAATTAATGTGTGTTAATGCAGCCGTTTTTAAACTTCTGTTGCTTGGAGACTGAACAGCAGAACTATTGATCCTTGCAGGCTTAGGTTATGAGAAGGTGAGAGAGGGAGAGAGAGTGGGGGGGTAGAGTCCAGTATTTTGCGGCAGAGGTGTTTTGAATATTTCAGTTCCACCTGCAGAGTCTGTCCTGAAGCCTCACAGCTTAAATAAAAGTGACATCTCACGCAGTAGGATGAGTGAGATTAACAAAAACACCATGAATGGTAAATACTTCACTTCGAACATCCAATCAGACAATTAGAGTTGTAACAACTAGCATATATGGAGTATCTGTTCCTAAAGTCAAAGAGATACATGATCTCAGCAGAAGCGTGCACCCTCAGGGCAGTGGGAGAGAAAATAAACGAGTGTGAGAAGCACAAATTAGTTTTAAAAGCTATGTAATACCATTATACTAGACGACTGGAAAAGCTCTAAACAAAAACTTGTTATTTAAAAAAGATCCTAAAATGAAACAGAGTTTGCTACAGTAATGCAAAACATTGTTTACGGTTTGAATGGAAATTTTTGGGATTAAAGCACTGTGCTTAATAATGCATATAGATGCACATAAATGTGAATACTTTTTTAAAACATAAAAACAATCAAATTCTGTTTTAGCAAACTTATAGAATTTAAAGATATCATCTCTGAACAGAAGGCAGAGTAAAACACTGTTTGGGTCTCTGTTATGGACACATACAATGAGAGACCAGATGGCCTGACCAAGTTAATGACATATACATTATTAATCCCAGTGAGAAATTCACAAGTTCAGCTAAAAACTTGTATTCAGCGTTTCAGATAAGCAAATCAGATAAACGATTAATTGACTCCTCCACTGGAAACAGCAATCGTGTATAAGAGCCTAATGGGATTACAGTATTTACACTGCCTCTTCACTTCAGTTTTCAGATTAATTCAATAAACGGAGCCTCCAAGTGCATTGACTATTGGTTATCTTTACCGTTATTAACCAATAATACTGCATGATGAACTCCATAGTGTCTGAAAGTTTTAACAATCAGATACTTCAAATTTAGTCTGCTTAAACACTTAAGTATAATTTAGTATAAGCTAAAGAGTGCTTAAATGTTACATATTAGTTATGTAGTCACATTTTAGTACAGTATTTATGTTTGTTGCTAGTATCGCTATTTTTTTTTATATAATTTTTTTATATTTTTAATATTGCTTTTTTTATCCAACACTGGCTATAGCCTGAAATGAAAAGTGATTAAGCAAATTGATGTATGGAATAATATAAAAATTAAAACATATATCAAAATTAAAATCAGAAAAAAACAGAAAAAAACAAAACATGTATCTAGAAGTTTACCAGTAGATCCAGTATGTTTTATTATTTGTAAATATTTTGTACATGTGTTATGCCGCTGATTCATATATATATATATATATATATATATATATATATATATATATATATATATATATATATAGTATAAAGTACATGAAAAGCATTTTGCAAGTATGAAAATAAAACAAAAAAACTGAAATGCTATAATTTTTAGACAATTAAAACTATGGGGTTTAGAGCATAAACATGACTTTTGCTTTAGAATAAAAATATCAGCATATAACTAAATTGAAGGGGGTGGTCTATCATCTCTGAGCAGATACTTCCTGTTCATTTCTGCTGTGCTAAAAGTGGAGCAGTCTGACACACAAACAAATGGTGGAAATGAATTTTATGATATTAATACAGCAGCAGTTCCAGTAAAAACATTCAGTGGTCAGCAAGTGCCTACCTTTTCACTTTCAACTGTTGTTTGCTTCAATTTCATTACGTAATGTTCCAATTTAAAAAGACAAATACCTATAGCGTTTAAAGAAACTGACAGGCAACTTCACTGCGGTAAAATCATGTGGTTTTCTGCAGCAGCACAACACACCAATAATAAACTAGAAATGCAAATGACCACAAACGTCTTTTCTCCTCACGGTTCGCTGCCTCTTTCGTTGTTATTTGAATGATCGTAATTCATAACACGTTATTTAAACGCTGTTCATAATTGTGTTTAATTTCAGTTTTTTTTTGTTTTATATAAAAACCCAGCCTAGGTTAAAAAGCAGTCTCTCAGCTTGGCTAAACAAAGTTTAAGATTTTTCCTGCACACTTTTAAACAATATATGCAAATGACCCCTCCATCTTTACGGTATTTACAGAAACTGCTTTGTGTGGGCGGTAGAATTTTGAGATGAAAACATCCCCAAGTAATTAGACAAAATAAGCTATTCTTTTGTTCCACATCTGTGCGTGGTGTCTTCCTGTTTATTCGACTTGACGGTGTTATTCAACATATCCTGTGTTATATAACACACACTAACAGATTGCCTGAACACGTCCAACTCAGACATGCAGCCCGGGAGAAATATTTGCATGTCAGCTTGTCAGACACAAAAGGAATGCACAACATTTTTTGCTGATTTGTTAATACATGAAAACTGTTATCGGAATTACGCACATCTATTGGGAATGGGATGGTTCATTGAGTTTCACAATCTGGCATTAGATCCTGAACTCATACACTAGTAAGAGAACATTTCATACATGTCAATGGACTAACCTAGTTTCATACTTCAAATTTGCAAATACAGTATTTGTTTTCTTTTACAGAATCAGTTGACCAAAATGGTTCAATAATTGTTTTTAAGTTATTATCTCTATTAAAGTTCAATCTAAATTTGCAGACGAGGGAACACGCAACATGGAAGAATGGAAACATGAAAGAAACAGGAAGTATCCAAATATTTAACTTCAGTACATGCCATGATGTTGCCAACACTCTGTCCATCAAAGGTTAGTGTGTGTGTGTGTGTGTGTGTGTGTGTGTGTGTGTGTGTGTGTGTGTGTGTTTGCGTGCGTGCATGCGTGCGTTGCCACCCCTGAACAGATGACAGTAATGATGATCTCAAATGTAAAACTGGAAACAGGAGACAGTGGGATTGTGAGATGTGTAGTAGTCCAGGATGTGTTTGTGTGATAAGGCTGCTGACAGATAGAATCCATCCATCCATTTTCTACCACATACTCAATTTCTTGGTCACTGGAGCTGGAGCTTATCTCAACAACTGTGGGCCTGAGGTGGGATACACACTCTTGGTGGCCAACCACTCGCAGAGTATGACAAACAGGCACACACTTTCACACACTCACACCTATAGTCAAATTTTCATAGGAGCTAAAGCTTTTCTCGGCAACTATGGGCCTGAGGCTTTTTAACTAGTTTTAACTCATTTATAATTACAGTATTTCCATGGATTGATGTAACACTGAAGTGTGACTTTGGCTTCTCCTATATAAATCGAACCCATATTTTATTTCATCGAGAGAAAAAAAGCTTCTTGTTTTAGAATGGATTGCATTTACAGTATACAGTATAAGGTTTTATTTACATGATCGTCAAATATTTTTTGCCCATACCTTCGAACTTCTTTCAATGTTTAAACGTTTAAAGGATCATTCTCCAATAATGCAAGAATCTAATATTCAGCAACAATTTTGTAACTAAAGTGATGCAAATTACTCTGACGAGCAGCAAACAAAAACATCTACTGCATTTCAATAATGTATTTTTAGACCTAAAGTAAACACTATCTCTATATCAAAGTTACCGCCCATTCAACATTTTAATTACACAATTGCAATAGTTTCAGCCTTTGCTTCACTGACCTTGTCTGAATTAAAGTGCGGTTTCGTATCGTACGTAACAGCAGAAGTGGTTTTAACAGCCCCGACATAGCGTGTTAAGAGGCTTGTACTCACATTGATGACTGTTTGATGGAGAACTTGATGGAGAACGAACCGATCGAGCGCAGCAGCTCAAGTCCACTGAAGTTTAGAGAGACACACCCAGAAACATGTGGAATATCGCAATCCAACAGCCGCTCTGCGCCGTTACCGTGAGTGAGCCACTACATTACTATGACCGCGAGCTCCTGGCGTGCACGCGCACGCGCAACGCAGTGTGTGAGCCTTGACTTATACCTCTCAAACTATCCTTCACTTCTTGACTGTTATAATTTTTGGTGCATACAGTATGTTGTACTCATGTATAAATTTAATTAATAACTGAATTAAAATTCATGCAACTTAAGTGTTATATGTACGTACAATACTCTTTAATACTCTCTCTCTCTCTCTCTCTCTCTCTCTCACCCCTCTGCTGCCACCTGCAGGAACTCCATTTGTGCACATGTATATGTGTATGTATATACACACAATACGTATTACCAAAAGTATTAGGTCACCTGACTTGACGGTCATCTGAGTATGAACTTAAGTGCCATCCCATTCCTAAACCATAGGGTTCAATATGATGTCGGCCTATTTTTGACCATTCTTCTAAAAGCGCATTGGTATCGACCAACATACAGTATACATACACACACACACACACACACACACACACACACACACACACACACATATATAAATATATGTGTGGGCTGCTATACCACATGATTTGTTTATAATTGGTCTTACAATCGTGGGTAACCTAGTATAGAACCTTATACAGTATAGTATTTGGGAATTTTCAAGCACATATTAAACAACACATAATTCTTAACGACCCAAAATAAATTACAGTACCATGAAAACTCCTAACTATGCTAGCAAGCATTATTGTTCAATGTTATATTTATTTGTATTCCTTTTTCAATTGTTATCATTCATAATTGCGAATAATCATTAGGATTCAAATATGTACGGTTCCAGGCCATTTGTGGAACACAGTTTATTTTTGGACTGTGGGAGGACAATGGAGACCCGGAAGAAACGCATAAGAGCACAAGGAAAGGCACAAACGGAACCTTCTGGCTGTGATGCGACAGCGCTGCGAGCTGCTCCACAGTGCTGCCAACTAGATGCCAGCAATAGCAAAAGGCTTTCCATAATGCAAGGAACTTCACGTAAGATTTTTTGTAGGTTTAAAGGGGAGTGCGGCCAAAACTGCTTGAAAACCTATGCGATTGATCTTGCTCTCAGGACACTGTCATAGAACCAACTATGACAGTGTCCTGAGACACTGAGGGATTTCAACCTGCATTGTGCGTCCTTTATAAACACTTGGGTGTGCATCTGAACAACAAACTGGACTGGACTCACAACACAGACGCACTGTACAGGAAGGGTCAGAGCAGACTCTACCTCCTGAGGAGACTGCGGTCTTTTGGAGTGAGAGGGTCACTCCTGAAGATCTTCTATGACTCTGTGGTGGCATCAGCAATCCTGTACGGTGTGGTCTGCTGGAGCAGCAGCATCTCAGGCAAAGACAGGAAGAGACTGGACAGGATCATCAAAAAGTCCAGCTCTGTCCTGGGATGCAATCTGGACACAGTGCAGGAGGTGGGTGAGAGAAGAGTCCTGGATAAACTATCATCCATCCTGGACCTGGACTCTCACCCACTGGTGGACTCACTGTCTGCTCTGGAGAGCAGCTTCAGTGGCAGACTGATTCACCCCCGCTGTGTGAAGGGGAGATATCGCAGATCTTTCCTACCTGCTGCGATTAGACTCTACAATTTGAACTTAAATCTAAACTGGTGACTGGAACTATGCTTGTGACGGGCAGCGCTACTTGTTCATTTATGGTCTGTGTTCGTTTGTTTATTATGATGTGTGCAGTACGTTATGGTGTTTGTTTATTTATTGTTTGGATTTGGACTAATAAAGGATTTTTCAATTCAATTCAATTCAATTCAATATGTAGCATAAATCCCCAAACCTAAATCCATAAATTACCCTTCAAACAATGTACTCAATAATATATAATAATAATATATATAATAATAATAATAATAATAATAATAATAATAATAATAATGAGTATTTGTAGGGCGCTTTTCACAGTTTTAACTGTCTCAAAGCGCACATGTAAATATGTAAGGGAAATGTTGCTTTTTATTCAATTTGTCGTCTGGATTGTTGGTGTTAACTAAGTGGCTGCGGTTATGACAAGACAAAGACAAAGACCAGCGAGCAAGCACATACGCAACAGTGGCCAGGTAAAAAAACCTCTTTAACGAGGAAAAACCCTGGGGAGAACCCGGCTCACTGGTGCCAGTCTCCTCCGGCATTCTAACACTACACAATCAGTGCGTTGGTTGTTCCGCGTCATTTTTAATGATGATTCTGGAACGATGTTTCCCTCCTCAGTGGGGAAAGAGGCGGCTCCACTTCTCCACGCCAACACTTGCCGCTCAGGAGAGGAAGGGAGAAAAAAAAAAAAAAATACAAGGCAATTAGAATAACTTCAAGTACTATAGATTTTGACAATTTTCTGAAGGTGCAGGTGTAATTCGGTTCCGAGCACTAACTAGGCAGATATAAAATACAGTTTTGGTAAACAAGATACAGACAACAAATCACAACAAACAAAGCACACAGATCTTCTACAGTCTTCCTCTTACTCAACTTGCCAAAGTTCCAAATTATACTGTAGATGTGGGTATATTAACCCTCCTGTTATGTTCGGGTCAAATTGACGCGTTTTCAAAGTTTAAAATAATTTAAAAAAATACTTAAAACGGTTCCGTTCACATATTTGTAACGCCCGCTATATGTTTTTGTTACATTGATTATGTTTCGGTCCATTTGACCCAGCATACAAAATGGAAGCTGAAACGAGTCAGAAAGAGCAAATACTATTCGCTTCTTTGCAACAATGAGTCATAATAAACAGCTGCCTCACACTCTCTCTCTCAAACACACACACACACACACACACACACACATGCATATAAGTGCATTCTGTGGGCCTCATCTTTGAAGTGTGAGAATGCAGGTGTTTTCAGGGGAACTTTATCAGTTGCTGTGGCCAAACTCCACCCACATTGAGTGGTCACTCAGCAGGGGAGGGGCTAAACATAAATGTTCTCTGAAAAAAAGTCCTACCATCATTACACTTTGCAGCTAGACATTGTCAGACAGAGAAGCAAAATGAGTGGCAGGAGTAAAAAGACAGACCTGGTGGCTCTGAAACTAATACTTGATCAGGACAGTGAAGTGGAGGAGAACGTCTCTGAAGATGAAGCCTATGTTGAGGTTGAATCAGAATCTGATGATTCTGATCATTATTATGAACAAAATGAAGAAAATGCTATGGATTTACAGCATTGCAAAACATTGACATAAAAAAACAGTCAAATTCAGTGGTCTTCATCTCCAAATATAAATCAAACAAAAGTGTCTGAAGAAAACATAGGAAGAAAGTGCCTGAACCCACTAGGATGGCACTGACTCGTGTGACAGACATCAGGTCAGCTTTTGAATAGCTCATGCCCAGCTCTATACAGAAAATGATTCTTGAAGTGACTAATTTAGAAGTAAGATGTGTTTTGAGGAAGAAGTGGCAGGAAAAAGATCAAATGCATTTCCATGCATATTTAGGAGTCCTTATCCTGGCTGGGGTTTACAGGTCAAAGGAGCACTTTGCACAAAAATGTGGAAATCAGCACAAGAGAGGATCAGAAACCAATGATGATTCTTGACTACAATGCATTTGTATGCTGTGGACAAAGATATTGATAAAAAAAAAAAGAGAAAAGAGTTCATGGTAAAATATTTAGTTATTTTGATTGTTTATGGTTAAAAAAAATTCTTAAATAAAAATTACTTACAGTACTAATTTTCAGGACTTGTTTATTATGATTTTTAGTCAGCGGGTCAATTTGACCCCTGGACATAAAAGGCGTCTCTTTTAAATTTAACAACATCACTCCATAAAAAAATACACACGCACGCACACACACACACACACACACATATATATATACGTGTATATACATCATAAATCAATTACATATAAAACTATAGTAATTCACATGTTGAACTTTTACCATACATAAAAAAACCTTATTTAAAAAAAAACAAGTGAGCTATGTTTATTAAAAGATGATGTGTGAACCATACATAATATCAATAAATTAAAAATTCATTGAATTGGTTAGAAATAGAGTTGTTGATAAGACATAAACAATGTTTTTGGAACTTATTGGTTTCTGAAACTTATTTGCATAATAAATTGCCCCCGGGTCAAATTGACCCACGAACATTATTGATGTACCTCTGGAATGAACATAACAGGAGGGTTAACAAACCCAAACATTACCAATTGATAAAATATAAAAGCAGGATACATTATTGGTCAGAAGTCTTTTATGACTATTTAAAAATGCCTTCATATAAGTCAAAATAATATTGATTAAATATACGTTTTTTGTGCATGATAATTGAATTTGAACTTTTTTGTATATTTGCATTGATTTAATGAAATATATTTGAATTAAATATATAGTTAGTTTATTATAACAATACTTAATGTCCATAGTTGTACGACTTTAATGGACTTATTACTTTAGGAGTTATATACCACAACAATAAAATTTAGTTTTATAAAATTAAATATGCTGTGGTCATTTAGGTTTAATGTTATGAGATGATTATTATTTATCTTAGCAACTGTTCAAGTATCGAGATGTATACAATGATCTGCAATCAGCTACTGACTTGACCTCTCGCAACGTTTCGTTGGAATTCTGACGAGCAAGTTCAGCACATACAACGTCACACAATCGAATGTGCGTCTTTCTGCTCCAACAATTTCAAGTGTAAAGTGTTAAAATCTCCCGTGGACGTGAAAGCGGCGTTTGTTTTCACTAGGAGGCGCAGTGACGTCTCTCTCTCTCTCTGTGTTTCAGCGGTTTTCTTCCTGCTCGATCCTGGCGTTTGACTCCGGTGAAAATGAAACTGAAACGATGAAACGGTCGTGTTTGCTTCGCAGATACGTAAAGTATACTTCCAAATTCGTAACAAAGACTGGTTGGTAGGAAAGTGTTGCGTATCGCGGCCTGAACTGGTCGGTCGGTCGGCGGCATGTCGCTGAGCGCAGGCGGGTGGACTAGCACAGCTCCGCCGGGCCAGACAGCGTCTCCGCTCGGCCGCGAGGCCTCGACATCGGGCTGCAACACTGTGTTGATGTCGGTGAAGGTCTCAGTATGCCACTCTGGCATACGGCCGCTTTGCCTTCCGGGTGCTGCGGACGAATATCTCCGTCTTCAGTTGAGCATGGACCCAGGGAAAGCAGGGGAATTCCGCCTTTCACTACGCGACATCACCGGAGCCACGGCGGGGCGCAGCGTGGTGAGGAAACGCCACATTTTGGTTCGAAATCACATAGAATGATGTCACGAAGTTTAATGTACCTGAGCTTAAACGGATCCGTGTTGTATTACTAAAGTTCGATTACGATCACGTATTTTTATTGACGAGGTGAAGTCACGTGGTTTTGTCTTTGTTGTTGTTGTCGTCAGTCAGTTTCAATAATAAACAAAGCTCGTAGTCGAATGCACCTTGGTTTACTTTGTTTCACATTTTATCTGAGAGGTACATGTTAATATCGTTTCAGTTATATAGTGTTTAAAGGACGCCTAATCTAAAAGAAACCTTCGCGTAGTTTTCTGTACCTGATTGAAAATGATTTTCTGATTGTTCGCATAATGTACAGATACGGTACATTTTGATTTAGTTGCGTAATCTCTGGTTGACTTAATTACCTGTGCAGTTGTTTTCCAACTAAACGTGATTATTTTTCACAAGTCTACATAGGTCACAATACACTATTCAGACCATTTGATTCTGTCAGTCAATGTGCATCATATTGTTTGGCTCCATTTTTCCTTCCCCTTCCTGTTCATTTTTATTTAGTTCATTGCTGAGTTTGATCTCAAGACTGTTCGCTATGAAGTCAAGTCACCACTGTGCCATGAACTGAGCTTGGCTTCACCTCAGCATGACCGTTTCACTTTCAACTTCCGCTGTGAGCAGGAAGCACACGAGTGGGCCACTGTGGTAATGTCATCACTCCGTGAGGCTCAAAGAGGTTTGCCATCCATCTGTTTGTTTTCACATTTAGTTCATTTCTCCTGCCTGAATGTCTGCTGCTTTCTTTCACGCGTTTGTCCACACTGGACAAACTTCTATCCCAACAAGAATACTATATCGCTTGCTCTTCTATTTCACAGTGTCTGTTACCTCTCCGACTGAAGAAGTGAAGTCATCATCTCAGCATCAGGCTCCTCACAACAGTACAGCCATGCCACAGACAGGTGAAATTTCTGTTTTTGCTTTTCTGCTGAGACAATCAGGTTACTTCGGCTATTGATCTGATGCAAATGTCTTCTTGTGGACACTATTTGTCTTTCTGATTTGTTCCTGTGCACTTGTCTATTCTCATCCAGCTGTTTTCTTTTTCCAGAGGAAATGTGTGTAGAGCTGGTTTCAGCCATAGAGAGTGGAGATGTCGGTGCAGCGACTGCCTGTGCATCGCTTTTAGCTAAACAGAAGGCCGCTTTGTGCATTCAGCCATCTAAACAGAATTACCCAGACATGAACATTAGGTAAAATGCAAGTTTACTCACACTAAGACATTTAAATGTTTTAAAATTTATTTTTTATTACAAAAAAGTTTCTAAAAATATTTACATGTGAAAAAATGTGTATTTATGTAAATTAATTTAGTTACTGATTATTGGGAAGTCTAGTCCTAAAAGTTTTTGCGTACTATGTCCGAGTTATGTTTTACCAGCTGAAGATGTATGGATATTTATAGGAATATGCATAAGTGTTTACTTTAAGAGCATCTCTCTCGCATTATTTTGCTATATTTACAAATAGTCAAATTGAATTCAAATACACAAGTAGAGCTCAATTTTCCCAGCAGAGACACACAGACATTTATTGACTGTGTATTTCAGCAAGGCATTTACAATTCTAACAAAAAAAAAATGTAAATCATTTTATTTATATATATATATATATATATATATATATATATATATATATATATAAAGTTTTAATGGCAGCGTTAATTTGCAAGATTTTGATGTGAGAGATAATAGTGGCCCTGTGTTGTCCATTTATATTAAAGTGCAGCGTATCTAATGGACATTTATGTACCTTACTCAATACTTTCTCAAACATTGAGTGATGTGTCAAACTTAATTACCTGGCCCACGAGTTTCTTTAATATGGCCCTGTGATATTTGATGTTAATGACTTGGTGGTTTGAAGCACTGATTACACAAACTACAGATCCCATAATGCAATGCTTCAGCTGCCTTCCACGGTATAAAGTAGACATGTTTCACGTGCAATGTTTATTTTAGAGCACATTTTTTATGTATTTAGATTTTTTTAATTATTTTTGCTGCATATCTATATACTTAATTTTAGTGTTATACATGTTTACTTGTAAAGTGCGCTTTGAGGTTAACATCCCTGATCTAACATCCCTGATCTATTGAAATCTTGCACAGTCTGGCTGTGGTGGTAGAAGATGCCTCCTCTTCCTGTTGTGTCACTGTGAAAGTTTCTCTTCATGCCACAATCAGTGCTCTAAAGCAGCAGGTAAGTCAAGGCCTCATCCATTAGGCATGTGCGCTGTTATCTAAAAGTGACTTTCCTTTGTCTGCTCTGTAAGGTCTTCACAGACTATGGTTTTCATCCACGGGTTCAGCGCTGGGTCATTGGTCAGTGTTTATGCTCTGATCATCGCTCTTTGGCTTCCTACGGGGTTCAGCGAGATGGAGACACTGCGTTCCTTTATCTGATTTCTGCTCATCAGGCTCATCTCAGCCGAGGCCTGTACCAGAAAGATCAAGATAGCACTTTACTAATGCCCGCTTTGGTGCCAACATCTCAACAGCACCACTTTCAAGGCGCAGTCGGCAATGTCTCCGCAGCACACAACAAAGTCTCAAGGCCGTACAGCACCCTGCCCACCAGACTACACAACAGCCATAATATCTCGAGTATGTCTAATTTAATCTACACATTTAATCTAGTTAGTTTATGCAATGAAATAGGTCCACGCACTTTTTTCTAGTGTACTTTTGAGCTCACCATCTCAAGGTTTTTTTCTTTTTGACACCATAGGCAACAGTTCGGGAGTGACTGACAGGCTGAGTTTGGGTGGAATTCGGGATCTGATCAACCTTCAGATGCCACAGCTAAATGAAGCCTTGTCACCCAACAGAACAAATGCACAGGTACGTGACATCTGAATTAACAGTATTATGCAAAATAGAGATGCAACTAACAATTATTTTGGTAATCTATTAATAGGGATATATTATCAAAAAACACACCCTGCACCGTGTTTTTGAAAAAAAAAAAAAAAAAAGCTATGCCTAGATAAGAAATATTTCAAACAGCCAAATTGAATGACTTTTGCAGTTAAAAAATATTTAACAACGATGCTGAAGAAAAAGAAAATGAGACACGTTTTAGAGATTTTCTCTAAAAGATGAAAAAAAAATCACCTTTTCATTCACATTATGGTAGCTTAACAAATATTATAGCTTAAAAAACTATATTATCTGATATATATGTATATGATTATTAAAAACACAATTTCGAATTTCAAAAGTAATGCATGTGCTTACGTAATATTTACATACGTAAATGTCCCAGTCCTTCAAATCCCATGATGAATGAGAACAGTTTGTTGCCTTTCAATGGTCTTTAGACTCACCAAACAGTTCAGAAAGTTAGCTTCAATCGATCATGTTGTACTCATTGATTGTGCTGTCTGCTAACTGTTCCAAACGGCGTTTCTAGAACAGCATTGTAGAAAGATGGTTCATAGAATTAAAGACTAAAACAGGGGTTCTCAACCTTTTTGACCTCGGGGCCCAAATTGTCCAAATCAAAGTGTCCCGCGGCCCATTAAAACACACATTATTTCAGCCAATCCAAATCATGATTTGTTGAAATTAATAACTATATGAAATACACAATAATTTAGATAAATAAATAATATGATACACCAAGATCATCAGGAAAGCTGTAATCCTGCACATACAACACTGTTGCTCTTATTACTTATACTTGCTCTTGCTTACTTATTACTAATCTAAAATATACATGTATATTTAAAAAAAACACATGAAATGTATATAAATGAAATTTGAATTCTGTAGTAATACAAATACATTTAAATAAAAAATCAGGTTACATAATTAAAATGTCTACAGTGGCAGACAAAATCAAAATGCAAAATAAAATGAAACAAAACTTAAATCAAATAAAATGATCTGCCAATCGGGTTAAAAATGTACTTGGTAACAGCCTAAAAACAAGACAAATAATCTTGTTACAGAGTAAATTTGTTTCAGCATTTCAGTTCTTGTTCTAATTGGCTTTAATATAAAAGTAGCTTCTTAAATTGAGAAACATCATGTTAACAAAATTTCACTTTACAGTTCTTGTTTCAGACATTTCTGTCAAAAATAATTTCAATTTAAAAAAATGCTTATTTCAAGAAAATAGGACTAATTTTGACGATATTTACACTAAATTAAGAAAAAGTAATTGTTCACACTTAATTCTAAGCTAGTAGGAAAAAGTAACAACATTTATTGTCTTTTACAAGACAAATGTTAAGATTTTTTGGCTTTATTTTCGTTTCCTTTTTACATTTTCTTCACTTATCTTCACTTTTTAGTAGAAAGCTTTATTTTCTTTCGTTTCAGATTTTTCCTTAATTTTCTGAAAAAATGTAAAAATTGCAAGCAAAAAACAAAGATGTCAAGCTGTTAAAGCTAACGTTTGATATTTTTTCCATTAATATAAACGAATGAAGTCGTAACTTTTATCTTCATTTGTTCGTTTTAAGAACGTCCTCCACCTTCAGTCAAATGTCTGCCACTACTGACTGCTGCTTATTAGAGCGTGTTAACACCTCAGCGCCATCTAGTGGTGGGGAGCTCATTGTTGTTCCGCGGACTTCGCGGCCCGCGATCGCGGGAAAAAAATATTCTCGCGGCCCTCTAGGTGGCGCTCGGGCCGCGGCCCAATGGTTGAGAATCACTGGACTAAAAGATGTGATCTATACAATTAGCTGTGTAACTTATCTCACTTGTCTCAAATCAATGCCAAACATCTAATCAAATCACTTTTATTATTGCATCACCAATAGCATGTGAGCTCTGGTGAGTGAAAAGCTTAGGTGCAAACTCCAGTGCAGATGTAGTACAAAATACTGGCAAGTGAAGTATATTACTATGATATGAATCGTATGAAAAATAATTTAGCATGTTTTAAAGTGCAATTGCGAATCATAATGAATCATCATTTCATTGTTGACTTGAATATCACCAATAATATGAATTTGTTGTTGCAGCAGTGATCAATTTAATTTAAAGACATGAGCAATGACAGTAGATATTGTTTATTAAAATGTTTTTTTGCATTTTGTGCTTGTGCAGCTGGGTTGGGCTTGTCCGACCTGTACGTATATTAACAAGCCAACACGACCCGGCTGTGAGATGTGCAGCACGGACAGACCTGAAGGCTACACCGTCCCAGGCAATTACAGGCCAGATGCTCTGGAGCTACGGCGCATTCAGCAAGAAAAAGAAGCCATAAGACAGTATCATCAGGTGAGACAGACACACACACACACACACACACACTAAGATGATATTATGCTAGTTTTACACATGCATTTGACTCATTCCAGTCTATATTAGCTTTTTCTTCTTAATTTAAACATTTAATATCAATCCAAAGTTTATTAAGCATTTTAATATAAAATGGTTTAGCCAATATAATGTAGCACTTTTATTCTCTTTTTCTATACACGCACTTTTTTTCCTTACGTGGGTTTAAAATCTCATTGGTCAAAAAAGTGAACTCCAAATTGGCATGAGGCGCTTTCCGACCTTGAGCTCTGATTGACTCCTCAGTCTGAATCTCTTCTCTTTTGTCTCTTTTTTTTAAGGAGAAAGGGAGAAGAGAAGATCTGAGGGGCAACAACTCACTACTGCACAACCTCGACCAGGACTACTGACACACGCACACACACACACACACACACACACGGTACAGAAATATCAGCAGTAAAATTCACCTTCACCGCTAGATTTTATAAATGCAGCATCATTCATCCAGTGGACATCTTACAAACGCTAAATTTTTCTTTTAATGAAGTCAAGAATTTTTGTTGCATTGACACAATATTTTTCTAAGAGCGATTGATTGAATTAATTGTGTAAATGTTTTTTTTTTTAATTAAGCCATTTTTAGGTACAAATGTGTGTTTTCTTTTTTTTGCAAAGTGTTCCAAAGTATTGCAGAGTATATATAATATTAGTGTTGTCATGATACTGGAAATAGCAACTTCAATACGATACTCGATACCATTTTCAGTAGCACGGGGAAATACTGCAACAATGTTTGGGCCTTTTTTTGCTTTTTTTCAAAGGAAAACATTTACCTAAATTTACCTAATTTAGCAGAAGAAATTAATTAAGTATTCACCTCTATTTGGTATGTTGTGGTAGGGGTCTGCTTACATCATTTATTGAGCCAGTGCTGAACAGCAGTATATTATAGTATATTATACAAACTGATATAGATTTGGGATTTATTTAAACAGCATCGATCAGTGCATAGACATCTACGTGCTTCACACAATCACTGAGATTACTAGGATTAATTTTTTACATACATTTCTAGTAATATTATAATATCTCGTCAGATGTGTTGATCAGACGTTTCTCACTCTGAGGCGGATTGTATTTCCCTGCGTTAATGGTGCAAAACTAGACATCAAAACACTTGTGTTAATAAAGAAAATGGTTAATAACTTGAAATTCTGTCTACACGTCTGCGTCTCAGTACATGAGGTGGATGCGTGTACTGTGTACTGAGTATTTAGCATCGGGTTCTTGTGGTCATTTGCCTCAAAGCTAAAAAAGTTTCATACTTCCTATTTAGTGCTTTTTTTATTTAAACCGCTCACGAAGACTCTGATCTCACTGATAATATTTATCATGTGGGCATGTGCGAAGCTGAAAAACCCAGATAGTATAGATCACAGTATTGTATCGTTGTATAATTTTTCAGTATTGATACTTGTCGAAATATCGATACTTTTGACAACACCTATATATATATATATATATATATATATATATATATATATATATATATATATACATATAAACTGCATCGTTTCCCACATGTTCTATCAACATAAATGCAAAATTTTTGAAAGTAAATGAATACAATTGCACTGCTGTTTAGTGTTGATTCTGAAAATAAAGCGGTTCTGCATTTGTTTACAGCAGCATGTTGGTTTTATTGAAAATGTACAAGTGATAATTTTTTTTAAAAATCATTAAAAAAAATAATGATGAAGATGCCAAAGAGTCGATTTAAAGATTCAATGAGACCAGACAAAAAAAAAAGTCTCGGTAGAACAGCAAAATGGTAGCAAAACGGTAGAATTGAGTTTTCTTCATTTTGGAATATAAATGCTGTCCAAATGATATCATCTTGTCAAGACGTTATAGTCGCAGGTCAAACGGTTGTCAGTTTCAGGTTTGTATATGCATAAAATGGTCAAGTTATAGTTTAACTAGAAAATTGTTTTATGTGCTTGATGTATTTGTTTTTATCTTGTTTTAAATGGGTTTTTATGTTTTATATGTGAAGCACTTTGTGAAGTAAAACGAATGTAATTGTCAATATGGCGAACCATATCAAAATTGTTTCAACAGTTGGTTTCGAAAGGGCTCAACAAAAGAAATAACAATGCTTGTGCAACATATTCTTGTTTAAGAATTTTACACTTACGACAAAAATGGAATATTTGTACAAATAAAAATAAAATGTTTTAAGAGACGTGTTTTTCACTCTTAACACCAAATTGTACCTTATTAGTACCTTTTATAGTACTATATTTTGGAAGAACAATATAGTATATTTTTCGTATCGGTAAAGAAAGATTATTGCTTTAAACCCCTTGAGTTATTGAGTTACTGTTGTTGCACACAATCTAAGGTCTTTTCCAATGGTTCTGTGCCTCAGGCCAGAGATGTCGAGCGCAGGGAGAACTATGCACGTCTGGTCCAGATGGATGGACATGATCTGGTTCCGAATCCAGAGAGAGTGGAGTGCAAGATCTGCTACATGGAGCTGGAGCCTGGGGAGGGAGTTCTGCTCCGAGAGTGTCTTCACTGTTTCTGCAAGTGAGAGAGATCCGAACATCTATCAGTTTAATAACATGAGGATGGGATTTCATTCTGGATCGCTTCTGTCCAAAGAGAGTGTCTGCGCTCAGTGATTCTGCTGTCCGAAGACCCTCAGGTGGCCTGTCCGTACCGAGACGAAGCCTATGCTTGTGACTGCGTTTTGCAGGAGAGGGAAATTCGAGCGGTAAGACCTGAATAATTATATAGTTCTCTAAATAATTAATTATATCATTCATTCATCAGTAGACCCCGGATTTACAGAGAATCAATTACTGTATTGCGAATATTGCAACAATTTAATTTTGACCCGAATTTATAACATAATTGGCTATAAATCACTTCATTCCTCCAAAATGAAGAGCATTAGATGCCATCTGTCATCAAGGAAAATAGTAAATGCTTTAACCTCAAGATATACACACATTAGCGTCACTTCATTTTTATTTTGGGTCGTTAAACATGGAGAAAAAAAACCAACAACAGGAAATGCATTGGGCCCTGCTAATAATAAAATTTTTACCATTTTAACCAGAGTACCCCATTGATTTAAATACCCCATTTAATTAGTGTCCCCATTTTTTAATCAAATAAATGTAATAGGGATTAAATTGCAATGTACGAATGACGAATTAAAATCTGGTAATTAGTGGACCATAAAGTTCATTGGCCCTAAGCGTCCAAATGCCCCCTCTGTGTTGCCTTTGATTAATCTTAAAACCATTTAAATGTTAATTTGTCTCTTTAAAATTCACACAAAATAATATTATTTTAGGAGGGGGATTAGAATTTTTCAATATAAATACTTAGAGAACCAGTATGAACCTGTATGTAAGACTCCTGCTTTACCATGGATCTGATTTTGCCGTTTTAATTAATTCACAGATTTTCATTGTGAAATGTAACCATTTTAAGTCTCAAATTTCATTCAGATTATCTTGGAATTATGGGTTTTTATCAGTTAAGTTACCCCTATTTGCCCACTTAGTTGAGGATTTATGCTTTCTGCTTAAACGGTTAATAATTAACGATTGTGGAGTGTTCAATAAAAGGACACGAACAATCTCTCGGCTCAAGCACACGAATGCGTGTGTCGTTTATTGAAGCCACCACAATGAAAAGAATTCCGGCTTGAGACAATAGACGCAACTGTGGCGTCATCAACCAACTCCCGATTCTTAAAGGGAGAACAAACAGAAAATGCCTTTTGTCAGAGCACACATAGATTTAAGAGTGAATTATGTACAGTCACTACAGGTTTGCATAATCTCCATTTAAAAAAAAAAAATGAGTTTTTTCCACCAGAGATTTTGGAACGTAATACTGTAGCCCCAGATAATCCAGGGTCTGCTGTGAATTATTCTTTTAAAAAGCTATTTAACCTGAATTCACTTGCTAAACCACTAAACAAGTAGCTTCCATGATGTTAGTGTTTCTCTACTGGCTGGATTTTTATTAATATATTTTATTTATATATTTATTTTATGATATTAATTTACTTAACAGTCAACGACAGACGCTTTTTTTGAAGGTAAAAGAAGAAGAAATCTGAAATGCATTAATCTGATCTCACTGGGTTTTTTCTGTTACTATTTTTTAAACTGGCTTTCTACTTGACCATTAATAAAGACTGCACATTTTTCACATGCAAATTTAGCTTAATTGCCTTGTGCGTGCATGATTGAGATTTCCTGGATATGTATTTTCTTACATTGAGAACAAAGGAGGAGATAAGCAGTAACGTGTTGGCATTAAAGCACAAGGCTGACTACTAAAGCGCATCAGTCGAGTGCCTTTAGAAGCACAAAGCTTTTCAATACAAAACTACGGATCAGACATTACAGAAGAAATCATACGCTTAAACTCAACGCATAAAGCGTATTCATCTAATTTTCCATAAACTATTTTTATTTAATTTGTTTTAAAGTTTGTTCGACTTATTCTGTTTTTTATTTTTTCATTGAAAAGTACATCTGTTTTTTCCTTACAACCATCCTTAAAATGCCAACTATACCAATATCTTCTGATTATTACTACAGTCATATATTAATTTATTCAAGCACTTTGTCTCGGTTTGGGTAGCAAATTTTCTTTAATGAGTGAGCGTCACCAGTTGAGAAGTTGGATTTAGTACATTATTACAATACAGATGTTCTGACACTAATTCCTCACTTCTAGTATATTAGCGTGAATCGTAACGTCACCACCATTGCTAATGTGCTTCCAGCTGGTGTCGGTGGATGACTATGAGCGCTGGTTACAGAGAGGTCTCTCCGTGGCCGAGTCTCGGTGTGAGGGCAGCTATCACTGTGCCAGTGCCGACTGCCGAGGCTGGTGTGTTTATGAAGACACCGTCAACACTTTCCACTGCCCTGTTTGCAAAAAACACAACTGCCTGACGTGTAAGGTACAGTAAATACATCAACATCTAAACCTGGATAGAACCATGGGTTTATATTTTATGGATTATTGTTTTCAACGCTTTCTGGTTTTGTTAGTTCTGTTTCTGGCTAGATATTTTCTATAGTCTTTTTTCTGTGTTTTAGGCCATTCATGAAGGAATGAACTGTAAGCAATATCAGGATGATCTAACAGCACGTGCCATAAATGATTCTGCAGCTCGGAGAACCAGAGATCTCCTAAAGGTCCTTTTTTTCTTTTTTAAATTATTAATTCCACTTTATTGTTTTTTTTTTGTTTTGTTTTTACTTTTATATGAGAATATTATAAGTAATTATGTGTATTATAATATATATTTTATTTATTATGTATTATATTTATAATTAAAACAAGTGAATAATTATTCTTTCATTTCAATGCAATTATTTTAATTTAAAATAACAACAACAAAGTATTTATTATTGCTTGTTATATTTTTAGTTTTTTTTTATTATGCCTATATTTAATTATTTTTAATTAATTGAATTATTTTTCTCACAACAGCAGAAAGAATATATAGAGGAATGCAGAACACACACACACACACACACACACACACACACATATATATATATATATATATATATATATATATATATATAAAATATTACAGTAGTCTTATTAAAGAAGATCAAGAGAATATTAATTATTATTCAATGCTAAATCTTGATTTTTATATTGACAACTAAAGTTTGTTTAATTTATGTGGAATGTAAACAGACTCTTGTTAATTCTGGCGAGGCGATGCACTGCCCTCAGTGTGGCATCATTGTTCAGAAGAAGGAGGGCTGTGATTGGCTGCGCTGTACTGTCTGTCACACAGAGATCTGCTGGGTCACTAGAGGACCGCGCTGGGGGCCTAAAGTAAGTCTGAAATTCCCTAGATCAATCAGGCAGTCTAGACACGGAGATATAATTTGCCCAAAGACAGTTGTGGAACTCACCAGACAGAGATCGCTGGGCCACAACTGTTATTCATGAATTTAAAAAAAAAAAAAAAAGCATGTTTTTTTTTCCTTTCCAACAAGTTTCTGTTTCAAACCATGAACAATGTTGACTGTGACGAGAATCCAGAAGATGTATTATAGTTTTGTTACTGGTATACGAGACTTATTTGTTTCTATTTGCCACTTTCACATCAGGGTCCCGGAGACACAAGTGGGGGATGTCGATGCAATGTCAACAAACAGAGATGCCACCCAAAATGCCAGAACTGCCACTAAGTTAGAGGGAAAAGAAGAAAGACAAGAAGAAATGAAAGAATGTGCAACTATTTACCAAAATGACAAACAAAAATTAACTTATTGCTTTTTATAAGGTTTCCAGCACTGCCAACAATATGTGTGGTCGGTATACAGTATATTCAGTATTACTATTTATGGTGTGAATGTTACAATTCAAAGGTGTGCAAGGCTCGTCATGTCTAATATTTCATTAGCACAAGTCTTCTAACATGACGGTACGGTTAATAATAGCAGTTTCAATAGAAATGCAAATATAAGTAATTAATATGAATATAAATATGAGTGTTTCAGCTGTGTAGAACAGAAATTTAAAAAATAATAATTGACGAGAAAAATGTAACGAAAAATGAAAAGTTTTTGTCACATGTGCTCACAGAAACACAAGTTATTCTTACTGAAAAGTGCCTTTTCTTGTCCGTCCAGTGAAGTAACAGTGAGATTTGATTTCAAATACCGTAAGCGTACCATGTTTCAGCAAGTAATGTTATAGCAAGTAATCTACAGTAACATATATCTTCTAAGAACCACAAGATCTTGTATTTTTTTGCATCTATTGCTCGATTACTTTTTGAGGTACATGTTCAAGATGTCGGTGTGTTAACCTTCAGAAACCATGTCGTAATGCCGTTTATCATTAACAGAAATGTTTGAAGTTTGACAACAGCCACTGAACTTTCTCGTGTGTGTGTGTGAGAGACGTATTATTCAGGCGTGAACTCTGACCTCAGGTGTGTAAGTCTTAAGAGTGCCTTACTAGTTTATGACTGCCGATTGTTAAAAGGTTGGAACTTGTTCTAAATGTACGACCGATTTAACAATTTTTGACTGTTCTTAAAAATTAAATTTAAATACCTTTGTAGGTATCGGAATGTTTTGTATTTTGTTTAAAACCGTTATTTATGATATGACTGAAGTGGTTTTTAATAAATATGTAAAGAGGAATAAATCAGATCTCTGCAAAATGAAGAATGTTAAAATTTTATTAAACAGCTCAAACTAACAAATCTGAACAGTTAGTGTTTGAAATCACACACGACTGATTAAGTGCTTTTCACTCTGTGAAGTTGAGTCACATTCTCTTGATAACGAAACATACAAATCAAGGAAAGGAAAGGAAATCTGTTCCGTTGTTTCATTTTTTTTTTTTACCCACAAGGTTGAGTTCTCAAATGTAGATCCAGTTTTTCAGCTTGAAGCAAAACATATAGTCACTCATTCTGGTGAGATGCACCATAAATACAAAAAATGGAAAATAAAACGCCACAAACTATATGCAGAAAAGAGTTTTCAAAAGTGTGAAAAGTGCTGAATGTCTGACTGAACAGATCCGTGTGGAGGGAATGAGTCTTTTTGGTTCATACTTGGACTCCATATGGTCACAAACCTGGAAAAAACTGTTTTAATCCGACAAAAACATGAAACATGAAAAATATCAGTATAAATGCTGCATCTAGTCCAACACATTCTACTAAAGACACGCAGTGCCTTTCTTAGTGATATTGTGAAGTACATATTGCAGTAAAATGGGAACTTTTCATTTCGATTCCGTGGAGATTTAGTCACACACAAGTTGACAGCGCGGCACTTCTCAGTCATGTAAGTGTGAACATTAACCATTACGCTACATTACAAAGTGAAATCATATGGAAAAGGGGTGTAAATGACGTTGAAGTGAAAGGAACAGATACAAAATAGATACTGGATTATGAGATGACGACATCAAAGTGATGGTTTTAGAATTTCTGAACTTCAAGAAAACCCAGTGAGGCATTTGGGAAAAACAGTGCACGTTTTGGTCTGTTGAAAGTGTTGTATTTAAGGGCTATTTACATCTGAATAGTCTATATACAAACTGTTCTATATACAAACGGATCTGAAAGAAACTTGACCATGTCCTATGATGCCTAATATAGGCTTATTCGCACACAACACCTGCAAAACCCCTCAGACAGTAAGCGCATGCTAAACTCTGCAGTGTTCGGTTTGCACTTCCTGTCAAGAATTGATTATGTTAGAAATTGATAAAATTTAAAAAGTGTAGGAATTTAAGATGTAATGGTGTGTAAAACGTGGGGATATTTGGCACTATAGTACCTATAGAAAATTTAGTAATTATTGCCTATGGAAAGAGTTGACCTTTGACCAACAATTTATTGAGTTTTGTTATACCAGAAATAAACTGATTTGTTAGCATATAGAATTTTTTTTCCCTGTTTTGGAGTGTTTTCCCCGATGTCACGATGGAGAGCAAGAGAAGAGTTGGGAAATGGTTAAACGAGTATGAATAAAATACATAACTTCTACTGCATAGCGTACCCACAAACAGGGAAAATATGCAGATATCCAAGGAAAAGACAAAGGAAAATATGTTATTGCATATGCAAGGTTCTTTTAAAATGCAGTTCGACTTTACAAATGTTGAGAGAAGAACTAAAGGTGTTTTCCCCTTGGCTCTATATCAAACATTTCTCCTGATTTAAATAAGACTCACTTTTGTGCCATGCGCCACAATTCCAGCACATTCCCTCACGACGCTTCAGTCTCTCAACAACCACGGCACCTCGGTGGCCTGAGAATACGGAACAGCTTCATTTTTTCATAGTACAAGCATGAGAGAAACGTAGTACCAGAGCGAATAAGGTGCAAAATGAAGAGCTTCCCTGCACATTGGTGTGTGATTGGCTGCCTCCCTGTTGTGGAAAAGTAAGATCATTGAAGAAAGGAAAAAAAAAAATAAACAGCCATGATGAAAGCCACTAGTTATAGGTCAGGTTTAAATGCGAAACACGTGAGTGAACATGGTCATCAGTGCAACTGGGCCACAGTAGGTTAGGTGTAAATCCACTTAGAGTGAGGGACTGAGGCTGGTGGAGGAAGAGAGGGTTCGGTGCATCTCCGCTTTCTCTCCTGCAAGGATGTCCGGGGCGTAGGAAGAAGGTAAAGTCTATTGTGCTCATCACTGGCACCTTCCCAGTGCTCATCAGCTGCTCAGGTAACTGTGTAGCTCTCTGGAATTGATGCTCAACACCACCCCTGAGTGGTTACCTAGCAACAAGAAAATTACAAAGCCAAATTCAAATACCAGTAAGGTAATAAATTGATATAACCAATAGATGGTAACCTTTACTATTATTGACATAAATAACACCCAAAAACCTATAACAAACAAACACACACACACACACACACACACCTTGATTATGATAAAGTCTTCACACACACTATGCTGTTCCGATCCTATAACCTATAAATCAAATATCGCTGTGTGTGTGTATCTAACATGATATATTTAACTGAATAACGTTATCATAACAACTTACGATTTATCATGAATAATCATGATAATCATGAAAATGTACAAGTTGCCCAAACTTTCCTCCCCCAAATCCCGCTGTCTAACTGCATTTACATCTTCTCATAACTTTTGACCAGCTTCTCTGTCCCTGTACAGAAAAACATCCCCGCAGCATTATGCTGCCACCATCATGTTTCACAGCGGGATGGTTGTCTCAGGGAGATGAACAGTGTTCTTTTTCCACCACAAAAGCACATTAAGTACATTTCAATCAGACCAGAGAACCTCCAGCTCTACGTCTTTTCTCGACATGGCTTATGGTAAACTTAAAGAGGACTTGTGCTTTTAACAGTGCTTTTGTGGTCTGCCACTAGTACCAGAGTGTGCCACACGTTCGTATTTTTATTTGCCTAAACCGCTTAAAAATTATGTATCAATTGGTCAGTTACATACAATCTCAATAAAATACTAATTTATGGTTTCAAGATGATGAAAGTTCAAAGTGTATGAATACTTTTTTAAGACAATGTGTACTCGAAGTATTAAAAGTTTATTTGTACATACATTAATATACATGACACAATCTTATCAAAGATCAAGTCTAAAATAAATATTTTTAAAACTGTTGGCATGTAAATAATTAAAATGATTACATGCACAAAGTATTATAAAAGACTGGAAAAAACTTTAACACTAATGAGGGGTAAAATTGTTGTACCTAGTGTCTGTGAGTCGAGGTCGTCGTCGATGAATTCTTCGCCTTGAATGATGTTCTGTGTGTCCTCGCTGTGATTGACAGGGCTGGTCATTTCCTGCTCCTTCTCATTGTGCATCTGAGCATAGACATTTCGCCCCGGCAGTTTTCTGAAACGCAGCCAGGGATGCGTTAGGCTGCTCTCCTTTGGCCTCAGCAAGGAACCATGGTTTTTGTAGTTTTTCCTGTCACAGTTTTGTAGTTTATGCTCTGGTAAGTTTAATGGCTGGCTGTCCAACAGACATGCTGGGACTAAACATGCATTTTTTATGAAGAATATGACAGTGAATGCCAAATTAATTTCAACAGTAATATGGTTCCACCACAGATTTCTGTGAAACATGCAAGGCAATTGCTGATGAGGGGGAAACATAAATACACACACACACAAACACATAGTGTTGCTGTTGTTATTATTATTATTGGTTTTCTGGTTTTGCCCTAAATAAATAAGAATTGAATTAACATCAATCAGATTTTGATTCAGGTTTAACATGGGGTGGCTGGTTTTTTTTTTTTTTGCATTGGTCAAATGGTCAAACTGTACTTTGTATATTCAGATTTGATTTGACCTCAAGTAGACAGATGCTATTTTTTAAAGGTAATTAAAGTAGCTTTTCATCACTAAGAATTTACAATTATAACCGACATTAAACAACTGCACTACAGTTTGGAAAATTTACTGAAACTGTTGACTGAATATAGCCTCTATTAGTCCCCCCTGTGTTATACGTTACACACAGTATACACAGACTATTCCAAATCTGATATATTATATTAGTTGTGTCATTTAACTAAAATAGCCTGTGCACTGGGATGCTATTAGAAAAAAATGTATTCTAATAACTTAGCGAACACAGGCGATTCTATAAAAACACAGTAAACACATGTAGAAACACACACTAGAAATAAAACAATTCATGCAGGGTAAAAAGTGGTGCTCACCTTTTAAACTTGAAGAGTACAAACGTTCCAGCAGAAATCAGGCTTATCATAAGAATGACAACAAGAGCCCAAACGCCCGGACCTGCGGCGCCCATTCCAGAACCTGCAGAAGAGTGTCAGATACATTAATTGATGCTGAGGGATCAGCCAATCCGCAGAAAGCACCACGCCTACAAAATCTACCTGTGGTAATACCAGTTAAGTGTTTAAACACAAACACAAATCACACACAACGTACACACCTTTTGTGAGTGATGTCAATTGTGTGGCTGTGACAGATGAGGAAAAAAAACAACAACACATTCAAAACCTTCCAAACTGAAAACACAAATGGAACAAAAGTTCATCATGCATGATAGTTACAAAAGCCAAAGTGAAGGGAAACGAGAAATCAGAAACAAAGGAATCTTCTTGTCCATCATCTCATAGACTGTTAGAAACTAAAGACTGGAGCGATTAAATCTTTCTATCATGCAGGTAAAAGCAGCGTGAAAGCAGTGTGAGATCACATCTACAGTAGTGGAAGGGCTTTAGTGGACGCACCAGTCTCAGGTGAGCTCACTGACCAGTCACTAGTCATAGGTCCTTAAATACACAAGTTCTACTTCAATACATTTCTTCAAGAGAAACCAGAGGCCACACTGTGTGTGTGTGTGTGTGTGTGTGTGTGTGTGTGTTATAATAAGCGTGTGTCTGTGTCTCACCTGCATCCAAGTTTCCTAGAGACACCAAGACCTTCAATCCTCCTCTGATAATGAAGCTCACGTTCTTCTCACTTAAAACCTGCCTTATAGTGGGAACCCTCTAGAACCATCAAAATGCACGAGACAGACATACATATGTTATTATAATTGCAATATTGTATTTGCAGTGTTGTATCTTTGCACCATCTTTTTATTGTTGTTTTTTTCTTTCTTTTTTCATTTTTGCAAAAATTTTCTTTACTGCTATTAATTATTTTTTTTCTGTTGGTGGTTTTTCTGTGGTATTTAATGTCCTTGTTATAACTTCGTTCTTTTTATTTTTGCTGCTGTAAAACACAAATATTTCCCCTAGTGGGATTAATAAAGTTAATTATCCTAACTGTTTCCCATGTGCGACTGTGAAATTTCTACCTTATCCACCAGCAGACTCCTCACTGGTTTGTTCTCTTGAGGAAGAACATACAGGTCAGCCTTGGTGGGCAGACCAGGCTTTACCATAGTAACCAAAGCATCCTGAGGAACATCTGTGAGCTAGAGCACAAATACGTGTATGAATATTGCATTACCAAGCCATAGAGTTTGCACAGTAAGTGTGTACGTGTGTGTGTGTGTGTGTGTGTGTGTGTGTGTGTGTGTGTGTGTGTGTGTGTGTGTGTGTGTGTAAGAACCTTAGAAAGAATCTTAGACACAACTTGTCCCACATCGTGTCTCCATTCAGGGATGTTTGGGTTGAAGCGGTCCAAATTGGGACTGAAACTCAGCGGAATGATCTGGAAATGATCTTGAAGGAAAATAAACAAAGTATTGAAACTGCAAGGATTACTCTGCCTAAAATAAAGAGTGGTGTCAAAAAGTGTGATCAAAAATTGAACCTTGAAAAAGTTTTTTTTTTCCCCAAGCAGATGAGGTCATGGTTTCATCAGTCTACAGAGATTTCACTTCAAGGTCATCCATGTGAAATTTATAAAAACGATGTCACGTGTATTTTTAGCTTGAGAACAAACTGTCTGAGAGTCAAGTGACACAGTTCTTCATAACACTTGGTCTTTCTGCCTTCACGCTGAACTTTGTCTCCAAGGTAGATACTCACTTCTGCTTTCCACAGCATGACCTCATCCCTCCACACCACACTCATAAATACTGAATTAGAATCACATAAATGTTGCAGTTCAATTTAACACTATCGCTACAAGAAAAAAACATTATTATTGCTACAATGTGGTACCATTAAGACTTAAGTATGATGCAGAGTTTATTGCATGAGACATTGGATATTATTTTACAGTATTACTCTACAGTCTTTTCTACTTTACGAGACACTTTTTTATTACATATATTGTTGAGCAAATTAGAACTTAGGAGTATTACATTGAGGTGAGGAGTATTAGAAGCAAACTGGCATTTTTTGGTTACTCTTGTTTTTAAGTGAATATTTACTGTAGATATCTACTGTACTCTTTCTCACCATAAACTGTGATGGTCTTGCTGTCCTGCACCATGGAGCGACCGTTAGATGCCTGGACGGTGACAGAAACCTCACCTCCCTCAGAGAACCTTGTAATCAGACTGTTCTGCAGGGTCAGCACCGGCTGTTGGGGGCAGAAACACGTTTTGTTTATAATGTTTCGTAACAATCCCATTGAGGAATGAACTGAATATATATTTTATTTGACCTCACATGCTCTCTCCATATTTCCTTGGTAATATTTTCCTCAGTAATAAAAATTGCAATAAAGGAAAAAGCCAAGCACAACTAAAACTGCATTTCACCATGCACACAGGTTGACAATTCTATACAAAAAGTATAATTACATATGACTTTTGAATCTCATACAGTATTAAAAACCATTTTAATTTTGTTTCACAACGTACCTGAAGTGTATCTCCAATCCACCAGTAAAATACGGTCAGGTTCGCTTCGGTTGGTAGAACTATCGCTGTGAGATTTACTTCTTGATTTTTGCCAGCAACTGGAACCACCTCTAGATGAACGTCCTGTAGAGGATCTGGAGAAACAAAATATAGAGATACCTGTATCAAACATACATGCATGCATCCATTCATCCATCCATCCATCCATCCATCCATCCATCCATCTATCTATCCATTCCATTGTCTGCTTGTCATTTGCAATGACAAAATAAATCCCAATTTCGAAATACTGACTTTTTAAATATATATATATATATATATATATATATATATATATATATATATATATATATCTATGTATATATATATATCTATATAATTTTTATTATTTAAATATTGTTATTTTACTGACCGGTGACTTGAATGTAAAGTGCGGCCTGGTCGTGTCCGGCCGAGTTTTCAGCTTTCACACTGACACGATAAACACCCGGCTTCTCGTAGCGATGCTGAATAGGTTCATCAGTGACTGTCAGGTTTTCGTATATAGCCCGGACGCCATCCATCAGATCTACTTGGTATCTAGTACTTGTGGTATCACCCTGGAAAAAGAGTTACAAAAATGGGTCAACATACATAAAATTCAAACATCAATAACAAAAATAAACTATAATAAAAACAATATAATAAACATACATGTAAATAGTTCATGTCAAATGAATGGTCGTGATTCACCTGTTCTTGATGAACTATAAAAGTGATGTCATCTCCAGGTCCCACTGCCAGCATCTGCCCTTTGATGCCAAGCTGCAGGCCTTTAGGGGGCAGCAGAGGGCAAGAATGCTGCTTGGCACTTTCTTCCTTATTCAAGCCACCCTCACAAACATTGGCAATGACCTTTCGGTATCTATCAACACACACACACACACACACACACACACACACACACACACACACACACACGCAAACACACAATATTCATGGTCATTTAATTTTGTTAAGAAAACACATGAATGCCAAGGCCTAAACAAATCATCGTATGCAACTTGCAAAACCAACACAGTTAAAAGTGTGATCTCATCAGGAAAGCATGGGAATACGAGAGCAAACTGAAAGGCACATCTGCTTCAGCGTCAGGTCAAGTCTGGTGAATGAGGGTCTAATGGTGGTCCAGCATCTCCTCGTCATGCTCTACTTCACAGAGCAAGACAATAAGCTCCGGAGTGTTTTGTACACATCTTCTATTGTGAACAGTTGTCATGACAATAAGAATGTCGGAGTTTTCTAAACCAGATTATGTATTATTAATGTAGAATGAAATATCAAAACCAAATGTTCAATTTCAAACCACATTTAAAAAAATTGAATTTCAAATGAAAAGGGATGCGAGTTGACCTTAGCTGCCCCCAGCTACTGACGTTCATCTGATACATTATATCTGAATTATGATTGAGCGTTTCCTGATCTTTACATTCAGAGAGCAAACAGACAGTGTATTACCCTGTGCTGGACATATAACTGTGTCCCAAATGGCAGTTGTCTGGCGGAGCATCAGGATCATACCAGAAGTCTGGGTAACAACGGTTCCCCTCAAACTTGAGGCTGGGGGTCCGCTCAAAGCCATAGTCACTGAGAATAAACACAGTAGATGAATAATCCTAATCTCATCAGATCATTTACAAATGCACTTGACATCACGTCTGCAGATAATTCCAGTGTGTACCAAACAAAGTCTTTCTCGGAACACTGGCAGGGACTGGAAGTTAGAGCAGATGTGTAGCTCTTCCCTTTGATGCAGAATGACGTGTCTTTCCTTTTGCGATACGCTCGTTCTTGACCCATGATGCACTTTTCTCCCTGTGGAACAAATCAATTTTAAGGAAATTCTTCGCTTTTTGTGTGTGGTTCAGTTAATACAAATAATAATCTCAATAACATGAAGAAAAATAAAAATAATATAATATATACAAAATTATTATTTTTAAAATTATATGTATATAAATCATAATAACTATAGTATTACATTTATTTACCTTTTGGTTTTATTTATATAGATTTATTTTAATGCAATTATTATTAATAATTATAACATTTTATATAATTATATCTAGTTATCTATTCATTTTACAAACTGCTTTTTCCATTTCTGGGACAAAGAGAGCTGGAGCCAATCCCGGCAATTCTTAGAACCATAGTAATAACTGGGCAAAATGATCAAACACCAATTCTAATTACCAAACTGAAATTATGCTTTTAGATTATATAAATTGCATGTTATATTAAATAGTATGTTATATACGGAATATAGTATATTATTTTTGTATGTGTTTGTATATATTTTAATAGAAAAAGATGATAGATACAAAAACACACACACACATTTACTATGGAAATTGATATACATAGACATTAATTTTATATGTATGCCCGTGTTGTTCTCAAAATCAAAATTATAATTAATGTGACATGTTGCCTCAGTGGGTCACACGTTTTTTTCCCACAGCAAAACCGCCAGGGTTCAAATCAAGGTCAGGGCAAATATGTGTCTGGAATGTTCTGTCTGTGCAAGGTCAGGTTTGATCAGGATTTGTTGGTTTCCATCATAGTCACAGCTACATTTGGCTTGAAAACCCATGTGGACAAGTCATACAGGTGAAGATCACAATCATCAAATAAATCGTACATGTTCTGGAACAGTTATTTAGGAAAGTGGCAACCCTACCTGCAAATCCATCAGCGTCCAGGAATCATAATCGGCTTCTGTGCACTGTCTGGGAAAAGACTGGCGAAAATCCACCTTCACCAGCTCCCAGTCTGAACGGTAGCTTATATGGCCGAACACGCTGTGCACAACAATCAACACACAATTTATTAATCCTTTATCTCCAGATATCAACATCTGATTAATCCTTGCACCAAATTCTACAGAATAAAATGCATTGTGTGCACCCCCATGTGTATTTTCACAATAGGCTCTTCTGTTGTGCATATGTACAACAAAAAAGACAGTAACCCACTGACTGAACTTGTTGTGTTCATGGAAAAACCTTCTCGGGTATCAGTAAAAGAAGAGAAGACCACCACAAGGTGGAACCCTGTAACTGAACTTCCGAGCCAAAAGTGCTTCTGTCATTTGAAAAGGCACACTGAGCGATAATCCGGACAACTTTTGAAGTTATCTGAATTTACAATGTGGTTCACAATGTCTGGAATATTGTATCATAGGGCAAAATTCATCTCTATCACTGAAGAAGTTATTTCTCTCATAAAAGAATTTGTGTTTGATATAAGTATTTTTAACGTGTGATTAACAAAAAGATTTCTAGCATTCTGTCAGTGATCTGAATAGTGCAAATACAAGTGAACTAATGGCACCTAAACTCAGTGGTTAAAAAAATATGTTTCGGATCGGAATTATGTTCAAACAAAAGCCCAAAAGATCTCGAAGGCTTGGGCACATCTTATATTATGAGCTTATATTCGTACGCATGAATTCAAAATAAATAAAAATAAATAAATATAAACATATCATATATGTGTAGATCTTTGAGCATATATTCTTACGCCTCGACTAAAACAATATTAATATATACATTGAATAGAAATGCACAATGATTTGGTAACTCACGTCATCATCAGTGTTTCATCTCCTGGTTCACTCAGAAGTCCATCCACAAACACAGAAGTGCTTGTGAAGTTGTGGACGCTCCAGGATCTTCCCTCATCAATGCTGAATCTAACACAGAGCAAAACACAACAGTGTGGTGAAGGGAAGCCATGAATGAAACATTGGCTGCATGTTATGAATTTATGATATTTTCATTTGATATATAGACTAACAGACATTGGATGGGTGGGTGGACAGGTCAAATGATATAAGAAGATTATATACAGGGGGTAAAATAATATTTGCAGAGAAAATTAATACAGGTTATGATTAATGTGTATACGTGTATATGTAGCTGTGAAAAAAGTGCACACATAAATGCATACGTATATATTAATATATATGATGTGTATAATGTATACGTACATACTAGACACTATACATACAAACATACATACTTACATACATACTTTAAATTATATTTTTATAATTACTGGTAGTCATACATATTATAAAAGTATGTCCTCCCCTTACAATCTACAGGACAGTCCCAGTTTCATAATTAGTTTTACACTAATAATTACATTTAAAAAATGTGTAGAGCATAAGCCTTTTATCTCCATCCTTCTCCTTGACTACTGTTAGTGATTCTTTTTGCTTTTTTTTCTAGACACACACTACACGCACCATGACCAAGAAAACTGTCATGATACAAGCTTGAAGTCTTATCCTGACGAAAATACTGTTTGCGTTGCCAAGACTCAAATGCCGATAAAAGGCTTTGAAGCTCATGTTAAAGATGCTAAAGAATGTTTCTTTGATCTTCACATGTTCCTTTTTACATACACTCATGAAGAACAGTATCCAGCATTCACACATGAAGCTCTTCATAATATTCGGGTAAAGGCTTGACTGACCGCAGAGGCAGAGATTTAGGCTTCATGGGAACCGCGTGGATGCGCCGTCCAAAGCCAAATGAGGTTCTTAAAGCGTTCAGTCAAGGATTACAACCACAACCAGGTCACCAGGAACTCAAATTCTTCCCCTCACCCATCCACCCTTTTTATTCTTACTGTACTCGTGTTCCTAATCTCATTTTCATCTTTCTTCTGCTAGACACCATGTTGCTCCTGGGCAAAGTGATGCTTGTTTAATCCTTTTAGTTTCGATTTACTGAAAAGCATTTACCAGCAAAAACAAAAGACAACGACAATCAAAAATCAAGGGAAGAAACCTCACTTGAGTATTTTTAAGGGGATTGACGTGTCCTTTATTGCCACAATGACACCTCCGTGATCCAAGTAGAGAATGTGATGCTCTTCTTCAAACACCTTCAACAAGCAAACAAAACCGGTTATTGATAAACTATTATCATCCTAAGGATGATTATCTTATTTATGTTAATGAAATCTTGTGAAAAGGCAGATATTTAATGAAAAATATGAAACCTACAGGAAACAGCAAAAAATAAAGTTTTTACAGTATTATATAAATTTTTTTTTTTAAAAGAATCAGAGAATAGTTGAGCGCTGAAACAGCAGCCAAGGTGTCAAGGGAAATTGGGCAGAAAGGGAACAGCACGTAACATCATTTGGAATCATTCGAATCATTGGGGTTGGAGTCAAATATTCAACACGGGAAGCTAAATGGACAAGAGAAGCTACTGTTAAAATGTTTTTGCAGACGATTGTTTCTTCTCACCTGTCTCCAGCTCTTGCCACAATCTGAAGTTATGTACATCTCTTCTTTATATTCGACTAGCTGAGACCCAAGATTACCTGAAAAAAGTCAACCTGAGTTACTGGAAAAACAATTCACATATATTTTGGGTTTTTTTTTAAATTTACATTACAAACTGTAAAATTATACATTATATTTGTTATTTCTGTATATATATATATATATATATATATATATATATATATATTTGTGTGAAAACAATGCACTTTATGTACTTTACTGTACAAATGATTCCACTTTTGTTTGTTTTATTTTGCATCAGCTAGTTTTACGCAGAATTTCTGATACTTTAACTGAAATTTTCATTAAGCAATTACACATATTTATATCAAACTAGTCTGTTTTAAATCAACTGGAGAATCTGTGATGGGTTTAAATGTTAGACAGATGCAATAAAAAGACAATAGCGCAACACGTTCATTGCATTTATAAAACCTGAAAATGCTTCTATATACCAATTTTACTTATACAAAGAGTTTGATTGTTCAACACAAAGCTCATGAATTATAAGACTACACTGAATTAGTAATTTTCTGAAAATACAACTCCTGTATATGAGTAACATATACAATACGGTTACTCCCAGGTCAAACTCCTTATTACATTAAAATGAATGAAAGGTGAGTAATCGGGAAGCAACGGCAAACTATTACGAGGATTAACATGGGTTTGAATAAAAGCACTCAAGGCGATGTGAACATCACACAGATGTTTTTAGTGTAAACATGCTGCAATGTGCCAGTCACACATTTAATGCCACGAGCTACAGAACCATGACAGTAAGTGAAATAAGTCAAGAGTGAATGAGTCGGTTTGACACGGTATTTGTGGGCCTGTGTGTCTGCACCCGGAGGGAACTGACAGACTTCATGACCTTGTGAACCAGCACAGAGGAACTCTAATTTTGGATTTCTTTTATAGTACATGTGCTCTGTCTTTATCAATTCCGAACAAACCCTGTGTCCTGCACGTGTGTACAGGTTTACACAGAAATTGGGTTTACAGGGTTTACAAGTCACGTAAACCTGCTTTATTTGAATTGTTGTTTTAAGCATTGGATTCAGAAAGTTTAAACATAATGCAATGAGCTTCTGTGCTGTCCACTGCTGTGGAGGCAATACCAATGTGTTTTAGTTGTCATGGAGACGGACCTGCACCCATGATGAGGCCTGGGGCGGAATCTTTAGTGTGGACCGTTCCAGACACGTACGGGTTGTCAGCCCATCGTAAGTGCAGATGGAGGTGGCAGTCAGGCTAGAAAGAGAAAAAAAAAAAAACAAAAAAAAGAAACCTCATTCTTTCTATTACTGTACTTGTGGGAGCCAGATATTCACATTCTGAAACATGTGTCAGTTTCATGCATTAATGCAGTTTTTTTTTGTATAAAAGTCCCAGTTTCGTCTGGATTATAATGTGCAAGTCCATTTTAAAACTATTTTCACTTTTTGTACCTTTTTTTATTTCACCATTTAATTGCACCATTTATACAGACATTATTTATAGTTTAACATTAATGTTAAACAATAAACATATGGTGAGGTGATTTTTTAATTCAGTACAGAACAATAAACAGTAGAAGCGGCCAACCACAAGGCTACACAAGCACTGACTTTGATACGTATGTGTAACACGCATGATGGAGAAATCATGTGAGTAACACTACAGTTAAATTAGGTTAAGTGACAGTTAATTTAGGTCAAGTAGATACATCAAATTTAAATTGTTTTCAGTAAGAATGATATTGTTTTTACTCTATATAATTATGCTCAATAGAAATTCATGATGATACCTGTTTGCAGTTGACAGGTTTTCCATTCATATCCATCGTGGGAGGAGCCAACAGTTCCCAGTCTCTCCCTTTGTTATAAGTGATGAGTGTCATCACTTTGTTGTCTACTTTTTGATTGGCCAGAAACACACCCTTCACACCACGCACCTACAACACAAAGAGCACAACGTTCAAAATTACTACAGTATACAGCTTTGTCCTTCTATTGTATGTATATGGTGTGTTGTTTATGCATAATAATGTTTCTTGCAAATCAATCACTACTCAGAAAAACACAATTGAGATACATAACACACTATTATATATACACGTATTATAATTATATAATATATTAACAGTATAGAATATCAAATTAAATAGCTATAGTATGTAATAATTATATATAAATATGTCATTATACGGTATATATATGTGTGTGTGTGTGTGTGTGTGTGTGTGCGTGCGTGCGTGCATGCGTGCGTGTGAGTGTGTGTGTGGGTGTGTGTGTGTGTGTGTGTGTGGGTGTGTGTGCGCGCGTGTGTCGTGTGTGTGTGTGTGTGTGTGTGTGTTTTCAGGGGGCTAGACAGTGAAACCGAAATGCCTGGTTTTAGACCTCAATAACTCATTATTATCGTGTGGCATGTCCCTTTGTGACCAATACAGCATCAATTTGTCTTTTAAAATGACAGAAACAAATGCTGCCCAGTGGCCAGAGGGATTTAGAGCCATTTTTCTTTCCGAATAGTGGCCAGGTCACCACATGAGGCTGGAGGAGGTGGTGCGCTTCTTTGGTTCCCATTCTCTGTGGAACCGTTTTGGTTGAACCCATTGCACAATTTGATCTTTGTTTCGACTCGGACATCTCTCTCAACATCTTCCTCTTACTCCTGGTTATTTCTGCTGGATGTGGCTCATACTTCTTGGTGGTACTTGCTGACATTACCCTGAATAATGTTTCCCTTGAGACGTAACAAAAAAGCCATCGGTCACAGATGCACCAGTGAGATGTGCACCAACAATTTGTGAACACTGATGACACCTTAAGGACACAGGTGAAAAAAAATCCCCAAAACAATAATAATAATAATAGAAAATAATTACACACACAGACACACTATTTTTAACTATTGCCAGATCACACAATATATTTTGGACTATTGACACAATTGACTTGACCAAAACTAGCCACCGTTAATCAAATTTTGGCATGCTTTTATCATAATCAAAACCCGACCGAGGGAGCGGTGAGCGCCAAAACAAAATGATCCGAGCATTCTATGTTCCTGCAGAAGCATTGTTGTGCATGTTGTAATATTTTGAGCAAACATTGCTTTAATTGTGTTGATTGTTCTCACTAAGCGGTCAGTAAGATTGGTCAGTATGTGTGGTGGTGGTGATAGATTTAAAAATCAGAATCAGATTTATTGCCAGGTTCTGTGGTTACAGAGTTAGCCACTGAGGCAGCCGTCTGCGGCACTAAATAGTGGAATGTTTAGTGGGGCAAGTTTCTAATTGTTTTTTCCCACCAATTGTTTTCCAATTATTTTTTTAAACCAATAAATTCTTTAAAAAGAACTCTTTATTTTTGAGAAAGAGAAATCTTTAAAAAAGTTTATTTAAAGATTTTTTTCTCCTAAGGCTAAGGCAACTGTTTTTATTTTTTCATGCATACTGGGAAGCCCACACAGCCTTCTGCATTCGAAGTCGAGTGTGGAGTGAATGCTGACCTCCAAGATGTCGATAAGGACGTTTTCTTCTGGTTGCTTGGTGCTGCGGACATTCTCCAACACAACAGAGTAATAGACTCCCTGCGGATCCGACTGGTAGAGGTTATACGTGTCCGACTGGTACCACTCCTGCATGGCCAGGAAAACCTGATTCTCATCCGTACTCACAATTTGCACATCCTGCACGAAAAAAGAGAAAAGCATTAAACACGAGAGACGAACGATAAGAAGATCCTGTCCTCAGAGAACACACATCCATGCAGGCGCTAAATTCTATAAAGCAGCTCCATTCTATAATTGATTTACTTAATAAGCCAGACAAAGCTCCACACATTCAGTTTATAGACAGTTGGCTGGGCTGCGACAGCGTCAATGGCTGGGTCAATATGGGGGAGCTTGCCACCATGTTGTTCTTTCTGATAAATTAAAAGTGGGTCACATTAATTTACACAGGAAGATGAAGGGTACAGGCTCCTGCCCCCGGCGGAATTCATTTATGAGGATTAAAGTGAAGTGCTAGAAAATTCCCTGAAGCACACACTAACTTTAATGTTCTTCAGACACCAAGTTCTAATGTGATTTCTTTCTTCCATCTGTACTAACAACTGTTGAGAAGTTTTGAAGATCCACTGTTGAAAGGTAGTGATCAAACTCTGGCCTTATGTGAGTTACAGTGAGAATTGCATCAGATAACATAATACAAAAAGTTCCATTTTGGTCTTCATTTAAGTGTGTAAAAAAAAAAAACGTTGTAACTATTGCTCCAGGCTCACCTGAAGCACACTAACCATTTTTACTGTCTCCTATAGAAGTCTAAAAATATAACGGTACAAGTCCCACTTTTGATCGGCGTTTAACTGCATAAACTGCTCTACAAAAGAAATCTGTAAAAAAGAATTCCATCTATCATTTCATCATCATTCTGTTTTTTTTTTTTAAACAGCACTGACATTCTGTTGATTTGGGTCAAGCACGCCGAACTGAACATTTGAGCTAAATGTCAATGAAATTTTTAACAGTGAGCTCATGTTCAAATCTTGCACAAGAGTCGGTGAGGTCATCGCTGTGAAACAGAGCTGGAGATGGGACAAAATTTAACCGTGAGTGATTTCTTTTACCAAGCTGACAAGAGCATCTGAGTTTTCAGGTTTTTAATGCTAATGTATGTAAAAATGAAGAGAAACACAGAAGTAACTCTTTCTGACAAACCTTTAAAGAAGCAAAACAACATCAAGCCAAGCAACGGTCGTCGTGTTAGTGTGGCAGGGTTGGAAGGTCACAGCTATCTAAGTCTTGTCTTTGTCTAAACCACTTTGACAAGGCACTTGAGTTTGAAGAACTGATAAGAGCACTATCAGAAAGGAGACAGGACTATCCATCTGTCTCTAACAGCAGGATCATCTAGCACCTTCCAGATTCATGAACAGCCACACTTCCTTAGTGTTCTGCACGAAGCTACATATTTAACTGAAATGCGTTTCACACTATGTTTTACATATGTACATGAATATACAGACATTTTATCATTTGTTTCTTTTCCATGTAAAAGGTATCACCCAAACAACAAACCATGTGTCTATAGCACCTTTACAAAGTCATACATCATCATCTTTTTGCCTGATGAAATAGCGGCAACCAAACCACACAGGGTCACACACACAACACGATGTGTACTTGTTTATTCTTTGTGGATTTACAGATGTTAGATACAATAAAAGGCATATTAAAAATCACAGGGATATGAACCTATTATTATTGCTATTGACTCCTTGTGGAATTTTCTGCCAAACAGGAAGAAATCACGTTTATCTGTATAACTCCTAAACCCCTTGGAGTAGAGTGCCTTATGTCATTAAATTAGGATTAAGTAAAAAAAAAAAAAAAGTATTTCTCACATGTTTCTCAGATCGAAAACTTATGAATGTTCGCAATCTTACCTAGAAATTGCATTTGATCTTGAATCAAACTAGTCTCTGGCTCTGAATCCCGGAGAAAAAGATAGAGATATGAATTTAAGAAGTCTAGTTGTTGACAGTAACTCCATGCATTGAGCATCCAGTTATCCATGTTGAGATCCCATCTAGAATCGTTGAGCATGAATCAGCATGGTGGTAAATCTACTTAAAATGGATTGATTGAATGAATGAATGAATGAATGAATGGATAGCAGTGTTCATGTTTGACTCCTAAACCGTGTTCCTTAGTTATAGAATATAGACTTAAACCACCAATGCTGCTTGCAGCTTGATTTTGGTTGGTGCTCTGTTTTGAGTGTTTCTTTTATCTTTGTGTGAGAGGATTTTTAATTTAACAATTTAAGGATTTTGTAGGCATGCTATTGGTTCACATGTCCCATAGCACAATGCAGAACATTGTTATTATTTTTAAGTAAATAAAACATACCGGTACTAATTGTACAGATACATTCCTGTAGTATTTTTTGTAATTAGTAATTTACTAATTGTAGTAATTAGACTATTGTTTATTTATTGTCAAAAACTAGTTATTCTACTGTAAATATCTGCTGCAAAGAACTAAGGAATTTGTTAAAACGTGGGTTCGATTTCCAGGTAAAACACCGGGGATGTATTTTTTACTTCAGTTCCAGGCAAGTTGGTGTTGATGAAAGTGTATGAACTTTGGACTTTCCACAGTCCAAAAAAAGAATTCAGGACCACTGGAGACTAGAACATTGCCCAGAGGTGTGAGTGAGAGTCTGTCTGCTCTCTACATGTTCAACCCTTTCTGTTCATCATTGTAGCATTTTTAGCATGAAAACTCTGGAATGTTCTACCTGGAATGATTCAAGATTCTGAACCAGTAAATCGGTTTAGGTATACACTAGAAACCCACCTCTTCACAGTGACACTCTTGTATACTTAAAACGCAAATAACTGGCAGGAAAGGTGCCTAATCCAAACTGAAACTCATAATACACATTAGATCTTTAATACAGATGAGATCTTTCACACTCGTCTATGTTAATAGGATGTTTTTCAATTTTTTCTCTTCTCTTGTGGTCTTTATTGACCTACACATTTGCTGGGATAAAGAAAAGTGTCGCTCTGGACTGTTCGGGAAGTGGTTGACAGTGTCTGAGTTGTTCACGAGAGGGATGAAGTCGTTTCTGGACCACTCAGGAGATAGATAAAGTCCATTCAGCTTTCAAAACCATCACATCAAGACATTTAAATTTAGAATGCCTAACTTGAAGTAAGAAAGACTTGAAGAAGTGAGTTGGTTCAACCTAAGCTTACTATGTTCCTAGCCATTTGTCTGTATTAGCTTGCTCACTGATCATTGCCATAATCCACGTCACAATCTTTGTTAAAATAGTATTCGTTGTTCTGTTTGTTTTTATGCATAGCTGCTTTATAAATTAACTGAAACTGAACAGGACAAACAAACATTTTATTCCATAAGTGGAGCTAAATGCATAACAACTCTCTTCATCTTGTAAGGTTTTTACACCCACTAAAATGTCCAGTATTTCAATATTATATCTGAGATGGCTTTAAAAGCAGAGAGGCTGATCGAGAAAGAAAGGAAAAGAGGAAGGAAGCAGGGGAGTTTAGCGGCACTTAGACATTTACTGCTTGGAGTCTGTTGGAACAAACAAATCGGCCCTTTGGTGCAGGACTATTACTAATCCAAAACAAAAAGAAACTTCCGATCAGAGATCTGAAACGGCACACTGGAATTGGGTTTTGCATTTTTCAAAGGCTTTTCAATTATTCACCGTGGAAAATAGAGGCACGCCATCAGCCAACCCTCTCGCTGACGGCTGCCGTCTGCTCGCTCCTTAAACTGGGTGTCTAAAATCTGACCTATCTGTTCACTCAAGCGACAGCAACTACAAGAGCAGAGCGCTCTGGAGAAAAAAACATCAATATTGCTGTAACACCCTAAATGACACCACAAAAAGGAAATTCTGAAAATAAAATGGGAAAATTCCCAACTCGGTCGTGTTCCTGGGGGTCACTGAGATTTCAGAGCGACACTTGTGTTTCATGCACCACAAACCCCACACAAGTGAAAAAATCCTTTACGTTTATTTTTTACTTCCAAATAACAGATTTCATACAATAGTTTATGGATTTTTAGCTGTTTAATCATTTAAACCATGTTTTTTAGCGGGTGATAAAAACTTCTCATCACACCACACATTAAACACATAAACACAACACAAATAAAATGCGTAAAAAACCACCACTATATCTTGAAGGTTTCCTTACAAAACAACAGGGAGCTGAAGCCAATCCCAGCCTCAACTAGATCTTGAGAAAGGCACTGGGCCGAAATAGGTCTCAAACGGGTCCTTGTAGCTATCAGGCAACAGTGCACCACTGGATTGTATCAAACCAATAATATTATCAATTAATAACAAACCTACCAATAATTACTGACCATGTAACACATTAGAATCCCACAATCAGGCAGCAGAATGGCACAATATTTTACACCAGCAAGTTACAGAAACGCCCACACCAGTTGTGTAAAGTGCTTGAGAAAATGGACTTTGTAATTTTGTATTTTTGGCTACTTTGTCAGTATCAAACGGATTGAGTATCAAAAATATAACCAAGTTTTACTCTCTACTTGACTACATTTTTGATTGAGTATATGTACTACATATGAATGGACACTTAACGTTACTCATTACATTGTATTGCGCGCGAAAGTCTGCACCTTTTTCTAATACTTTCTACAACAATTAATTTCTTTGGCGGATGAGGTGAAATCGTCATCTGCAGGGTGCTGAAAGTGCTGGAAGCCATTTATGAACTAAATCATGTGAACGTGATATAGCAGTTGCACTTTTTTGCACATTTGAATCTGACTTTTAGTTGTTTTTTAAATCTATTTAGTACTGTAATTTTGAAGTATTGATGTGTTACATTTATTTTCTATATTGGGAAATAAACTCTCATAATAATAAAAAAAGCGTTTCTTGTTTTTCACATTTCTTGGTGCTTTCTTGGTGCAGGAAACTTTACGACTTTTAAGTCTTTTTAGAATACCTTTAAGCCTTCCGTACCTATGCTTCTTCTGGTTTTCAGGTACTCTTTACACCTCTGGCACACGCACACACACACACACACACACACACACACACACACACAAACAAACCATGTACACACCCCTGAAGGCTACAAGAAAATATTTTCAACTTCCCCTGAAATGTGCAGCATCTGCAGTAACTAAATCAAAGCTTTTATCTCAGCCATTAAAGCGACAGCAAGGTAATCTGGGACATCTTTCTAAGCGATTCTCCTTTTCTCTTACGGGTTTCTCTGTCTCTGTGAATCAGTAGCTGGAGTAGTTACAAATGCCATTGATAGCAGCTGCCCCAAAGCCTCTATCCCATCCATCTCTCCGGCGGAGGTGAAATATACATGAAGCAACCTCCAGTCCAATCAATGTTATTCAATTACAGTCAGACAGCGTTTGCTGAAGCGCTCCCCTGGGTTACGGTCTCCGGCGCCCTGGTCAGTCATCAGCTATATAAGCCGTAGCCAGCTGTCTTCGTCTGCTGGTATATTACTGCCATACGTCACAGCGACTCAGTAGGTTAAATCCGTGTCTGAGTAAAATGGGCTAAAATTTCACTCCTAGACACCAACTGCGGTCTTCACATATATTCACAGAAATTGTGGCAATACGTCATAGTCAGCGCGAGCGTTTGAAGTGAAATCCACAACAGCTGCGGTAGATAAAAGAACAATAACCACCTTCAAACCGCGATTCACATGTAAGCTCAAAGTCAACAGACAGAGAACACGCTCGCTTCTGTCAGCCATCGTTTCGCTCGGAACATTTCGTGCGAAATGCGATATGCCACCTCAAGTTTCAATCAGATAAAACGTTGAAAGTACATTCAGAGCAAAACAACTTCAAATTCTGGCCTGACATGTTTTGTGGTTGTGTGCTAATATCATCTGCACATTGCGTATCACAATGCAATTTTGAATTCGTATTTATTGTAAAACTTTTGAGAAAAAAACCCCAATATAATGTATGCAACAACCATTAGTTAAGCATCAGTAAATAATCAATCAATCAATCAATCATATATTGTCCTCATATATACAGAGAGTAAAATGTAATTTATAAATACTACTAAAAGGCAATATTGCCATAACCTCACTTTCCTTTAGTAGCAGGCTGTAACACCACGCCTGCAGGTGGCGCTCTCACCGGAGTGCCGTGGTGACTCTTTCTGATCCGAGCTGCCGCCATAGTGTATTTAAAGTTGACATTTGTGTTATAGTGTTGCTGATTATTATTTCAGCGCAAGCGTCTCCAGGATCACAACCTTCGTTTCGTATTGACAGAGTTTCTAAGTATTTCCTTTGTTTCCTATGCAACTACTGTGCTTGTGGATTAACTTTTCTGCAAGTTACTGTTTTGTTTGGCTACATTAAACTCCGCAAATGGATTCACCTCAACCTCCTGAGATCTCCTTGCCTCAGACGACACACAGGCATAAGTTCAAGTTCAGTGCCTTTGTAGGGCTCTTTTCACAGTTACAACTGTCTCAAAGCGCATGTGTGAAAATGTAAAAAAGATCGATCCATTATATAAATTTGTTCGTTGGTGTTAAGCTGATGGCTATGACTAAGAGCAAGCTTATATATGCGACAATGGCCATGTGAAAAAGAAAAACAAGAGTATGGTTCAGAGAATAATGGGAGAATAGCTGGATTCATACCTTTGGAAGAGCATATTTAGGGAACCTCATCTGGATAAATTCATTCCTCCGATAGGAGACATAATACTTGGTGCGATTTCCTGTAGTTACCTAAAGCAAGAAAAGAAGAGTATCTATCAAAAAAGGTCAGAAAATTCAGACATATGTGGCCAAAGGATATGGAATTTAACTTTAAATTATTACATAGTTTAATTATTAGGTATAATTTACCAATTATTACCAAAATATAACTCAAGATGAAATAATGTTTACCTTCACAAACACATATTCATCTTGCACTGACAGGGAATTGCGGTCGATCTTTCCCAAGAACTGCGCTGTCACCATTTTATCCGAGCAGTTCTGAATCAGACAGGTCACATAAAGATATCCTGGAGAAACACGCACGCACGCACGCACACACACACACAGGGTTCTTTTCAAATGGAAATGTTAGTGTTTCACAAATGTGAGTGCTAGTTCAGAGATTTGAGAAGTCATAGAATATATTTTCAGCTATGAAAAATAGCCTTTTAAATCGGCTAGAGACTGGATTGTGAGTGAACTTTTCTTGCTCTAACATGACAGTAAATTAATAAGCAGAATACAAATTTAAACATGATGTAGCTGTGGCTTTTTTTTTTTTTTTTTTTTTTNNNGAATGGCACTTAATAGCTCGCTCGGCAAGCTTTACAGAACTCATTCACACGCGCACACACACGCGCACACACACACACGCGCACACGCACAAACACACACACACACACACTCTCTCATTCAATTTTTGAAAACATTGAAAAAGAGTTGTGTAAACGATTAGAAAAAATGACATGCTCCAAAAACTCTTGTCAATGGTTACAGATCAAATGGTATTGCAATTTAATTGCAATTCGTATTCACATTCTTTTCATTGTCTGCTCTTTTGCATTTCCGTTATTAATTTAAGGCAATCCAATAGACGGGAAACTTTTTGAAAAAGGACAATGTAGTACAGAGAAATTCATTAAAAAGCAATTAGGATGGCTGAGTGCTCTGCTTCTGTCACACAGGGTCAGCGCACACACACACACACACACACACACACACACACACACACACTTCCTCTTTATCTTAAGCAAGACAGTCACTGAGCTGAAACTTAAACTCCAGTCTGTAAGTTATACCTACTGTAAAGGCAACCAAATATACATTTAAATAGTGTCTATCTAAATGAAATGGTGCCTGCATTAGTTCTTATTCTTTCGCATCTAGATTCTGGATGGAATAGTTAGACATCTTTAACACTTGAATACAGGTGTAGGATACAATTTATCTGTCACGCAGCATTCAACCTTTTCTGCTTAAGTGTCATGGAGCTCAAAGCAGTACACACACATGCGCACACACACATACACACACACACACACACACACACACACACCAAAGCCAGAGAAATTCACTGACAGGGCTAAGCGAATGGAACGCTGTCCTATATTATCAGATTTGCCCTTATTTTTAGTCGTTTGAGTTGGAATGCAGAGACAACTGTATACATTTTTTCTCCTGACAAAAAAGATATATTTTTGCTTACCGCCGCCAATGTCTTGAATCTCCATATGAACCAAATCAGGCTCCACATCTACTGATGACACAGACCTAAAACAAGATATATGCGTTAATCAAAGCAAAAGAAACATTATAGACTGTACATCTGATACATACACAGATAAAAAACAGAAAATTTATTTTTCTTTAGGTACTTAAAGTCACCAAAAACAATTCCACAATAACATTCGGTAAAAATGCTGTACATTTTTTTGAACTAAACACAAATTAAACATTCTCTATGATTCTGTAAAACGCACTTGTCTGAGAAACCCTGTTTTAGACCAGATATGTTAATGTCAGTGTTTTTTACAAACACCAAATCCTCCTTTCAATTCTCATGGAAAAGGTAAATCTGGCAAAAAAATGGCATTACTTAATAGATAAATGTCTATTAATAATCTAATAATAGACAATTATACGTGTCTGAGTCTGACAGTGTATTTATTACCATTAATTATATTCACACCAGCTTATACATCACATTCACACAATGGCCTTGACTATATTTTTTAGCATTGAACAATAAAAACCCAGCACATTTCCTAATGAAAAATGACGCTTGTGATAAAATCATAAAAGCAGACTGACAAACACAGTAAATCTAATATCGGGCCGTACAGTGATTTACAGCAGATTACTCGGTCCTTGTGTCACACAATTACATAACAAGAGACAGTAAACTCCAGACTCTTCTCTGAAAACTCTGAGCAGACCACCCTCCCCGTCCATTAAACCCCTCTAATTTATGTCCTTTCTCCTCCAGACCTCCCTTTCCAGTATTTTATTGGAGACACAGCAGACAGGGAAGACACTAGAAGCCACAATTCTCGCATTGAACTTTTCTGTGGCGTCACTCCAGAATGTTGTAAAAAGGCCTGAAGACAGTAGACAGAGACAGGGAATGATCGAATAAGAAACCCTGCCCTGCTTTTGAGCTCCAGGTTAACATCCCTTCAAATAAAATGTGGGCTGGAAGAGTTGTATTTTATTAGATGCTGAAAGGAGGTTTTCATCTTTTATCAGAGACTACACAAAGTCCGGCATTGTTTGTGCAATTCCGTTTATGTGTTTAGGGAGGATTGAATGGGAGGAGAAGAAAGCCAGAGATCGGAAAGAGATGAATACGAGAAGTATGTGGACAGACACTGACTGCTTAGGATAGAAGAATAAAACACTTCTGTCCAGAACTTCAATCCCAGCTGTGGTAGCACTGAACCGTGTCAGAGATCGAAGGAATAAAAAATGGAAAAAGAAGGATTGCCACTGAGTAGTTGGGAAAAAAAACGAAAGAAAGAAAAAAATGCCCATTTATAGTCATAGATGTTTCCAAGCACAAAGATATTTTTTTAGAATCGTTTGCAGTTGTAGCCTTATGGTGGAAAGTTTGAGTTGTGACCAAAAGGTTACAGGTTCGAATCCTGGACACAACTGAGTCCTTGACTGAACAGGGTCTGCACATTCGGCAAGTTGACAAAATTGTATGTAACAATTTGTAGTTACCAGAAAAATCTCTCCTTAGTAACCCGCTCCTGGAGAAGTGTCCACTTGTGACCAAGGTCCACGGATACAAAGAGCTGAAAGACAGATAAATAAAGGAGTAAAACAGGGAAATGATTCCTTACATTTGTCTCGGACAGGTCAAGATTACACAGAAACAACCGGGACAAATTGACACTAATAGTAGACTTGGATAAATCAATATCGATTAGCTTGTGTGCAGCTCTCCGTACATGTATCAACCAAAAATATTGAGGTCATTTCTGTGTGAATGTTCCCACCCAACCGATCAGTTCTATAATGAGATTATATTGATCTCCGCTGGATAGAAAATGCCCACAAAACATAAGTCACACACACACAAACACACACAGCGGCCGAATAACCACCTTGGAAGTGCTTATTCATTGTCTTCTTCGTTTAGTTTCTGGGGAGACAAATGCTGCCGGTTGCAAGCCATATCCAGAGGTTTAAGCAATTCATCAACCGCACATCAACAGACACACAAACACATGCACAGCGATGCAGCTTTGTTGCTTACTGAGCTGTTAACAATGTAAACACGCTTTTTAGAGGCAGAGACAACTATGGCCTGAAGGCCAAACGCTGCTGCTCATAACTGTAATGAGGATGCCAATATGCTGGAGAGCACAAAGCATAAAACTGGATGAGAAGTGATGAAAACAGTTGTCTAAAGCTTCCATCTGAGACCGAACTCATTAATACCGAGACAGTCCAGTAGAATGATTTAGTTAGTAAAGAGTAAAACAACTATCATGAATGAAGAAATGGCATCTTGTGAGCACATTGAAATGGAAATAGGAAGTTTTAATTGATTCTGTGGGACTCAGAATGTGAAAGCCTAGGCCGTGTAGGTCAAACTCAAGGCCCGGGGGCCACATTTGGTCCCACGAACAGTTAAACACGGCCCACGAGAACATGTAATACAGAGCGTGTGTGGTTAGATATGAAGAACTGATAACACACAAACTACAGATCCCATAACGCAGCTTATGAGCTTCAACTGTCTTGCCTGATGTGAAAAATAATGGTTTCATTTACTTAAAAGAATATATTTTATAGATTTCTTTTCTTCATGTTTTTAGCAGCATGTTCTTATTACTAATTTGTATCAATTTAACAGAATATATTTATTGGAGATAAAATACATCAATACATGACTAGCTTTAGCAGTGGCGTAAATTACTTGAGTAAATTGACTTGTTACTTTACTTAAGTATTTTGGCTACTCTGTACTTGTACTGTGAATCAAAAATATAAGCAACTTTTCCTCTCTACTTGACTACAATTTTTATTGAGTATCTGTACTCCACTACATTTGAATGGACTCTTAATGTCACTTGATACCCAGTGAATGTGTGAGACATGTCCACACTTTTTCTACCACAATTTACTTCTTTGGCGGACGAAGCGATATTGCTATGACTGGATGCTATTTATGAACTAAATCACGTAAACGTGAATTAGCTGTTGCACTTTTATGCACATTTGTGTTTGACTAAGACTGACTTTTTTGTTGTAATTTTGTTCTGCCATTTGCAACATTGCAATGTTACATTTTCTTTCTATGTTAAAAATAAATAAAGAGTTTCTGGCTTTTCAGTAAAAAGTTTTTACAGTAAGATGACCATGCTTTTACTAAGTACGTTTTTCCGGTACTCCTTATACCTCTGAGTTATATTGTGTTTATAAATGTTTATCCTATTCAGCAGTGACTTTTCAATGTAGTTTGAATTTTGGCTGAATTGATAGACTGTCTCACTGACCTTGGCCTCTTTACTGTAAGCCAGAAGTTTGTCTTCATCGTTTGGATGGAAGAGCAGCGTTTCCACAGTGAAGAGGACAGACTGTCGCTGGAACGACGCTCCCTCGTCCGTGCTGATGAACAGCATCTGGTCACGTTCATTGATGCCGGAGCTTAACAGGATAACCTGGAAACACAACATGCAACATATTTTCATCAGCAACAATTTTACAACAAAATGTCGATTTCACTTGAAATACGAAAGACGGAAAGTGGGCAGAAGGTCTCTCAAGGTGGAGTTTGCTTTTTCTACAAAGCTTGCATGGGTTCCCACAGTCCAATAACAAGTATTGAGGAGAACTGGAGTTAGCCCATAGCTGTGAGTGAGAATGTGTATGTGTGTGTCCCGCTCTGTGATTGGTTGGCCACCTTCCTAGGGTGTGTGTCCCTTTTTCAGACCTTTTTCAAACAGAGTTTCTTGGAATGACTCTCTGTCACCCAAAAATGAAAAAGTGGGGAAGGAAATGTATCGATATGAAAGAAAAGAAAATATTTTTAACAATCCTGCACAGAGGACATCAAGAAGGACCAGTTCAAAACGCAATTCAATGTCCAGCTAGACATAGCTAAACATAGCCAACCAAGCAAACAAACCAACAAGTCAGGCTATGTACCATTCTGACACTCACATCAGAGCCAAAGCCAGATATGAAGTCATCTTTCATCCTACAGAAAGAACTCCCTAAAAGCACCTTGGAGTGGCGCCGTTGCACAACCAACTGTGCGGTGAAGCGTTGCTGAGAGGCAGAAAGCTTCGCTACCTGCTCCAGTCACGAAAACAAGCTGAAATCCTCGTGGGGACTGCCAAACAGAGAGACTCTCAAAGGGACCTCTGTGAAACAAGTTATCCAGCCCAAAACAAAGACTCTGGGAGAGAAAAGGCAAAGAATCTTCTCTCTGTAAAACCTCCCTCTTAAAGCAATAACTTGCAGAGTTAAGCACAGAGCCCTCTTTGTGAACTGGATAAAAGCCATCCAACAACATCCTGTGCCTGTCCCTAAGGAGTACGGCAAACTGGCACGGCTGGACGAGCCTCTGTGCTGGTAAAATAAGCAAGAAGTGGCGGCGAAAGGCACTTAGGGTTATGCGCCAGTCAAACTGCATGAGAGGCACTATAAAGTTTTTAAGTGTGTGTAGCTGGATGTCATTTAATCTGCTGCAAAATAATCTTCTTAAAGATCTCAAACCATGTGCTGTCTCTCAAACCGGGCTCTTGTGAAAAGAAAATGCACTCTCAGTGTCCAGTTTTCAGAGGGTTAAAGCCATAATCTTGCATTTGCAGATGGTAGACAGACACCTACATAGAAGCTATTTACACCCTGTTATTACATTGACACTGGTTGCCACATTGGAAGGCAAAATGCGTGTCGACATGAAACAAAATCGGATGACCTAATTGCATATGCTAATGAACCCTAAATATTCATGGAACTGTTTATATATTTATAATGAATTAAAGTGCAAGAGTTTATCTGACGTTTTAGTTCAAAGCAACTTATATTGTATTGAAATTGTACGATAATGATACACTTGCTCAGGTAATCAAGCTCACTCAGCATGTTGTACATGTAAAGCTCATAGTAATTCAGATACAGTACTCGGTTACACTGGAACTTTTCATTTTACTGGATTGAGCAAAATAATTTGCAAAAAGAACTTTTATCACATCATGTCATGTCACCAAGTAGACTGCCCTTTTTCTGGCATCATTCCTTTGGGATCCAAAAAATTAAAGAAACAGAAACAAATCAACACTGTCATTACAATCACAATACAATAACAAAAGTCATTTATTTTCTACAAAAATAGACAGCGACAGAGA
>CM051499.1:4927460-5022451 GCA_028031935.1 Paedocypris micromegethes
AAAAAAAAAAAAAAAGTAGAAGAAGTTAATGTCACCGTTTATTCATTTTGTGCTTTTCTGATCACCTGTCATTAAAAACCATAAATCCACTAGATAAACCGAGCAAAGAAAGCAATTACTTAACTTTGCTTTAATTCATGATTTCTAACATAATTTTAGTGATGCAATTTACTTTGTTTTTTATAAACATGACTGTTTGTTGTTTTAGAAGTACATATTTTTATTCTGCTAACATGTGGACTGCAAAACTTTGTATTTAGAAAGAAACAGTAGATTGCTGTTGAAAATCCTGTAAATTATGTAAAATATGGCTAAAATGTTCGGTGGCTTTTCCCCCCACAGGCCTTCAGACATGAGTGCCTGATATTACACTCATCAGCCCAACGTGTAGAAAGACTGAACATGCGCTGGCCTTTTCATATAGTAATTACATGGTGTGCTTTTCAGCCTAGACATGCAGTGATATTTAACTACCTTCTCGCTGGCTGCAATATTAACACAGCACATGAAAAATGTTACACGTTTCTTGATGGTTTTTTAAATGCTACAGCAGTAGGATTATATTCCAGTCCCAAGACAGGAGATGGTTGGAGAAGATGGTCACCGTTGAGAAGAACACTGTCCATTTGCGGTCTTTCTGTCAGAAACTGCTGAAATGAGTGCAGCAGATGAAGCAAAATGAGCCGTAATCTCCATAATACCTGGTGTTCAGCGCATACTTCTATGTCTGATGTGTGCTTGATATTTTTGGATTTGTCATACAATTCCATTGCACAACGCATGATATTTTCGGGTAAGTCGATGTTACGTAACGCGCGTCTGTTTGAGAGAGATGCTTAGAGAAGCTGCTTTTCTGCTTGTTTTAAACCCGGCAAAGCTGCTGTAACGCTGTTATCACGAGGGAAACAAAAGCACAGATGGGCCATTTTGCACTTTTAAGGTGACGGATTTTCTCACATCTCGAGAATCGCACAGCCCATGCTGAGATGAAGATGGAGATTAACGTTTCCCTGCAGAGAATCACTGCCATTTTGACCTAAACAGACTGTTTAGAGTTGATGGGTGGAAGCTGGGGAATTTGCACACTGAACGTTCCTGCTTGTCATAATAGTGATGATTTGAAAGGAAATATTCTTTAGGCCTATAGTGATGGCGTAATGATTGGTCGACTGTGAGACATCCTGTAAAACAAACTATCTGTCTGTCTGTCTGTCTGTCTGTCTGTCTGTCTGTCTGTCTGTCTGTTCATTTGTTCACATGAGAATCAAGTTCAGTTCAAGTTTTTATAGCGCTTTTTGATGTAAATTAGGGAAAAAATAGTCTTTAACAAAAAAAGAAAATTGGAGAATGCAGAGATTATGTTGCTGCTTCCCTCATGAAGACAGGAAAGTAACATGCAATGTCATTAAAAAGTAATGTTTAAATGATAGTTTCCAAGAATAAACTTGACATCAATAACCGACAAACACACACACACAAACACACACACACATTTTGAACCTCAGCCCTAAAATCCCATCTAGACCCGCAAACTAGTATCTAGGGCCAAACATTGACCTAAATGCCTGTACAGACACATTCATCTGACGTTAATGTAATGTCACAGACGCAGTCCACAAAGCAACTTGAACAAAAAAAAACAGTGAGTTATAATTAAAAAGTTTGTCCTGATCAATGGCATTGAATGATTTACCACGAGAAAGAAAGCGTGTGTTGGGCTGTTGATGGATAACAATTTAACACACGTTCTGGAAAAACGATGTTAAAAGTTAAACCAATGTGGTGATGTTAGGCAAACTGTTCAACAATATGACAACGAGACCTTTCCTCTCGCCCCAAAGGTTCATCCCATTTCCTCTGAAAACTGATCTAGTGTCAAAGGCCAGGTTACCCTGGTTACCATGTGGTCTCCGTGGAGACCGCTGTCCTCCGGCGATCCTCAGCAGTCAAGTGAATCCAATTCAAACTATCTGACTGGTTTGAGATGAGAGGAACAGGTAAAATAATCACTTTTACTGTCAATAATCTGGAATCTAGTTTGCGTGGAAACATCAATTTGTCAAACTTCCTTATTTTGGCCTCACAAAAAATGGAACTGGTTATTTATGCATCAAGTCTGCGGCAAGAAATGATTCATCTTACCCTCAATCTTTTTTTCTTTGTAGGTGAAAAAGGAGAAAAAAAGCGAGAAAGAAACACAAGAGCACCTCACTTTACTTTATCAATTATATAACATCTAAAGAAACATTGCTGCTTGAAGCAGACGGTCGTATCCAGAACGAATTAGACCACATTATAGTGTTGGTTTGAAAAGATTCAAGCTTTTCATTCACCTCTTTTGTTCAAAAGACCAACTCTATATGTTTGTTCATATTCAATTTTGGATTCAATAAAGATTATCTAGTTGAAAAGAAGATCCAAAAGAAAGCTAGGCAAAGATAAAATATATTAAATCCATTTATCATCTGTCTGTATGTCTGCCATTTTGTCTGTCTACCATCTGTATGTCTGTCAATCTGTAATATGTCTTTCTGTCTATCATCTGTCAATGTGTATTTCTATCATCTGTCTGTCTATCAATTTGTCTATCCATCATCTGTCTTTCCGTAAGTCATTCTGTCTATCAATTGTATGTCTGTCTGTGTACCTGTCTGTCAATCATTTGTTTGTCTGTCGGTCTGTCTATGCATCCAATCTCTGTCTTTCTGTTTGGTTGTTTGTTTGTTTGTCTGTTTACCTATCATAAGTCTGTCAGCTGGTCAGTCTGTCTGTCTGTCTATCATCTGTCTGTTGGTCTGTCTGTAATATAAGTCTGTATGTCTGTCAGTCTGTCTATCATGTCTTTCTGCCTGTCTTTCAGTCTATTTATTATCTGTCAGTCGTTCACTCATTTGTGTCGGTCTGTCTGTCAGTATGTCGATCAGTCAGTCTGCATGTCTACTTGTCTTCCCGTTCGTCTGACTGTCTATCTATCTATACGTCACCTGACTGTCTGGCTGCTTGTTTATGCATTATTCTGTCAATTTGTCAACACACACAAAAAATCCATCCTCTTCCCAAAGCTATTAAAACTGCTATTCAAACTGATACGTCCAGGAGAAAGCTCATACCTGCCTGTTTGACCATCACCCGGAGCGTGAAGTAATGAAAATGCTCATAGCAGAGTGATTCCTTTAGTCAATAGCCATTATAGAGAAACTGTCCGTATTAAAAGTTGGTGAGCAGACAGGTGACCGAGCAAGAACAAAACAACAGACAGTCAATTTGACGGTCAAATTGAGTGAAACAGGCTCAAGCTGAACCATTAAAACAGAAACCACCTGTATTTTCATGCAACGTTTCATTTGTTATTATTTTAGGTGATTCGCGAGCTGAGCCGGCAGCACACAAGGCCGACAAGATCGGGAAATCAATCAGTGTTTTTGTGAATGCGCTTGAAAAGTCTCAGCGCCTGATTGGTTGGTTTCCATCTTCCCACACACAAGACATTGTTGCCTATAAATCCAGACAGTGTCGCGCAAGTTCTCACTGCCTTCATTCTAATGATTCATTAGGCTGCCAGGAGCCGGAAGGCTGTGGTGCCCAGATGTCGTGTCCTTCTGCTTTCAGCGAGTGTCAAAGGAGTTTGAGAATGCACCAAAAAATATGAGAGTTATGTCAGCTGACCTACGCTGACCCCTGGAGATCTGTGTTTAGTGTATTATGAATGCAACTCTGGCATTCAGCATCGTACCACAATGAATTCCAGAAGAGTAAAAAATATTTTAGCCAATCAGATGACCTCGAGTTGTGGCTGGCTGAAATGTGTGTGTGTGATTGTGTGTAATCTGTGGTGGCCAGGAATGTTGCAATTATGAAAATAACAAGTCCTATATGACAAAAGTCAAACTCGCATGATCTTTTTGATCAAATTCTCGTTTACTTGCACTCAATGCTTTGTTAGGATCTCCTGCTCTTCTTCCACAGCACCAGTAACCCACTGTGAAAATGACAGTCCTTGCAGGAACAGCTGCAGGGGGTGCACATGAAAATAAATACACACACACGCACACATGCACACACACACGCACTGGTATTTCCTTCCAAGTATGTTGCTGCACAACCCACATCTCTCTGAGTGATTACGGTTCTGATTTCCGCTTTGACTCTCCAATTGAGAAAATGAGAGGGGTTTATTAAGGGATCAGCGAGAAGAGCCCAGAATAGCTGGGAGATCTCGGAGAAGGGTCCTCGCGGGAAGAAATGCCTCTTAACATGCACAGAAACCCCAAAAAAGGAATTCTGAGAGTCCAATAATTGTGTGTTTGGACATTTTGGAGGCAAATAACATGTCCGTCACGTTACACTCAGTGAAAGTGTTTGAATGATAGACTTTATTTTTCTCTTTTCTTACAAGAAGGCTTAAAGAGCGGCACACTAGAGGGCCTGTGTCCTTTTATCTGTCAGGATAATTGCTCTCATTCATCCTTTGTGCATTATTGATTTCCGAAACAGCACCGAGCAACACTGGACGAATCTGTGCTACTAGTGAAAAACAAGTGAAAAATAATAACTGTATAGAACCTATGTTTTAAATGTATATGACTATACATATATAATTTACACGTAAAGACTGTACAAAAAAGGTGTTAATAAAAATAACAATAATACATTAAATGTATTCAAAAAGTTCAGTATATCCATTATTATTGGTATTTTAAAAACATGCTATTTTTATTGTTATTTTATTTGTTTTATTCAAATTTATTAGCTATTCATATTACAACAATATATGATTAAGATTCTCCTGTTCAACAATCATAAACCTTCAATTTACATAAGTAAACATGACACACACACACACACACACACACACACACACACACACACAAACACACAGGAAAGATGGATTCATGTCTTACTATACAAATACCTACATTTTAAATCTCTGTTCCGTTTGCTCAAAAGGCATTTTAGCAAACAAAGGAGTTCTAAATGCTACGTTACATTTTTTTTCCCCAAAAAATGTTTTTTTTTGACAGGACCCGAGCTCTTGTACTCCTTCTCTTAAAAAGAGAATCATCAATCCCCAAGATCCACTGTCGTTTGCTGCAAAATCCTATCTTAGTGAAGAAGCCAACACTATTTTTTATCTATGAATCTTCGTAATCCCTCCGTCTCACTGTTGCATGTAATCGATTTCCAAAATTGGCAGTGAAGAACAATAAAAGTTAATTAAAATTTTACATGATGCTATCTTGATGGTTAGATGTGCTTGTCTCTGCTGTTTATTAATCGGATAATGCAAATGTAACACATTTGTTTGTTAAAATAGAAACGTTATCTAAACACATAGCATCTATTGACGTTTGCATATTTTTGACCACCCAAAGATTAATTTTGAAATTCACTTCTTTCATTTCTGGATCACGGAGAGCTAGCCAATTGCTGTACACCATCTCAGGGCCTGATAGTTGAATACACTATCTGAGTTGGTGGTTGAAATTAATAGGTTTTGATTGGTTTGTCAAAAACAAACCTACACAAATTTGTAAAAAAAAAAAAAAAACAGTGGACACTTTAAAGACTATTGTTCTGTTAAAAGCCTCCCAATAAAAAGGTCATCATATAGTAATAGTAATAAGAATCATCAAAGATAAAGTGTATAAACACTGCATCTGTACATCTTTACAAATACGTACACATTTTATTGTGATTGTTGTCATAACAATTATGATACTTGAATTCACTCCCCCCCACACACACACACACTTTGCCCACAGATTTATACCCAGTCAGACAAATGGGTAAGACGGAGTGTCTGGAGTTGACAAGGCCTCAGTCACCTTTGGTTGTAGTGTGAATTGTGTCACACTTGTTTTTCTTGGCGAATGGCTTATCAGGAGTAAATGGATTGGACACACGGCGAGAGATTACAAAACCGTCCTGAAATGTAATAGCTGTGCATGTCAAGAACCACCCAGTCTTCAGAGCTTCTGGAAAGCATGTGTAAGTGCGTTTGTGTGTCTGAAATATAAGCTGAAATATTTAGACTTTTATGGAGGTGATATTTTAAAACTCAGCACTCTCTTTAGCGCAACCTCTATTTTTCACCTCCCGTCCTTCCTGTTTGATGATGAATTTTATATGAGAAGTTAAAAAGGCAGAACTGAGAGAAAAGAGTGAGAAAAATGCAACTTTCTTGTTCTTCAGTCAACCATATCATCACTTCTTTTCACCAGCTAAAAATACAGCTGTGCGCGCCACGGTTCTTTATACCGGAACGGTCCAAGAATGATTCAGAACAGGTCAAGCTAAGAATATGTCGAAGGAATGAAGAAGTTTTTCAGGAAATGCTTAGTGCTTTAATTTTGCTCCTGGATGAAACAGATGGCACAAACTGCCAACTGCGATCAACTGAACCAACATCAACCAACCCACGTGTTGCTGCTGATGCTGCAGAAAAGATTTTCAGGTTTCCAGTTCCACACATCTGTTTTAGAAAATCTGTAGAAATCTGAGGAGATTATTGAGCCAGTGTTTAAAGCATAACAATTTACAGGTGGTGTAAAAATCACTCTATACGTTTATAGAAAACGTTTATACACAAAGTGTACCTGTCTTTTATTCCCATTAAAGATTATGAGATATATCAGCTCACAAAATCGAACAGATTCTGCACAGCCTCACGCTGGTTTCTGTGAAAAGTCTTTTTTAGCTGTAAAGGGAATTGTTTATAGCGAAAATGATGCAAGTTTCGTCCAATTCAGATCAGACAGACTTATTCTTAAGACAACATTTGCTTTCATCAAAACTAGAATCAGGATTGAATAGCTTTACTGGGTTATGTCTAAAAGAAGACACGTTCCCCTCTTGCTTGTTATGAAAATGCAAAATGAAAAAGAAAAAAACTAAATGTATTAAGATAAGTCAGTATTACTTATTAACATTAATATGTACTAATTAGAGTTTTGTATTCATTTATTCTCCATTAATCATAAGCAGTTACGTATATTGAATGGAAAAACGTATTATGCATTTTCAAAAAAATGAAAGAACTTTTATCTGTTGACAAAACAAATAAGTCTTGTCATTCCCGCCAAGGTGGTTGTTGCAAATAAATTACCAGAGATACACAGAACTTTCCGTTGTTCATTTTTCTTTATTACATCCTCAGGAAAAAACTTCTTCCAGCAACATCATCCTTCTTTTGTTCATTCAAAGCATCTGTGCTCATCGACTCTTTACTCCTCCCTCTTCCTCTCTCCTTTGTTCGCTCTCCTTTTCAACCACAGATCTTTCTCTTTCTCTCTCGTTCTCTCTTACTTTCCACTTGTCTCTCTCTCTCTCGCTCACTTTCTTGCTCACTCACTCTCCGTCACTTTACTTCTCTCTATCACTCTCTCCAACACAAACACAAACACAGCATTTCAAACAAAAAAACACGCTTGAAATGCTGGTCTATCTGCTGGTGCGAAACATTACTGTGGTGAATAAACTCCACATAGCTGAGCCCAAGCACACACGTGGTCTCCATTTTTCATTTCATCTGGTGCGGAGATCCACACTGCATACTAATCCTGTCTATTTGGGCTGCTCACGGTCTGTAAGTTTGTTGGTCAGTGAGACAGCTGTGTATGCATTATTCATCAGAAGCATTTTTTTTACCGTGCGGTGGCAGGTAAGGCAGTTTTATGGTGCACAGCAGGAAGGCGCTGGCATGTTATGACAGGTCACGGAGTGTCGTTGTTGGCTGTGCAGTGAACAAAGAGTGTCGAGCACAGTGTGTGGTGTACAACAACCTGATAACCTGATGTTGTAAGCCGTTTCAGAAACACCACACTGACAAGTTTGAGGAAAAATCTGCAATTAAGAGCAAATAAATCAATGTTCCCTCACATGTCTACACGTGTAGCTCTGTCAGAACATACGGAACTGTCCCATCTGCTTGGTTCACGCTTGATGATGCTGAATCAGAGTTCTGACCGCTCTGATAAGCAACGGGCAGTGTCAGATCGTTTTGGTGATTTCAGTAGTTTAAAATGACATTTCAGCTTATATAACTGTACAATCTATTATCTCTACATATATGTACATACCTACATACATGTATATCTATATTGCCATCACCTCACTTTCCTTTCCTATAAATCAACAATCTATAAAAAAACTCAAGGTGGACATTGATTAATGTAATCTAGATTAAAATTTAACTGTATACTAGGTATAAATTCTTATTAAATAAATTAATGTCCAATAGTAGCAAATAGACATTTTCCACATTAGTTCATTAGCTGTGAGATGCTTTGCATGATAATGAAACATTTTAAAATCACACAAAGAGTAAATAACTATGGTCTTGTTGAGGTTCCCATTGGATGGCTTCCTAAGAATAAATAATCCCTGAAACAATCCCAGCAGCTTCATTGTTGCATCCACATTAGCACGTCAAGTTTGATGTGCTTACATAGATGATCTTGTAATTTTATGGAGGATCTGAATACTTGTATTGAGCGCATTTTTATAGAAGCCTGTTACCGCCACAAAAATGTACTGGTATTGTTACTTTATTAAAAAAAAGTTACAAATGCGAGTTATAGATCAGAATTGAGAGCTTTATAGTCAGAATTTTGACATTATACATAAGAATTATATGGAGGAACAAAGTCTTACATATTATCTTTTATGTAAGAATTAAGTCAGAACTGCAAATTAAAAAGTCAAAATTCTGATTTTATAAATTGTAATTCTGACCTAATTTGTAATTCTGAGAAAATATTTGCGCTTTAGGTCATACATTTGCCAGTTGCGACAGTGTTTCATTATGTTTTTAGTTTGTGCATGCAACATATTAGTCCGTTTTTTATCACTTTTTGTTTTGGTTTGTTTGTTTCAAAAAAGTGAAATATTTTTAAAACAAATTTGTAATTTAATAATGTATTAAATTGTATTATGTATTATTAATAATGTATTAAAAGGAATAATTTTCCTTTTTGTCTTTAATAAAAACAGCAAATGTGTCTTTGTCTTTTCAATATCTAATATATGATATCTAAAATATCATACTTTATTTTGTAAACATCTGTTCCCGACCCGATTTTGAGAAAAGTATAACGACAATAATTTATACATCGCACGATAAGTCTCATAGCACAGCCCACCACAAATATCATAATTCTGCTGCACCAAATAAACATATACATTTTTTGTGCCGAATATCAGAACTCTAGCAGAGTTGTGCTGTAATGAGCCGACTTTCTCTGTTCTCGACCTCATGTCCTCCACACAGCACGGGCGAGAGGAAAACACAACAATTTAGGCTGAAACCTTACAGGATTCATATCATTATGATAATTAATATGAAGGTCATATACCAAAGTGGACAGAATAATTACAATAATCACAAGATCTCATTCAGACAGCATTAATAAGTGTAGAGCACAACAGTATTAGAGCACAACCTTCAAAGTGATTAACTAGACCCCCTGCCAGTGAACGAAGGTTGTGCTGAGACGCTCTCCAGCCTCACATAGCTGTGCTGCGATTAGCGTGCTAGCACACAGAGCCGCAGGCTAGCGCACAACATCAAAAGAGACTCTGTGCGCAGTCCAATGATCACGTTCATCTAACATTCATAACTCACATGAAGGGTCAGAGTGGTCCAGGGAGGGTTTTGATACAGATGTCTAGTGAAATTCCTATGCTGAAATCATCACTTGGTGAACAAATCACAATATTCATGATAGGTTAAAATAGTCAACTAGAAAATGAGAATTAAATAAAACAAAATAATAATGGAGAAATACATATTTAACAGAATTGTGTGTTTGTTTTAGAGTGTTAAAATGTAATTATTTAAAATCCAAACACATCATTCATTGAATATATTGTACATTTTTTATTAACCAGAATTTATTTTAATACAGTCAAATTTGGGAAAAATACTTTTAAATGTACTACTTTGAGAGCGTTTGAATATTTGCACATAGGATATAAATAAAATAAACAATGGAAATTTACACTGACAACGCAACTACCAAAAATCTTATACGTATTCGTTTAAGGCACATATTTTTAAAAGTTGAGTTTAAAGTTTAAAGTGCATTGTTCCAGCACCAAAAGCTCGTATACATGTATATGACAGATATACTCCAACATGAATACCATCATTCCCTATATTGCAAGCGAAGCTAATTCAGGTTAAAACAAGCATGTTCAAATAAAGAAAAGCTGACATTTTAAGAACCGCACAGGAACTCAACTTGATTCAATATTTTTTTTAACAATTCTGTTCGGCTTTTTAAAACAGAACAGTGAAATTCCATTATAATGGACTTCAAGGAAACTGTAAAAACTGTATATTATATTCAGAATCGGAGGTTCTCACACATGGCAATCAATTAAAATAACGTCACGCAAAACCTTGAAGGTGAACTAATGTGCACCAATGCCAAGCAGAATTACACATATGGCATATTACATACACTAAAACTTTCTAAAGCAGTATGATGTCTGGCAGATTGAAAACTGTTGCACAAAAACTTTGCTTTCCAGTAACCTGGCAGACCCACTGTATACAATAAAGACAAAAATTGAACTACACACATAGATATTTGTTTTAATCTGTTATACATTTTAGGTTTATAATCATCAACAACCACTTTTGTGTATTTCACTGTTTACAGTGTATAGATTTCTAATCAATATGACAACCAAGCAGAAGTAACTTCTCACTTTTATAAATTGAATTGATATTGTCTATCAATCTAGAATGTATTTACTGTCATTATTGTAAAGAAACAACACACAAAACAAAACAAAAAAAGCAATCAGTCCCTGTTGTTACATCATTTCTTATTGCTTGATGGATTATGATATGCCATCTATTTCCCAACCCAAACCCCCCAAAGTCTTTCAAGTCTTGGCTGGTATTCTGGGATTAACCAGTTCTCAATGTTCTCAGGGCCAGTTTGATTTCCTACAGTCATTCAGTTTTTTATCCGTGAAGAAAGGAAAAAGAGAGTGAGGAAAACTAGCAGACGAGAAGAAAGGGAAACGTGGGAAAAGGCATTGAAAGACAGCTCGAAGCCTGCAGAGTAAAATCAGGGTAAAGCAGAAAGCAGGAGGGGGATGGGATGTTCTCAGTGAATGAAAGAAAGGCAATGCGAGCGACAGTAGAAGCCGCCGCACGCTCCGGCCTGCCAGACACGCACCACATTCTACAAACAATTGGACGATTTTTCATACTGGCAGCCTCATCTGTTTTGGGTTTTTATATTTATTTTCTGATTCCAGTTTATAGCAAGCGTTCATTTACACTATATGTGTACTATGGTGGTGATGCAGTGGGTAGTGTGAGAAAGTGAATGTGACTAATGTGGTTAAGAATATGGATGGATGGATGGATGGTCCAAGGTTGAGACCCTTTGGCGTCATTCTGTGTGGAATCTGTATGTTTTCTCCATATTGGCGTTAAGACTGTGCTACGGTCCAACTAGGTCCTTAATTTCAGAGTGAAATACTATATTCACAACTCTTTGATGTTCGCCACATTTCACAATTTCTTCTAGCAATGTTTAAAATACTTTAGTGTTGTTCAAAAGAAAGAAACTAAAAGTAGAAGAAAATGACTTGTTGATGTATATTTTTTCCATAATCATTTTCTTTGTCAATACATTAAGTTGTATGTGTCATTTGAATGAAAATGCAACTATTAAGAGCCACTTTTAAACTATTAAAAAGCCACCGAATAAAGCTTAATACACAACATTTTTTTCTTTCAGTCTTAGTCAGAAAATATTCTACAGAAATTCTTGCACAGTTTAACATGTTAATGCACAGCTAATTATATCTCTCTTTATATGACTGAAAAGAAAACTTGTATTTGTAATAAGACAGGTATAAATCTGTACTGAGTTTATTGTATTTCCTACTCAGCTCTTTAAATAAAAAGCTCAGACTCAGCACTGAAAAATGTTTTATATTGTGAAGTGCGTTTGGATTTTTGAAAGTAAGTTTGAATTTTCGACGTGGCATCTGGAGCACAAGCAGACACACATGTATTTATTAAAACCACGGAACAATAAATAGCAAAATCCAGCTGATACAAATTAAAATTCAGCAATAATTCCAAAAGGAATACTGATTTTATTCCTTGTGATGGATTAGAGCAAGAGAGGGTACGTGGGAGAGCTTTAGAAAGATGGATTCGACACTTTAAATGTGCTGCCATTTTTTTTTTGTTCTATAGAGTAAGCTGAGCAAGACTCAAGGCCAAACAATTTGTCATGTGCACACTCCAGCTTTAGAGAATGTGAAGGACATGTGTGACTGCACAGTGCCCCGCAGGATCAGAGGATGTGTGTGTGTGTGTGTGTGTGTGTGTGTGTGTGTGTGTGTGTGTGTGTGTGTGTGTGTGCGTGCACACACGCTCACACAGGCCGACGCGGAATCGTGTTGGCTGAATGCGAGAGTGTGTGACTGTAACACTAGGCTTAGAATTTAAAGTGTGGCTGCAGTCTTCACATAAAAGGAAAAAGCTGCATATTTTCATTAAACAAACATTTGCACACAGGCCTTCATCAAACATTCAACATTCCAGAAGCACACACACACACACACACACACACACGTACACACATACACACACACAAACTCCGGACTGGAGGTCACAGAGTCTTTGTTGTTGAGTGTAAAAATCTCACAAAATGTGTAGAAACTCTTTTTCATCAGTCGAAATCACAGTTTTAGGAATAATTCAAACACACACCGGCATGTCACATTACTGAACATCATCCAGGATGTCAGGCAACTCTCACTCTGTATACAAGATGTCTACAACCTTTAAAGATCAAACCATTACAGCACACACACACACACACACACACACACACACACACAAACACACCACCATTAACATACTGTAGCTTCTCTATCCCAAGCCAGTTTCTCTAGTTCAGCTTCCTAATGACCAAGGTTTAGGACAATTTTAAATGTGTAACCAGAGAGAAAATTCAAAGAACGACGTCCACAAAGAAGGTGCATGCTGGGTAAGGAGCCAGAGTAATGAGAAGGAGCAACAGGAAGCTACACAAACGACAAATACTTCCAATGGATTTGTATCAGTGTGTCTAAGAAAGAGATAGAGGACAAGTCTCCAACTGCGCCTGTTTGTTCTGTACCGCTGTTGATGTGTGTGTGTGTGTAGCAGCCCAATTAGGGAGAGCACTGGTCTGGACACACACATACACACACCATCTTTTTTATTTTTCATGCTTGATTTCATTCTTTTTACAGACATTTTTAACTTCAAGAAAAAAAAGCCTTACCATAAAAATTTCACGTAGCTTGTTCTATTTATTTGCATTGATCAGCATACAACACGTCTCATGTTGTAAAGAGAAGAAACAGGGGGAAAGGCAGGAAGAAGTGATGCGTTATTGAACCTGTGGTGCAGCACATCAAATCGGTAGAACACTTCCACCTTCACCTTCAGTGTCACAACAGCTGGGACCAGGATTCTAGCAGCTTTAGTGATGAAATAGGACATTGATAAAAGCTTGGCCGATTAATACCGACCGCTGGCCTTTTGTAAACAAGTAATGTTATGCTTAAAATGGATTACAGAGACTAGCTCGAGTTCCCTAAAAAAGGAGGGGTTCTGGTCACACACTTCTGCACTTTTATGGAAACGGGGATTGTCAGTCACTCAAGCAAGTGATGAAAGCTTGTGCAAGCCTTCTGATAAATGTGTGTTGATTCGTGATACGAAGATTAGTAGAAGAGACAAACCCTGTCTTGACATAGAAATAAATTGCCAACAAAATCTATTATTTTTTCTTAAAGAATCATGCAAGAAATTACAATATAATTTTGGTACAGTTTAATAAATGTGAAAAAAAGGCATCAGACATTACTGTTGTAGTAATCCAACCCCACAATTCCAAAACAGCAAGAAAAATCACAGACGGTTATTAAACTGAGTGTGACCTTAATGTACTTTAGCACTTCTGCCATCTGTCGTAGTAAATATGAGTGAATAAACAGACAGCCACTAACAAATTGCTTGGAGAATCCTCAGTAGAACATCCATTTGAATGTCACTCTCTGACAAACCATCCAGCCAGGGAAAGTATATAAGAATTAAGAACTAAGGATTCATAAGAACAGACCAATTACCATTTTTATTGGTACTGACATTACTATTTTCACTCACTTCAAGTGTAATGCCGGACACTGTAACACAAATTGTGCAAAACTCAATTGCACCCACAAATGACTATGGATTACTGATCTGAGTTTGATTATGAGTACAGTTACAGTTCTATGTACCGTAAATCCATATACCCGTTGGAGTTCCTGAATTTACCAGAGCACTGGTTTTTAACCAAAAGAGAAACAATGGCACATATGCCTGAGGAACTTGTAATTCTCAGTAAACCTGTAGACTAGAGTAGACTAACAACGTAAGAAAGGAAGCACTTTCACAGCTGTGTTTGTATAATCCATTCTCTTATTGGAATGGGTATCTTCTGGAGTTTTAGAAATAATTTGTGGCATAGCACCAAATGACTTGATGTCTCCTTGAAAGGTCTTGCTCAAAATCACTTCAGTGATTCAGGATGGTACCTACAGGTCCAAGATTTGAACCTGAAACATTTGGTTAGAACTTAGTACAATTTCCTTTCACTTGACCACAAAAGAATTGGCTGTGTGCACTGGCCAGGCATCGTACCAGTGGTAGAGTTGTACCACTGAAATGAGTAATGGCAGGGATGGGCAAATGGAGCTTATACTGTAGAATGCATCTTTTCGAAAGTCCAAACTAAATGGAACAGTGGGATGACTTTTGAGAGGCGAAGAGACCAATCTGTGCCTGGGGATAGGAGTCCTATACCTCGCAGATGCTAGTCTCAGCTGGTCCTCATCTCTTGAGAACATCCGATGCAGTGTTCAAAACATCTGTGCAGATGCGGGAGGCAAGTTATTACATGAGACAAGAACTAATACTACCTTTGGTGGTCGTCTTAATGAGAATAACGAGTCTTGAGAATACTTTCAATTGGCCTAAAACCCCAATTGGTCTAGGTATTTGAGCAAAATGTGGGTCAATTTATGACTGCACGACAGTAACAAGTTAAATCTTCCTTTCTTAACCGTGTAAGTACAACGCTCAAAACGTACGTGAGGGAACAGTCCGAAAGGGAAGACCTTGTATTGGAATGCTCGATCCTTGAAAGCAAAACATAAAACTGGTCTGGCAAAGGGAAATTTGAGCCTCTGGTCAATTGTCGCAAATCAATCCCGGAGACTGGACCCACATGAGAAAAGTTTTCTGTGTCAACATTCTGAATGGAAACCAGTGTAGGTGTTGGCTCATGGTTCTAACAATTAGGGTTGTCACAATACAGGAAATAGCAACTTCGATACAATACTCGATACCATTTCGATACCACAGGGAAATACTGCAACAATGGTATGTCCTTTGATTGCCTTTATTCGTTAAGAAACAAATACATAGCAACACTAGAACATGAAAATGTGTCTGAATGAGGAATCTCAAGAAAATATGTGCACAAATAAAAAAAAACTGCATTATCTTTTAAATTTTACAGATGAAAATAAAATACTAAACTTAAAAGCTTTTTTAAAAGGTTATAATAAAACAAATGAGTTTAGTAGAAGAGCACAATATTTTTTTTTGTTTTCATTCATTCATTCCTTTTCTACAGCTTTGTCCTTTACAGGATCGTGGGGAGCTGGCGCCTTTCTCAGCGTCAGTGTCAAACGGTACCATCTTGCTGTAAGGCGGTAGCGCCAACCACTGAGCCACTGTGCCGCCATTTTATTTATTTTTTCTTGTGGTATAAGGGTTTGAGTGAGTTTTCAATGCAGTGCTTAAATGTGCTTATTTTTTGCAAAACTTTCTAGTAATATTATAATCTCTCATCAGATGCGTTGGTCTGACAATTCTCACTCTGAGGCGGATTGTATTTCCCTGCGTTAACGGGGCCAAACGAGACTTCAAAACACTTGTGTTAATAATAAAATCAGTAACGAACATCTCGAAATTCTATCTACACGTCTGCGTCTCGGTACATGAGGTGTTTGCATCGCCTTCCCGTGCTCATCTTCCTCGAAGCCGAAAAAGTTCCAGACAAAAGTTCTTCTTTAGCGCATTTTCAAATTAAACCGCTCACGAAGACTGAACTCGCTGACAATATTTATCACTTGGGCATGTGCGAAGCTGAAAGACCCGGAAGCGCGGATAGTATCAATAGTATTGATACTTTTGGATCACAGTACTGTTTTAGATTTTTCATTATCAATACTCATCGAAATATTGATACTTTTAACAACACTATTAACGATCAAGATTAGTCTTAATCAGCTAGTTGGACAAAATCAACGTAATGCTAATGCTAATGTGTAGATATGTCTGCCTTGAGAACTAGATCATTGTTGCAAATAGTCATATGTAATTAATCTCTTGGTACAATGAAAGCACAACTGGTATTCTATTCTTGACAGCCATATCACAGTGTCCTGTCACATCGTCACCCTGGATGGTTCATGTCATTCCTCCAAGAATCATCATGGTGGGATAAGATGCTGGAAACAGCTGGAAGAGTGCCTCAACTTGTAATATCTGGGTGAGAAAGTAGATGAAGGTCTCACTCCTACAATATTTACCGAGTGAAACTGATCTGTGTGGAATTAGTGTGCCACTGATAAGGAATTGAATTTAGATGTTGTCCCAGATGTTGCAGGTTCAATTCCCGCTCCGGCTGGTGTTCTAGTGCCCTTGGGCAAGACATTGAAACCCACATGCTCCCAAGGAACCACACACAAACATAGAGCAGGGTACAGTGTACAGTCTTAAACCATGGCTTAAGCATCAGTTGTGAAATCCACCAGACTGGGATTCAATCCTGAAACGCTTCCAACAGCCACCTAATATCCATATATTTACACAAACACACACTTACTGAATTGACTCTGCAAAATTGACTGGACCTCTATAATAAATTCCATGTATGACTAGAGGAGAAATAGTGTTTTAAAATAAATATGCTATATTTATCAGTGTTATGGATTTCATACAAGGTCATGATGTATAATGTGACACCAATGCAGCATATCTCAAGGTCTGATAATGCAACTGGGCAATTATTGAAAGAGTCTTGGAGGACAAATCAGATTCATAATTTCAATGAGTGAATTTTATGTTCATGTAGCGGTGCGCTTCCATTTAAATGTGTAAGGCTCAATCAGAGTGTGTGTGTGCGTGTGTGTGTGTGTGTGTGTGTGTGTGTGTGTGTGTGTGTGTATGTGCAAGCAGAAGCCCATCACATTTAAACCTCATTAGAGTAAGAGGGCCCATTAAGCAATTTGTAATACTTTGCATTGAAACGCTCCCAAAGCATTAGGACTTATTCTCAAATATTATTCTAAAATACATTTCACATTTTACTGGCTAGGATAAGATTTTAAAGTGTAAAGAGAAAATCTTTTCTAGGCTTGTAAACGTACATTTTGTGGAATTTAGTATAATCCGCAAAAAAAGAGCTCTGGACGATACTGTAAAATGTGTCAATTTCAAAGTTGTCTTGCTTTTTTCAAGCAGCAATGATGTTATAAGTTTGCTGCCTCTCAGCACCAAAGGCACCAACTTTTGCTACCAAAGACTGGCTATTAGTAGCCGGGACTGAAATCTGCATCTCTGGAGCACAACCAGAGCTCCCACATCCCAGCTCCCCATTTCAGCAAATAGTGAAGTAGAAAGCGAGGACCTTTGTTACTGCCACTTGTGTCGAAAATGATTATTTTGATTTCAGGCTAAACAAGGGAAAGAAGCTTCTCACCAAATTCCTTTGGTCCTTTGGTAAGACACATATTACCCCCGGCTGCAACATTTTTGCACTAGGGAAGTTACACGCACATAGTGTTGTGACACACTTTGTGTACATGAATTTTTAAATGACAAGTCACAGTTTTAGTGCATTGTTAATATTTATTGTGTGTTTGTAATGCATGCCTAATAGTGATTGGGCCCAAAAATGTTGAAATTGTATCAGAAAATCACATTTTTTTGTGTTACTATTTAATCCCATTTTATCGTCTTGGCTGCTAGAGAGCTTTTATTTTGTAGAGTGTGAAATGCTACAAATCAAAAGCAATTTACATAAAGTGAAATAAGCATTGCTTATATAAAGCTTATATAAAGTATATAAAGTTAATAAAGTGACATTTGTGACGCAGTGACGTATTGGTTTTGCTGTTCCACCTTTGTTTCTAGTTACCTGTTAATCTCCTGTGTCTTTTGTCCCATGTCTTTTGTCAGCTACTATTAAAGGAATCTGTGTCAATAATGTATTTTTTTTTAATATTGTAGAATATTTAATCATATTTTTAAACATCAAATTGCTCGAGAAGTTATGGGAAGCTTCATATCCAAAATATCAACGCAGAAATGCAGATTAAACGCAGAAATCCTTTACTCAACATTAGATCCTGCTAAATTCTTAAAGCAGATATAGGAAACAAGTGAACATCTTTTGGCTTTTATCCTTTTCCCACTTTGAGCTCTGTGAGAACTTACACTCTAAGGAACATCCATCCATTAGCCATCCCCGCTTACGAAAGCAGTCTTTCTGATTTCCTCGAACTAAAAGGTGTGAACATCAGTTTGCTTCACTTACTCTCTAAAGAATCCAATTCCCAAATGTCAGAGATGGCTACTGTCTTTCATATCTGTTTAACTTAGTTTCAGGACACTGAGCAAGGACATTTTAATCTCAGATCTCCACTTAGTAACGGGAGTTACTCGAGATGAACAAAGCAAACTTATATAAACTTCATATTGAAACTCTACACTCCAAACTCAAATGCTAATTTACAGAGCATCGGTGCATACATTTTCATAAAAAACGTGACTGGTACAGCTCAGGAATACTGTATTTCTGTTTCATACTAGGATAGTGCAAAAAAATCACTGTATAGTACATGTGTAATTTTTTTTGCCTCCGCTTCATTGGCATTTGTGATTTAATTCTGATTGGTCAAGCATACAAAAATGAGAATGATATTTTCTGAGAAATTGGTTTGTTTAATTTCAACAAGGTTTTAACCCTCGACAAAGAAAGTGAATTGTATGTGAACAATTTGCTTCAAGCTTTTGTCATAACTGAGCAAGCTATTAACAAAGCAGACTGAAGATTACTGAAGCATTAGCTAATGTTAAATCCACTTCTGAATACTTCTAATTAGAGACTGAGAAAGGACGCGGATCATCTTCTGGGGACAATTAAATCAAGGTCAGATCATTCTAAGACAAGTGTTAGCAAGCGTTAGAGTTTGTTCTTATCATTTAACAGGAAGTATTTTTTCTTACGTTTACCTTATTTGAACTCTCACTTGTTTGAACCTTCTCACTTCATTCTTGATTTTTTCCTAATACAGATTAACTACATTTCTATCCACTATCCACTTGAATCTCTCTCTCTCTCTTCTTCCTTACTCTCTTCTTCCTTTCCAACAGCTCTTGTTCATGGTTGGCTGTGTTCACTGCTGTGGAAGAAGCCAGACGATCCGGTTTTGGATCAGTGATGTTTGATCCTGCTGCTTTTATGTTGGAATCCTGTCTAGCGCCACACTGAGTAACATTGTGTGCTGAATGTGTTGTAGAGTACAGCAAATAAATCAACATTAGTGTTAAAGCGTGAGCTACAAATATTGTTGGTGATGAAATATGCCTTGATTGAAGAGTTGATGTGAATTAAAAACAATGTGGCATGATTACAGTCATACAGTAGACATCACATTCGCAGATGATTGGTGATTGGAGTGTGTGAGTAAGACACAACACTGATTCTAGAAGTAACGTCAATTTCATGTTTTTTTCAGCAGTGGGATTATCGACAGCTTGACAAAGTGACCCCTTCAACGGGCCTGTTTGAAGAGTCTAAAAGAAAGAGAATATCTACTGTTTTTGTAGATGATCTTAAGACAAAATGATGAAAATATCTTGACCAAAAAACTGATTAGTCTCATATGAATAAGACACTTATAATAGCCATAATCTGAGCGACAGGGTATAATATAAGCACATTCCATCGAATGTGTCTAAAATGCGTTGCTGGTTCTCCAAACTGCTTCTTTCCTTTATTATCCATTTTGTATCTTCTTTATTTCTCTTGCTCAATTTTTTTTTACTATTTCTTGTTTTTTTCCCCCTTTCTTTACAGTTTTAGCTGTATTGTTCAATGTTGCTGCTGTTGCTGAAATAGTGAGATAAACAAAGTCTCATTCATTCATTCATAAACAAGGACACTTGTCATTGGTGGTTATTCAACAGAAACACGTCTGTTTTTATAATTGCCACCAATGATCAAACATTATGAAGAAGACAAGAAAGATTCTGACATGGGAAAGAGTTTCAGCCACAGCACTGTCCTTTGTGACTAACATTGACTGTCTTGTGTCTCACTCTGACGTTTCCTTTGCAATTTATAATGATCGCAAGTTTTAATTCGAGCAGAAAAAAGTTTACAGCTAATAATTAACACTGTGAATGAATTGGTTTTGGTAATTGGTGAATGAATCTGTTTTGGTAAATTCCAAAATCCAGTATTCAGTCTGATGTTGGACGTGACAGTGTAATAACAAAATGGAATGAAAAGATGAAACAGTTAGAAACTTGCAGACTTTGCTTTCTGAATGCACATTGGGACCATGTATCAGTGTTGGAAAATTCAAACAAATCTTGCTTGCTCCTTTCACATTAATTTTTAGTTTTTACCTACTTTTCCATTAAATCAGGTTCAGACAGCAATTTAGATAAATATAATTGCAACTAAAACCATGACAAAAATATAGAGACTCGGCATGTTATGCAGAAAATATGTTATATTGCATGTGTACAGGAAAACGTTAAAGGCTCTTTACCTTTTTCTTATTAGTTGGGCAGATGTAGAAATTTGTGACAATGATAGTTGTCCCGGGCACCAGGTTTAGCTTGGTGTAAGTTGTTCCATAATCACTGGATCTGCACAAAAGAGAGAGAGAGAGAGAGAGAGAGAGAGAGAGAGAGAGAGAGAGAGAGAGAGAAATGTCACCAACGTAGAATAATCTGAAGTGACTAAAAATCAATTGCACACAGACTGTCATGGAGACACAGAATTACTAGAAACATATTATTTTTAGACCATTTATAGACACAATATGTTCAGATACACTCCAGACACTGCAAGAATATTTTCAGTAAAAAATCTAATTTGTTCTTACCAAGAAATAAAATCCCAATGTATTGGGTTTAAACTGATATTGCTTTGCTTTTCACTGCAGCAGGTGCGGTATAAACAGAAGTGTAGTGTTGTGATGGTATAGATTAGTTCGGCTCTATAGCACTGAAGTCATCTCATGTGCAAACTGGCAGCGTAGAAACTGAGTCAGCAAACTAGAAAGAAAATATAGATTCCGAAAAAAAATTGAGAGAAAAAAGTCCTGCAAACTGGTTCAACCCGGTAATGGAAAGTCTATTCAAATCTTGAGTTTGGTTCCGTTTAATGGCCAACACGTTATTAGAATCTTCACCTCTCTGACAATACAAGTCATTTCCTTCACCATGTCAGTTATATTCAATGGTGCTGTAGTCAAAACCGTATTCATTCGTTAGTTTTATGAGTCTCAAAAGTCAAGGTTTGAGACCTAACTCAACAGAAAACAACTCACACTCATTATTCTCCTGACATTTTAAGAATCTGTTCAAATAAAAGAGTGGTTCATGAATAAATCATAGCACTTGAATGTGGTGAGTTAGCGATTAAAGTTTGGATGGACATCTCATTCTCTTCTTCTCAAGAAGATCTTTCTTCATGATCATCTTAACGCATCTCCAGGTGAATTTTTGCTGTTGTTTATGATAAAAAAACAGTAACAAGGTTTGTGGATTTTTTTGACGAAAAATTAAACACTAAAAGCTGTTTAATCATTATTCATCACATTTAAGGGCCCATAAGACACAACAAATGTTATTAAACCTCTAATGCATGAACTATGAACGCTTAAGTCAAGATTTTTTTCAAGTATTTTATTTTTCATTCGAGTAGATGAAACCAACATTTCATCAAAATTATGTTTTTAAATTATTATGTTTAAAATGATGTTCAGTATACATCATGCATCAAAGGATTAATAAAAACGCTACAGCTAAACTCCAATTTTGTTCCAAGGATAATTCACCAATTTAAAAAGTGTCATTCATGTGTAATTTATTATAATATGTATGTAATGTGCCATATATAATATATTTATTGACATACACTTGTAAATTTTACTGGATATTGTTATTAAAAAAAGTATAAATTATAGTAACATAAGTATATAATGTATGTGTTTATACTTTTTGTGTTTAGAATTAAATAAAATAACAAATGACAATGTCTGGAATATATGACAAAAATATAACTGACAAAATCACTTTTTCTATAACATAATAATGTATGGGGAAAAAGTCAGTTCTTTTAAGGAAAATTCTGTGACAGTGAATTCTGTGAATACTTCATGTAAAAAAGTAATTTATTAACCATCTGTATGAAACATTTCTTAAAATAGCAATGTCGGATCAGATTGTTGCAAACACATTTCGTGTCGTGCTTCAGGTGCTGTGTGGTGCCGTCTAGGTTGACTAGGCTGAAGAGACTCTGCATCTTCGTCCATGTGAAATGTCAAGCCGCCATCACAGGTGTGGATATATTTGCAAAAAGCATTCAAGTGGAAAGCTGTGAGCTAAACCAGTCTGGCACTGTCATGACCAGTCATTATCAAGTCACAGAAAACACACCACAGAACAAGGTCAAGGTCAAAAGGTTGCGTTTAATGTGACTGCTACAATTTCTTTTGACTGAAAATGACATTTCCACATTTGCAACAGATCCTTGGTAAGCTGCTGCCGGTAGCTGATACAGTACATGCAAAGTGCCTGATCAAAGATTATTCAACACACACACACACACACACACACACACACACACACACACACACACAGCCCTTAAGACCTTCCCCACAGAATTAATTAAAAAAACAGAAGCGGACCCCCTCTGAGCACTTGCTGAGCTCACGTTTTTCTTTTAGCTTGACAGAATAGAGGTGCACAAAGTCGGTTTAAATAAAAAAGAAACCAAAGCATGTCCAGGTGGGTCGAAAAATCACAGCGCGAGATCATGGCAGAAATCAAAGAAATCATGGCAGCTTTTTATTAAACTCAATGGGAGTCAACACAGGGTAAAATCACCATACTCAAATAACAAATATATTTTCAATATCCCAAAGTATTCAATTTTAATAATAACAAAAGGATAAAATTGTAAAAAAAAAACATTTTTTCTGCAAAACACTTTTGCTGAGTTTTAAACAAACCTTAATTAATCTACCAGTCAAAACTTCCAGTTAAAAAAAAATAAATAAATTGGGTATACGTATTTATGCATTTTTTTTTTTTGTTGAGTCAGAAAAATACAGAAATGTTTGCGGTAGAAAAGTGCTTATTAATCAAACATGCTGCGTTTTGTGCTTAAGAATTTTCATTCAATCCGGCAAGAAAGCCAGCATCTGTTCATTACCATAAGCAATCACACAATACTGACGTTCGCTTTTTCCAAAGTAGGAAAAAACTCCGCAGAGGTCATCAGCAGAGTTGGCAAAGTGAGTGCCAACTCATTAAGTCAATCCTCTTGCAGAGAAAAAAAATGTCAGAGGCCTCGGAGGAACATTATGTAACTAATAAAACTAATTTGGAGGATTGTGTGGCATGCTGTGCTTCAGTTGCCAAACGTTTCGCTAATGATGCTAACTTAATCGGATGGCTCATTTAATGCCACTGATTAGCTGACAGGACTAATGGCGCTAGTGAAAGAGGAGCGTGAATAATACAACCAATTCTGAACGCAAGAAGAGGTGAATGGGGCCAATGAATGGAGACTATTGACTGCCTTGATTTGTAGAAATGAAAAATAGAATTCCTGTTTTTTTTTGTAGTTAGAAGCATTAATATTGTTTCACACTTGTCCTACTATATTTAAGAACAGAAAATACATTAATCAAGATGTGAAAATCCATCCAAAAACATTTAAAGTATTGGTATTGTTAAAGGTCACATAATTCAATTAGTTTAAAAGGCAAAGCTAAGCTGAGTTTAAGACCCTCACGAGAAGGATAACGTTTGCTAAGTTTGGACAATAACACAATGTAGCGTTGACTGTTCTGCGATTCACTTGGGATCATGAGTCATGCTCGGCTCAGACATTGACTGTCACATCAAATAAAGCCTTCAGGTGAGACTACAGCAGGTTTATTCAGAGCCGAGTGCGGCAAAAAGACAGTATATCAGAAATGCCAGGCATATAGAAAATGTGTTTGAGTTTTAAAAGATCATGTTTATTTTCCAAATGTCTGTACTTGTCCTTGACTTTCTGTTTTCCTTGAGCTGTCTCTCTATCAATAGATCTCATCTGATAACAACCCTGGGTTTGACAAGGAGATTTCTGAAGCGGCATGAGTCACGGTGTTAGGAAAGCACGCAAGACTCATTTATTTGGAGAGATGCTATGAAACTATGACAGGATTTTCAAACATCTACGTCAACTTTTAGGAAAGTAATTGCGCTGTTTAAATCTCCTTTTTCAACGGACTAATCTTAGAAAGGGAGGCTTTAAAATGCTCTGAAATCGAATTGTAGTCATTTCTTTATATGCATTACTTAAAATGTTGGGTTTTCTGTTAATTTTTAGATCCTAAAGATTCATAGAAAAGCAGAGACAAGAGAGAATAAGTCATTGCTAAGATGCTTTCTCAACCATCCTAAACCGGTATATAAGCACTGTTTCTGAAAACATCAAGAATTGTTTGCAAAACGTTTCCAATGAAAATTGTCTTGGTCATTTGCGTAACCTTGAAAAGTTCCCTGAAAGAGAAGAACGATGCAACGTGTTTGGTTCTGACACTAGGGGACCATGAGCCGGATTCTCTTCTGCGCTTAAGAGCCAATGAGGACCCTTGAATTGCTTGCATGACTTTGCAAGCAGGAACATTTTCCTCTTTAGTAAGAGTTTTATTGGACAAAAAAGTTGACGTATCCCCCAAGAACAGATATTCTCATGGACATAAATTAGAGGACTACTAAGCTTATAAGACATAAGCAACAAGCAGATCTCAATAGTGTATGGCACTGGGGAAATTTCACCAGGGTACGAACCCCAAAAGGGATGGGATGTATGGAAACCATGAAAAAAAGGTTGGTAAAAAAAAGTGAAACCCTATGTACTTGGGGTCAGGGTACTGTAGGGTCTCTCTGGGAAACAAAAGAAAGCCAGGCTTACAACCTGTTGGTATCACCCGTCCCCGCTGGAGAGAGAATTTGAGTGGATATCATGCCTAAGCCTAGATCGTTAAACCAGGTGAATGTGTTGGGTTTAGCTTAGATAACAGCTCTGTGAAAGACTCCTGGAGGAAACACTCGGAGCCTCAGTGAGATACTTTCATGAAATCAAATGCTTCCTCTTTACAGGTTATCTGAGGTAAAATGTCACATTGTTTTCTCATAGGTCCCTTTTGAAACCCCAGGAGCAAATCAGGTTAACTGGGCGTTTTCCTATTGTCTGTACCCGACACATTGGCTCAGGGAAATGAGACGTACACTGTATCAAAGACATTGCTGACCAATTACACTCCTCAATTACATTTGGGAGATTCTTAAATTAAAATCATTTATATTTTAGACAAAAACAAAAATAATAAGTTACAGTAACAAAAAAAAAACATATTCTGGAAAAAGGGAAGTATATTCAAAAAAATGTACAGTGCACTTGTTTAAAGTACCTAATTTTACATATAAACACATGATGTCAAAAAGGTTTATGAAAAAGCATTTACCGATGTGTGATGCAGGTTGATCTGTAAATCGTTTCTTTGAATTATATTGTATAACAGTTAGAAGGGCTTCGGTCCCCTTTGTAGCAGCAGCAGCAGACATCACTAGTCTAATCTAATGATAATGATTTCCTTTTTATCTTTTGTGTTGGTTGTTATGAATGAGTTTTTTTAACTCCCATTTCCATTTATGAAAGGAGATGCAGTGTTATGTTGCAAACTGAGGTGACAAAACACATTTGTATACATGACGTTGGACTGCTAATAAATTCACCTTTGTGATGAAATACAAATTCAAGATTAAAGTGTGTCATGTAATTATTAAAACTCAATATTTTGTCCATTGGTTTCTTTAGATAACTAGCACACAATCGATGCTTCAAGAATGATGACATTCTCAATTTTACACCAATTCAAATGGCTGTTATGTAATTTTGTAAAGAAGATCATTAAAGGTATATTTCCAAAGTTCATTATATACAGTATCGTCAGAAAAATCCTCAAAACCAAAATCTATTTTTAGAAAAAGCAATATCTCTGTGTATAAATGTCTCAGTGAGATCTGCCGGTCAAATATCAGGAAACCGAAGCTTAACCATCCCAAACACTCATTTTAAGTAAAGGTCGTCTATCAGAATTCATTGCACGAGTGAGAGGAGGGAAAGCATGGAACAGTTTACATAAATTATAGTTGTAAAAATTAGTATTAAAATAAAAGTATTTTATTTGTATAAATTCTAATAAGAACAGCGCAGCGGTGATCAGACAGACCTGAATTGTATTTGACGGTTATTAAGACACTTACTGATTAATGTTCACCCCTCACATCTCACTGCTGGAGAACAATTCATTTTTACTACTGTCTGCTCGCTTACTATTACAGAGCCGATCATATGTTTTCTATTGCTCAGAGAGCAGAAAAAGGTCATTGGATGGCATTGATCAAAGATGTGGCTATTTTAAGGCACTTAAGGGATGACTTCAGTTTATGAAATGGCTTTTCACAAATATTCCTGTTTAGAGCAAAACATGAGGTCAGCATGTAAAAATGATTCATTTAGCATTAAGAATGTTGCCTGAAATAAAAAGCGCATGCACTCACTTTATTAGGTGCGTGTTACTCATACAGTGTCAGACCATCTTTTGCCTTCAGAACAGCCTTAATCCTTCGTGGCACAGATGCAACAAAGTAATAGATACATTCTTCAGAGATTTCGGTCCACAGTGACAAGATAGCCATCCCAGATTTTCTTCTCCGCATATCTATGATGCAAATCTCCCTTTCCACCACAAGGTGCAGGGCACAAACAAAAATTCAGTCTGAGATGATTCATGCTTTATAACATGGCAATTGTGATACCAGTACACCACCACCACCGCGACAGGTGATTTCATGATGTTGACTGAATGATGCAGCACAAATTGAAACTCATCAGACCAGACAACATTTTTTTCCATTCTTCTGTTATGAAATGTGGTGAGAGGAGTGGCACCCGGTGCGGACTTCTGCTTCTGTAGCCCCTGTGGATTGACCTGTCATGCGCGCTGTAATGTGTAGTTATTTTAGTTATTATTGCTTTTCTGTTAGCTCAAAACAAAACTCTCCTCAGACCTCCGGCATCTAAAAAAGCACAGACAGAACAGCTGCTCACTGTACATTTTTTCTTTTTTTGGACCATTCTCTGTAAACCTTAGAGATGGTTTTGAAAATCTCATTAGATCAGCAGTTTTGAAAATTCCCACAAAAGCAGCTTGTGTGGCACTAAAAATCATGTTCAATCACTTCAATGAACTTCCCTGTTGCTTGGTTGAACTGCATGCCCACATTCTAGAATGCATTGAGATTCTTCCATCTGATTGGCTGAAAGGAAATTAGCGTTAACAAGCAGTTGGACAGGTGTACCAAATAACCTTATGGTGATACTGTCCATAATTACATAAATATATGCATACAAATGTTTACAAACATGTTATAAAGACTTTGGCAATTAGAGTTCGTATTTACAAATGTATATTGTATTTCTGGTGGTCTGCCACAATTGCATGCACGTTTGCAAGACACGTGTGGATCATAAAGCCAACAGTGTGTTAAACTGCAAGGTGAAGGTTAAATTCGTTTGAAGTAAGGGAGCAATTAGACTAGGAGAAGAGTGAACTCATGTTTAAACTATGCACTATAGCTCACTTCGTCTGTCTAAATTAACTCTGACATCTCTCTCAGCCTGAGCATCAACTCCCGACCCTCCCAAAGGGCTTTTCATCACTGTTCCTCTGCAACACATCAACAGTCATACTACCTGCAGCTCCTGAGATTTTTTTTCCTGAGTGCTTGAGGGGATATTGACACATTTGAAAAATCGCATTTTAAAAATATTTTTTGGAGTGGCAAGATAAAGCTAAAAAAAGAAACAGAGGCAGATCTACTCTACTTATTTATTGGAATAAAAATAACTGTATAATCTCTTGGAAATGTATTTTCAAAAGAATTAAATCAAATCAAGTATTCTTTGTCACATACAAAGTACAATGTGCAATACAATTGAGTTAAAAACTACTCAGAATATTGCACATAAAACAAGTTTCACATTTAACCAATAATGTAAATATCATATATAATAAAATAATTAAATACTAATATGTTTAATTGTTTAAAAACATATAATTTAATACTGAATAAAACTATAGCACAATTCATTTACAAGCGCCCTCTCACCCCCATAAGAAACCCCGTACTTTTATTATGCATCACCCCCCACAGTAAACACTCCATCTCCACACTTAACGCTTTTAAGTGAATTTCTGCAGTCTGATAGGATTTGATTTTGTCCTGTGGAGGAAATGAGATGTGCTTATGAAATGTCTGCTATAATAGAAAGTCAAACATGATATGTACCGTCCATTATTAGAAAGGGATCAACAATTCGGAAAAAATCTGAATCAGAAATCAGAAAAGACGATGCCAGGGCCTGCAGCAATAAACCACAACAGTACTTGTGGAATGAATTCAGAATATCTATCATTTCGAAAATTATTGGCTTTGAAACTATTAAAATACACAAACAATTCAGACATATGAACAAATAGCATACAACTAAATAGTTTATTAAAAAGACCTGGTACAAACTCTGTAACAATCTGGGAATAAAATGTGATAATAATAATGTGATAAAAATGTGATAAATAATAATCTGGTAATAAACCTACATTTATACAAGAACCATCAACGTTCTGGTCAACCTAAGTCCCAAAAAGCACAACCTGACCCATGATGTGTCTTGTTACATAAGCACGGGATAAAAGTGATCGTATTCAGAGGCATGACTTCACTTGTTGGCAAGAAAGAAGGAAAGAACCACGTATGGACCTTTTCTGGGTTTGCAGGAAAATTTTTGAACCGTTAACACTAGTCAAACAATGTCATTAAATTTGAGGGGAAACGGCAAAACAAATACAGGGCTTAAAAAAATTATTCAATGAAAGTGTTGCAGGGAATCTACTTTTAATTTACAGTAGCAAAACTGCACCATATTGAAAAACCAAACTAAAAAACAAAAAAAATAGATTTTTAACTAAAACTAAACCAAACTAAAAACACCATCACAATTCAGACAGTTTTTCCTTAATCAGATGCGTTTATTCTGCAAATGTATTTATTTACCCTTAAAAAACAAGAATATCTTTGCTTTTACTAGTGTTTTAAAGAATATTTAAATTGCCTTTGCATCAAAAAAAAACACTATTTAACATAAAAAAAAATGTATGTGCGCTTAACAAGGTATACTTTTTAAATGTTAAAAATGCCTTTTGGTAAAAACACTGTTTTTTAGTAATTTGTTGAAAGATTAGAAAGAGAATAATGTGCCATACAACAATTGTGTTTTTAACGAGAAAACAGCATTTAGCACCCATAGATTTCACTAGTACAAGAACAAAAACTAACATGTTGGTTCCCATGATAACACTACTATCACATGAGCCACACACACACAAAATAGATGCCAGAGCAGAATAAGATATGTTTAAATGGCTGTCTCCTTTGGACTAGGCAAATAAATCAGCACACCATTGACGTTTGGTTTTCCCTCTCTCTTTCTTTTCACTCTTTCTCTCCATCTCTCAATCGACTCCATCTGACTAAATCTAATTTTCAAGGATACTAACTGACCTCTGACCTCTTTTGGAGGATTTGAAAGACAGTTGGTGTGTTGCTGGGATCAGCGGCGCTATCTCTAGGGAGAACTTCCTGACATGACATCACCGAACTGTTTAGAGCCAATCCTTCAAATAAAGAGGAAAAGGCAGACAGGAAAGCTGTTAACAACCAGTCTAAGCTTTCATGACAGAGCGTTTCGGTCCAACGGCTCTTTGAAGGCAAAACATCTTATAATTACTTCTTGTGGACATGATGGTGCTCTCTGTTTATTTCACTTGTTTTTGTGAACGAGAAAGCAATCAGACGAACTGAGATTTGGGCCAGATTGAGTTTTAATAAAAGCACAGAGAGCTGAACATAAAGTTGCTCTGTTCATCTAAAACAAAACAAAACACTAGAATGTTTCAGTGAATAGAATCAACACCCACTTCATCATCTTCCACACATGCTTTATCTAACCCAAACAAGTAAATGCAGTATTTAAAATATAAATAATCAAAATAAAGATTCTAAATAAGCATTCATAAGCATAAATTGGCATTCACACGAATCCTGACATATCAAGTGTCATCTGAAGCTTCAGCATCGTGACCTTTGAAACATGCCGACAGCTTCTTGCGGTCGTCCATTAGCTGGTACCACATTATGACATCCATTAACATTTTACAGTGCTCCTCGTTTTGAGGACAGAGACTGCTGAAAGCATAGTTGGACTGGAAACCTCATTCTGTCACAAGCTTGCCTTTCATGAGTGAGAAATTTATTGGGTGTAATTGAAAAAGGCAACTCATTTATGTAATTGCATTAAAAGCACACTTGCTTTTACACCAGACTCATAATGTTTCAATTTGCAGAAAGCAACAGTGTATGCAGAAAAGAAAGAACTGTCTTTGGCACTTGTGTGATGTGAGCTGATGTGTGGCATCATGGCACTAAAACATATCAGAACTTCTATTTAATTGTATTAATCAATCAACAAACAAAAGAACACACTTAAAATTTTATTTAAGCAGTTAAAATTTGTATGTAGTATAAAGAGTATAAAAAAAATCTAAATTATATTTATTTTCTTTAAATTTAACCAAAAGTCAACTGTAAGTCCAGCCCTAAATTTCCATATCTTGATCCTCAACAAGGCCTTCAAAGTTTTGACCTCCAAACTAAGTGCCAAGGACTCCATTAATATATAAACTCTAGCATTTGGTCCCCACTTTGACCTAAATGTCTACACTCGCGCGCGCACACACACACACACACAGCTTGTAAAAAAATACCGCCTGATGCTCCTAATTGGCTTATTTAAGGTCTTTAAACTTGTGAGGTGACTGTGTGTGTGTGTGTGTGTGTGTGTGTGTGTGTGTGTGTGTGTGTGTGTGTGTGTGTGTGTGTGTGTGTGTGTGTGTGTGTGTGTGTGGTGGGTGTGTGTGTGTGTGTGTGTGTGTGTGTGTGTGTGTGTGTTTGGGGGTGTGGTGTTGTTGGTTTGTGTGTGTGTGTGTGACAGAGCCCACATTTTACCAGGTTTTACATGGCCAACAGGCTGTTATTTCAAAGACAAGTAAATCTGTTCATTCCCATGGGATTCTTGTCACAACTTCCCAAAAAATGGAGAATAAAAGCATACACACATTATTATATTATAGGCACACAAACAAATGTGCAAAAAAAAAAAAAACAACACACACACATTTACAATTGCAAATTCATCTACATTGACTATCTTTGCCCTCTTTTGGGCTTCAGAAGAATGTTGCAAATGCCATGTTTGACGCTAAAGGCCTAAAGACAATGTATTTATGGAGGAGGCTAGAATTAGTTCAAGTTTATATATATATATATATATATATATAACCAGTATATAACCACATATGTGTTCATTGTTCATCTGTGTTAAGACTACACTGACCAGTGCACAAGCTACAACTGCGACAGTGGCTAGGAAAACAAAACCACTCTGGCGGGGCGAGGGGATATAAATGTAGATGGTTCAAGACGGTTTCTTCCTCCTGTGAGGCGGAAGTGAGGCGGCTCCATTCAACCCACAATGACGCATAATGGATCAATATTCACCTAGCATTAGCATTAGCTAGGGTTTAATGGCTCTTGAAAAGCTGTTTGAGTGAAGTTTTAAAATACTTTACACATCTCCATCTAATTCAGCAGATCTCTCAGTTACTCACAGAAACACACACACACGCACGCACACAAAGGAAGCAGGTAATCTAATCAGCGGCCCACTTACCTAATTGAAACACACAGTCCTTGACTAGCACATAGAAGTGATCTATTTCACTTTCAACTCAATTCATCTACCAAAGGTTTTAGCCAGATTTGGCACACAAGAACTTTCATGTTTTATTTTGTTTAACATTTGTTAAACTAAATTTGTGCAGTTTTTATGGTTATTTGTGTGCATGCCTTATTTAAAAAAATGGCTGTTCTAGATAAATTTGCTAAAAGACCCTTCCATCTATAATAAGGATCTATTTTAATTAGATTTTGGGGCGTTGTACTGTCACTTCAACCAATCTAAAGTCATATAGCATCACAATGTGTGATGAAAAGAAAGACAGCAGTACACTGAATTAAATTAAAATGTCTGACTCCTCCAGATTTTTTTATGCTTAACAACAAACTGAATGTCTGTTACGAGATTGGACCAGAAAGAAAATGACCTCTCAGCATGTCTATGTAATACTTGAAGACTTCAGTTCCACTTGACCTACTGTGACAGACAGAGAGTGTCTATGATGCTGATCCCTGGGGGCTTCTGTAAGCCAGACACAAAGCAAAGACAAGGCTTCCCTTAATAAATGCCTTTCTCACAACAAAGCTTCAGGTTTCATCCAAAAAAGAATGGCCCAATTCACATCATATCACAAAAAAATAGTAAAATTCACACAAATCTTGCCCAAAAATGTGCACAAATCATCTCACAAATCTGAATACAAGTACAGATTATGTACAGAATACAAATGTGTTTACTTTTTCGCACACACAAAAAAAAAATTAACAAAGAATAATTGTTCTCCGATTATTATTCAACTATTCAACCGTGGATTTTCCATTCACTATCAGCCAAACCCCTCCAATTAAAATGCAATTGAACAAAATGTATTCAAGAATTGTTTCTGGTCACAACAAATACAAATATGATCAGTGTTTCTTAAAACGTCCTATGTCAAGATCCTGAAAACAATGAAGTGCTCTTTGAAAAAAAGATCTGTATTTCTTTTTCTCTTCATTTTTTTTATTGTCATATTTTAGTTTCTTCTTTACAAAAATAAAAAGGTTATTATCTTACTGACATGTACTTACTTAGTACTACAGAAAATCACACAGAACACACACAAATAACCAAATCGTGTTATTGAAACTAACAGCTCCCAAACAAGAACAGTGTGCTTCACAAAAGGCCCAATCACAAGCTGATTCTGCAGAAGAAGAGACGGGTCAAATGTGTCTCCAACACCAGCCTCGTCTCTCCATCCCTCCCTATTACTGAGATGCCACTCTGGTTGTCCGGCTGAATGAACCGCTCAGATGGTGTGACACTGAATCTCACCTCTGACCCATCTAAGTCACGGCCAGTGATACATTCTGGCCAGTTTCATCCAGCTCTGTGGGCAATCTCATTTGCAGAACGTCACAACCTTGTGGGTTCAAACCAAATATTCTTGTTAAATGTTTTGCTCATGAGCCAAATGGCTTTGAGACATAAGCATTTTGAACAAGGCACCACAAAAAAAAAAGTACTAAATTTTTCACTTTTTAAGTAACTTTATAACTTTAATTCTGAAACATTTCATTAACATCATAAATTTAAAAAAGTGTTTTTCAACATTTATTTACATTTTGATCTAAATAACAGTAGTGTTATTGTGTGTGTTTAAGACGTCGACCAATCAGAGCTCGCTTTCAAATTAAAATGAGTGTTGTGGAAGTTCTGGTCCAGCGTTAGGAGGTTGGACGTTGTCCTTGAGGAAGACACTGACCTGGTTTGTGTATGTTCACTTCACTATGTGTGTCATAATTTGGATATGGTCCCGAGTGACAATATTGACAAACTCACTCACTTCTCTTAACACGACTGTGCGAGGGAAACAGAAAGGGCAAATACAATCACAGGTGCTAGTTTAAAAAAAAAAAAAGTACAATGCGGATCCCTTGTCCAAAAAGCCTAGCCCTCGACAAACAATACAAAATAATCGTCAATGCACCACTCCTCAGAACTATAAATCAGCACAGACTGAACTGTTAAAGACGCAACCTATAGAAACTAAACTGTGCTCAGTGACCAATAAAACAGGCCGGACTGAATCTGCTGCCAACAAAGTGTATAGTAATAAGTGTGTAGTAATATAACTGATGGGTTTGTAAGCTAAGACAAACAAAAGGCACCTTTCGATAGAGGAACACATTGCTAAGATCTGACTTCACTATAAATAAGAGACTGGCCTGCCGTGTCGCGGCTTCATTAGCTGGCCATGTCTGCTGGTTGTCTGCTTGAGCAGTTTTTTGGAAATCTGGCAGATGCTTCATAAATCCGTATGCCGCACTACCCTTGGGAAATCAGGACAGAATTGATCCATCCTAAAGCACCACACATGGTGAGCCAGGTAAGCTCAGTCACACATTAAAAAGCACAATACTGTACATACAACACCTGACTTTATACAATACTGTAAAGTTTAAACTTAACAGTAAGCTTATGGCAATGGTGGTTCAGTGAAAAGGAACTAGAAGTTCGAATCCCAGTCCAGTGGGATCCGTAATTAAGTGTTCTTGGGGAAAAACACTGACGAGAGTGAAGAGGCTCAGCGCATTACATTGAATTTGTGCGCCGTAATAACAGAATTAGGAGCGCAACGAAACACGTAGATTTTTTTTCATATAAAAATTTAATTCAAATATTTTTTAATGCATGATTAAGTACACTATAATATGTTAATATTATAGTTATTATAATAACATAATAAGTACTAAATAAAAAAATCAGACCCCCCCCCCGTGCCACGGTCAAATTATAAGACGTTGACCGGTCCGCGACAAAAAAAAGTTTGGGGACCACTGATCGAACTGTAGCACTGTAGCTATCATAGAAAGAATAAACGAGACAGGCCACAGTTTGTGAAAAATGAGCTTTTATGTGTTGAATACATGATTCTAGAACAATCGCTGATAACTTTAAACTGCTATATATATGACTTGCTGATATAGAGTTTTGGAAAACCCAGGGGCCAAACGGCCTGAGGGGCAAGCTAAGAACAAGCAAATTAATTTCCTCCTCTGAAACCAGATCTGCTGCTGTAATTCCAAGGTGTCAGTAAGACGATTTCTATATATTACTCAAATTCTGTAATAAAACTTTTGAAGTCCTTGTTGTTTTGAAATTAGCTTGTTTCTATATTTATAAGTACATTTTTAAATCACTACATGGCAAGATCTACTGCTTGTATAAAGAACTATGAATATAAAAAAACTGTTTATTTGGAACAATATGGGATTTTATTAGAAATAATATTTTTATAGAAAAAAATTTTTTTATAGAAATAATGCGAGATGTGACAATTCTTTGAATGTCTCAGTCTCTCAGATTTCTTGAATGTTTTCAGAAATCCACAAGTCAAAATCAAATCAAATCAAAATTCCACTCATTTTATTCAGCAATTGGATTTACACAAGCACTGCCAATTTCTCTTATTCATTTACTCTAGATCTGGACACATATCTGTCTTAAAAAACATTCAGTATTCCTCACTCGGTCCCAAAACATATCTGTGTATCAATGTTGCTTCCATACATTTTTGGCCAAGTGATATACTTATATCTTTTCAAGAACCCAGTTAATTAATTTAGAAAAATATGTGATTAGTTGTCATTTTAGCTAAACTAATCCTGCAATAAACAAGCCGAAGACAAAGAAGATCAGTATAGAGACTAGATTCAGTACCAGGGACACAAGCAAGGATTGCAATCTCAAAATACAAATCTTGCTATTGGCTTAAAAAATATCATACTGTTGTGTCTGAAATGTCATACAGTCATATGGTTACCAGTCTGACTCCAATAAAATTAAGCAGTCAGCAGGTTTCATTTACTCAATTAAAACAGCCAGAGACCCCCTTCCCCCACAGGGCACATGGTGGTCAACAGGAAAACGTGCCCAGCATTCGTCGGCCTACAGCACACAGCAGGGCCTTACAAAGCTATCAGTTAAGAGGATTAACTGACACCACAGAGTGACAGTCAGTCTGAAAATACTGAAATAGTACTGAAAGTAGATGAAAAGAGATCTTTGGTCTGACAACTATTAATATTCACATACCGTTCATATAAAACAGCCAATTTTTACACTTTTGATTCAGTGCGTGCAGACTATGATACATGTGTTTTGCATTTAACATTTTATTCTTTAATATCAACCTGTTAAAAAGCTCTTATAATAGTTAATGAGCTATTGGTCAGTTCCCTAAAAATGTCAGAAATTGTCTTGGTTAGACTTGTAGGTCTTTGTAAAGTACCTGAGGAAAGGAAACAAATCTACTCTAGGGCAGTGGTTTTCAAACGTTTTTGGTCGTGCCCATTTTTAAATCTTGCGAATTTCATCTTTCGTGAATTATTCGTTCGAAATGAACGCATTTTTTATTTGACTCGGGATGAACAAGTCTCCTCAGTGAACAATTTGTTACAAGTCACAAGGTGAGCCGCGCAGGCTCTGTAGCGAGAAGAATCATGTTCTTCGCAACCTGTTCAAAAGGACACCACCGCCTTCAAAAAATGAATGAATGAAAAGAATCGTTCACTTTACTGTTCGAGAGTTACAGAGAGTCGATTAAAATAATCCAAATTCCCATCCCTATTCTGCAGGGCTGCTTACTGTACTAGTACTGTACTGTTCTTTTTTTTTGGCTAACGTTCTGCACCGCCCCTGTAGACCCCGTGCCCCACTATTTGAGAAGGAGTGTACTAGGGTAAACCCCAGTGAAACTGATTCCATTCTGTATATCTGGGGCCAATGATAAATATCTAAGTTCATTAGCATACGGTTACCTGTGACCTTCATCCCAAATATACAAGGCGTTTAAGAATTCATGTAGATATCTCACTGATGAAGCCAATCCAATATATGCAGCAACAGTCCTGGTGGGGTCATAATAACGTCTCATTTCCTTGCCTCAGAAACTGAGTTTAGCAAGTAACCAAGATGTTTTTTTCTAGAAAAAGTTGTTTAACTGTTAGAATCTGTTTAGTTGCTTGATACAGTCTGTAGTACTTGGATACATGTGTTTTATATTTCCCAATAGTTCCCTATCTGCCAGTTCACTAAACATTAGGTGAAATGAACTGACTCAAGGGGAACCCATCTAAACCTCCAAGCTAGAACTGTATCCGGCATACACAATCACGAAACAGACCAGCTGTTGGCGTGTTTAAACATACCCTTCTTAAGCATCTACCCTTGCTCAAAACCTGACAAAGAGAAAGAGTGTTGACAGTGGCAATAACCACACAACTAAATCTCAAGTTAGAAACCCTTCCAGAAGACCACATCCTACCTCAAGCACGTTTGAGCTTTGGCATAGGAGGGAAGCCCTCTGGACTAGATGTCCTGAGAGAGTGTCTTTTAGGGAAGAATCTGAGGATTTGTAGTAGAGGATCATGTCAGGTGAGCCTGCACCTCGGTTGTTAAACCTGGTGAAGATGTTGGGTATAGCTCCACAGCATATGTCTACGGGACAGACTCCTCTTGCCACTGCAGCAGATAAATGCAACTCTGCGAGAAGAGTGGAACCGAGTTTTGGTGTTAGGGTTTATCCTTATAGCAACATTTAGTAACCTGGACACTAGGTACGCTTAGGAACATAGGTAACTTAGTACGCTTAAGTTGCAATGTATTAAGTAATACTGGTAGTTGACAGTAGATGTCGTTGGTTTTCATGATACTTTGTCACTGATATAATGATATAATGATAAGTTAATAAAAATCTGAACAAAATAAAAACAGATTAGTTTGTTTTCTTGGAATCCAAACGAGTCGAAATGTATATGTCATTAAGCATATAGATGTGGACATAACATTCATTAAAATGGTGCAACAGTTTCCAGAAAAGAGGAAATCATGAAGAATCACTGAAGAAATGCATTCTGTCACTCTGGATAGTTTGTGGCTTATAATTTAAAATCATTTTGTCTGTGGAGCTCCACATCCCCGCAAAAATGCTTGTTTAATAGATCGATCGCTTTTGTTGCATGAAAATGTGCTTCTCGTGTCAGGAGGCTCAAGCATTTTCCCGTTTGGGATCGTCTCAAACGTGACGTGACGCCCCCTGATCCAGGCTGGGGAACAGTTTGCACTCACACTACAAGCGAACCACACCGGAGTCCAGCGATTCACTTCCGAGTCCACGTCTTCTAAACAGGCCAGGACCGGCCAAACAAACCGCGCCCGGGCACAAGTAGGAGCGCTCACACTATCAAACGAACCGTGCTTTAGCACAGATCCGAGTACCTAGTGTGAGTGCGCTATTTATTTGTTTCTAGATGGCTAGTGATTCTAAATGATCAGGAAAAAGAAAAGGAAGAACATCCTGGTTTTGTACAGGCACTCCTAAACCCCAAACCTGGTGATTATCCGGGCACCCATAGGTTTTAGGATTGATGCTGGAAAAAAACAGGAGTCACTGGATGCGCAGGAGATTGGCAAAGAATGACAGCATCTGTTTTGGCCACATTAGCTGGAAGCTTTTCATACAGGCTTGGGCGTGGAGTCTTTCTTTGTTACCTATGGTATTCATTCTTTCTTTTGTTTGTGCATTTGCAAATATACATGAAAAGAGAAATGAAAATGATAGAAAGAGATGAAATAGCATCAGATATTCAATGATGAGAGTGCTGTAAATGGTTGAATTTGTAATGGTACTCTATAAAGCATTAAAATAATAGATGAATATTACGGACGAAAAATTAATAATTGTAGACTGTTATTGTGCTGCACCTAAATTCCATGTTAAATATTTCCTGGAAATAGCATTACAGTCTGTGTGTAGGTGTCAGCTTTATACAAAACAGGAAAGCGTGCGAGAGAAGGAGATCAGAGTAAAGGAATGTTTCTGAGTTTGTGCTTGAAGCTACGGTCTGTCTGTACATCACACCGTTTCTGAGAACAACAAGATCTATTCACACTACAACCACGTCACTTTTTTTTTCTTTTTCTTCAAAATCAACCTCTCTTTGGCAGTTATGGTCCAGTGGATGATCCACTGCCACCTAAGCAGGTTCAGTTTGGGTTGGATCCACAACATAGTTCAAGTTCAAGTTTTGCGCATTTGAGACAAAGTGTCCTTGAGTCAAGTACATGCTCCCTGGGTCAAGGCTCTGCTCCGGGTTTTTGTGTGGTACTTCACTGGATGCATTAGATGCAAAGAACAGTTTCAATATAGTTCCCAGTGGCCAAATAGACAAACTAACTCACTCACTCACTCACTCACACACACTCTTTTTCACAAATGGTTTTAACAAGAGCAATATTTTACCACCAGGCTTTTTTTCTTTTCTGTGTTGACAATAACATACACCATTTGTTTTACACACACATACATTTTCTTACAGCATGTCATTATACAACACAGTTTACATGCTCTGATGGTAAACCAGGGATTTATTTTGGTTGACCACCCTGCAGAGCCAAATCAATGAGCTCCAGCAGAGGTGTTTGAGAAAAGCCTGGCAAACACTTTCACGGCATTGATGGGTTTGCCTGCCAAGAAGCCAAGAACTGCACGCACACACACAAACACACACACACACACACACACACACACACACACACACTGGACGTATAAATCGTGTACAGATAATATCCCTGTAAGTGTTAAGCGGAAGACAGAGAGAGAATCTATGTTTCTGTTGAGAGTATTCTCAATTGTTAGATCCCCATGGTAAACATCTGAAACGTGTTGAATGCTTAGTCTTAAGCATTAGACTCTCCGCTTGTGTGTGTGCAGGGGTGGGGGGTTGTCTAGATAGAGAGAGACAAAGAGAGAGTGAGAGATGAGAGCTTTCATTCAAAGTCGGATCCACATGAGGCTCCTCAACGACACTAAACCGCAGAGCTGCGACCACAGGCCCTTGTGTAATTGTATGACGATTGTATTTTTTGACATGTGGACAAGAGAAAAATATTGTACCATGAAATCTTCTACTAAATAAATTCTTATGATCAATTGTAGCTTGGCATGGAGAGCATGTGTGTGGTCAGGGAGCAGGCCAGAAAACGAAGGAATGTATTATTCATACAGTGAGCAGAGAGCGAGGAAGCTGAGGAAAGGAGTGATGAAAAGCAATAAAGGTGTATGTACCTACAAGCTCAAACTGCTGCAGACGTGTGGTTGCACTAAAAGTTCCTCTTAATCAACTGCTACAAACTTCTTTATGGCTTGTTTTAGCACTTAACCTTCACAAATCTACAGATCCCATCAAATGATTTCACATGTGCTGCTGGGTGAGAGGCAGAAAAACTACAACTCCCAAGTGTGTCATAATTACAGGGGCTTGATCAGCACTGTTTAGGCCCCGAGCTGTGAAGTCCGTAACCTCGGGTTTAACTCCAGTAGAAAAAAAGATGCTTACAAAGACGCTGAGTGAAGTCTTGCTGGACATGAGCCAAGTGCTAGAACGTGTGGGGGTAAACAGGAAATGCAAGGGCAAATGAAAAGCACTATTGTTATCGCAGGTTCTTTAAGAAAATAAAGAGCAAATCTGCCGGGACACATTTTTGTTTTTTTCCTCTTTCTCGTTCACTGAATTCTGTTTGTTTCTCATCGCAGCAGCTGCCTGTAATTTAGTTTGAGTCTGCAAGTCTGTTTTTTGTCACAGAAGGAATTTCCACAGAAATGTGAAACTCTCTCCAGATGGTGACGCATTTGACATCATTCAGCAAGTTCAAAACCAGCTTCCAGATTTACATATCTTTCTGTTATTTTATCTCACATTTCTCACTTTCGTGTGTCCTCTTTTCCTTCTCATGCACAAACGACCCTTTAATATATGAAACATGAATCGTTAGATAAACAAGAACATAACCACCATTAAATGGATGCCGTTTTTCAGTTCGCCATTACTTAAAACGAGTCATATTTTTCAAGTGTGGATAATTAAGCTTAACTGATGTAAGAACAAGATATTGACATACCAATATGTATTGTTTTATAGTATAAACAATATAACTTGACATGAGCATAAGGAATCCCAAAGATTATCGGCCTCTGAAATTAGTTTGGCAAGTTAAATTTAATTTGAAATGCTTAAAAGTAACTTTTATTACCAAGCAAAGTTATCAATTTTATGTTGGACTTTTTTGTCCTATCTTTTGTAATGTTATTTTAGTGTCTTTTGTACTTTTGTATCACCCCACAAATCACTAATTCTCAAAAAGAAAAGAAGCAACAAATCATAGTACAAAATACTAAAGTACAAAAGACTAAAATACTTTAAAACTGAACAGCAGTGATTGGATCAGATCAAACCAATCAAGAGGCAGAAGTTGCTTTCAACTTACAGCAAAATAAACTTTATCTGTTTTCATGAGTAAAATGATGTGAGACTGAGAATGAAAGTCTATGCCTCAATCTGATCATTACAAAATAAATAGCTCGTAAAATCAACCTCTGCAATCGGAAAAACTACTCCAGAACAGATTTTCATATAATTTGTAAAAATCTAATTTTTTGTATTATTGTATGTGTTCAAAACTAATGTTCTGTTCGTAGAATGAATGACGGACCCTATGACTGCCTCGCAGCTCACTACTTTGAAAGAAATTAGAAAAGCAGATTTTATCACTGCACACTCACCTTGAATTAGAAGTAATTAATAAAAACACCTGAGCGCTATCTTCGTTCATTTACTCTCATAGGCCCTGATGAGCTCAATAAGATTATAATTAAATCTAAAGCAAGGTGTCTACTTGATCCCATACCAATGAAATTACTTGTGAAATTCTACTCTTAGTTACTGATCCAATCTTGAATTTAATTAATCAATATTATACACTGTATTTTTAGACGTAGATATCTGGTCACTTATTACAAAGTCATAACTTAAAGCAGATCTCAGAAACTATTCCAAAAATTTAAAATCAACTTTTTGCTATTCTGGAAACAAAGTAATGATACAATGAAATGACACAAATGAATAAAATCCATCTTGATTTACATCACATTATAGAAGAGAGACAGCACTAATCAGTCACAAACGACCTTCCATTAACCTCTGATAAGGAGAATCTTTTTGTTATTGATGGCGTTTATCTATTTGATTGACAGGGATGGGAACACTTTTGGACCACTTATGAGAGAGATTCAGCTATCCATTCAGTTCACAAGACTACCATCACACAAAAGATGTTGTAGAGATTGAGTGCCAGGAGATTAGCACCAGTGTACCGGGTCCTGGTTTTTAAGGCCATTTTTTTCAAGCCATTTAAAACATTTCCTATCCAGCATATGTCACTTCTCACTGGTCACTGTCATAGTCATTCTCCGGGTCTGTGAGTATTTTCGCTTCACTGGAAGGGTTAAATGCAAAGCATAATTTTGATATGGTCTCTTGTGCCTGTATTGACAAACTTATCTCACTTTCACTAAATTATAACTGTTTTTATTTGTTTATCATTATCCTGATGGTTTGAGATTAAACTGGATATCTACGGTAAAGGTCACTGAATATTTTCCTTTACACTTTAGAAATAATGTGAAAATAAGTGGATTGCATCATTAATGTAAAGTTAGTGAGTTTGTCAGTATGGCCATTTCACCACATTTCCGTGGCTTCCCACATTTTGAACATGAGTGATCAAAAACTAACCTGTGTAAGGTTATCTTCTGATCTAATCTTTAATCCAGAACCCAAAGCAGTACAACTGTAATGAGAGGCATCAGGGTCATGATCCATGAGCAATTTTAAATTGCAAAAGTAGTTTCATAATCCTCAGGGCAAAACAAGAGATAGAAACATGAACATGAGCAGATTGGTAGAGGTGTAATCTACAAGACAGGCAAAGATGTGAACCAGACAGAACCAAAAATGAAGTACAGTACTAGAAACCAAACCACAATATTACACAAGCAACAAGGCAATGCAATGTACCGTCCCAAACATTATTTACCACATCCTTAAATGACTCCAATATTTCTACACGACTGACTTAAATCAGTGTTCTAATCTGTGATATGGGATTATATGTGAGGTAGATTTGTCAATATGGCCACTAGGGATATCAGAATTGTACTCTGCATCAAACCCATCCAGTGAAGTGAACACTCAAAGATGGGCAGCCTTAAGCTGTGGAGCCCGAGGAGAAAGTGGGGGTCAGTGTCTTCCTCAAGGACACTCAGTTCAGGCCAAATTCCGGGTCCATGCTTTCACTAAGAATATAATCAAATGTGAAACCAAAATCAGTAACAAAAAGAAAAACAAAAAGCATAAAGGGATAAAATTTGATGCAAAAATGTAATAACGATTAAAACTGAGTATGAGCTCAAGACTAGACTCAAAAAAGCTCAGGGAACACCAGGACACAAACACACAGAAAGTTTGACATACTCATAAGCGTAGACATCAATACAATAACGATCAAGCATTAAACAAAGAAAACACAAGCTTTAAATAATGGAGCTAATTAGTAGGATAACGAGTTCAGCGGGTGAACACCGTGAGTAATAATTACTCAAACAGCAGGTTGTAAAAACAAAGACAGAACACATGCAAAAAGAATGATTAGCAACAGGAATTCAACATTGATTTGGGCAATATACCAGTAAAGAATACCAGTCTCTCTCCTCAGCACCCAAGATAGTGACTGGGATCATGACTTACAGTATCTTCACTACAAAGTTGTCTGACTTTGTCATTATTCAATTGATTTTTGGATAATTATATAATGGAAGTGAAATCTGTTTGGTAAACAACATCTGAGCGAACAGAAGAGCCGCAAATAAACTTAGACACTAAAATCAGTTCTCAAGTCACTCAAAGCCAGTGATGATTGGAGGCCCAGGAGAAATGGCCTGAAGAGATTTCATTTCGCTGCCTCTCCTTTCCCCAAAGACCCTTAATTACACTTGTCGGAGGCACAGGGGGTCAGAAGGTGGGGGTTGATGGGATGTTGGAGAATCTCTTCATGTATTATGGAGGAGTGAAGCCCCTTGAGATTTATATGCATGCATCAGTGTGCGTGTGTGTGTGTGTGTGTGTGTGTGTGTGTGTGTGTGTGTGTGTGTGTGTGAGAGAGAGAGAGAGAGAGAGAGAGAGAGAGAGGGAGAGAGAGAGAGATTGGGGGACTGTCTCTAGGCAATCCTCCATCAGCAGTTCAAAAGATGTGTGAAGAACACATGAATTATAAATTCCATCTGCAAAAGGCATGTATGAGTATGTGTGAGTGAGTAGAAAACACAAAATGCATTTGAAAGGTGTGATTGGAAGTGCTACAATTTGCCATCCTGCCCGGGAGTGTAGGTATAATCCAGTGTCTACAAGCACCTGTCTGTCCTCAGAACCGGAACACTCCAGACGAGCACATTCATATGTATTCAAGCCGCCTCTGTCTGGCCAAACCAAAATTGCAAAATCAGCATTTCTACAACAGGGGGTTGAAGAGACCATTTGTACTCATTTGTGTAAAAATAAAATCAATAGGAAAACTATAAAGGGGCTGCTTGCTACTTGTTAAAGCTCAATGATTTCTCAAGCCAAACACATTTTTAACAATAAAAGGGAAGGTGTGGTCTAGTGGTCAGGAGATGGTAAGTTGTGACCGATGGGTGGCAGGTTCAAACCCCTGGACCAAGTCTCACCCCTACAGGACATTTTTGTGCTTTAATCCACAAAATTGGCAAAAATTTATTAAAATCTAAAGGAAAACCAGGAGATGACAGACAGAACAAAACACTGCGCAGAAAGACCTGGTTAAGCTTTCTTGTTGGAAGATGACAGTACAACCTCTGTTTAATTATATTCAATTTTGCATTTCTAATAGAAAAATAAATGAATAAATATATATGCAAACTTAACCACACGTTTGGGCCTGACGTGTAATAATGCGTGTGATAATGCTATGTGATAATGCTACACTGCTATGTGATAATGAGGCCTAATGTTAGTGCTGTGATGTGCCACATCAATCAACCAGTTTTCCTTCAGCTCGTTTAGGGTTTCACTGCCGGCGTTACCCAATCAAGCATCAGTAAACATCAAGCCACTTATTTAAAAATATGCAAAAAGTAATTCATTAGGCAGAATGTGTGCTGATAGAGTTAATTGAGCCGTGGCACAACAAAAGACCAGTTACGCCACAATATATACCGGTATAAATATGAACCTCACATGCTCCAGGTTTATGTGTGCTTACTTCACTGTGTGTATGTGTAACTTCACTGGATGTTTAAATGAAGTGAACACAATTTTGATATGATCTCTAGTGGCCATTTTGACAAACTCCCTCACTTTTGTCTGAACTTTATTTTTCACTATTTTAGGGCTTTGTTGCCTTTTAAGTAAGGGCAGCAAGTGGATTTGACGATTAGGACATTCAGTTGTGAGACCCACTACACCGATTTGAACCTAATACACTCAGGTTGCAGGTTCAACTCCCTAACACTGGACCACAACTGCCACGTTTGACGCCTCATGTTAAACTAAATAATAAGAGTCCCAATGACCGGAGCTGTTTCTTAAGATTTAACTTGTTTAGTTTTATACGTATAACGTGTCTTTGAATTAAAACGACTTCATCAAAATTTTGCTGCATAATTTATAGGTTGAACAACAATAAAAAAAATCAACAAGGTAGATTTTACATAATTCAGAGAGTCTGGCTGTCTGGTTAATGATGGACTATCTTTGAAGTCTGGGATTTAGTGGCCATATGAATATCATGAATAAAGTATAAGAAAATGTGGCTAATTCGATTAATTTATTCTAAAACCGTGAGGTTTTTCTTTCCACAATCCCCATCTGTGTCAGATTTTCCTGCATGAAATGCGCATGAGTTCTGTGGTCATTCACGCCAACTGTTCTTGAGTTCTTGAGGGGTGACGTAAGAAAATTCAAGTGTTTCTTTTTCCAAAAGGAACACAGACAAAATACAGAAACCAATAAATAAGCAACAGAGTGATGCAATGTGATATGCCTAGGATACGCATGACTGCACGTATAAAGAAATCTCAACGTTTGAAGCTACAAGATAGATGCTGCAGAGAGTTGTAATTTTGCCTTCCTGCTATAAAGAAAGTTCCAGATGGCCACAGAGATACCCTACCTGCCTCAACACATGTCAAGACCGGTCTCTGCCCCTTTCTTTTCTCTTGTGCCACCTTTAAGTTAACACATGCTTCTTGCTTTTACTGTATATACTAACAGAATTCTGGTGACAAACTCACGCTAGGGAAAAAGAGCCTGTTTAGCATCTGCCTGGTCATTAGGCAACCAAGTAACAGAAATGTTCTGTACCCAAATGTTAAACTGATGTCAGCCTCGAACAAGTCAAAGACAGACAGGCTAATGAGCGCACTGGCAGAAATGCCGCTACGCCTTCTATATTTTTAGCTTATTCCTTACATCTTTACAGCTTCTACATACGAATCTAGTGATTATCACCATCGATTGAACCAAACTTTTCCAAGGCCACAAATATATAAAAGCCTAAAACAATGCAACACTGTCGGAGTTGTCAGTAATTGGTTATACAGAAGAAAAGTGCTAAACAGTGGATAGCGCGAGGCAATTAGCACACAATGTAGCAAACAGTAGAGCCATGGTCTTTTCTAATATCCAGGCAAAATCAAGACTATCCTCTAATAAAGCCCTAGAGGACTATCAGAAGAGCATTGGGTTTACTTGTTATGTTAACACGAACCTAGACTTTGCTTTTTGCTAAGCAGATTGAAACTGTCATCATAGTCAGTTAGGTAACATTTTTCCCTTTCATCATTAATTGTTTTCTTATATCGTTCAAATATAGCTGTTTTTCTTTTGAAGTCATTTCTTTAGTCTTTATGAATGTGATGAACATTTAGATTCATGTTTGTTTCATAAAAATAATTAAAAATTTTAAATTAAGCGATTTTTAAGGAAAACTGTCACAAAAATGTATTGTACACATGTATTGTTTGCTGATTATTTTCAGAACTTATGTTACATTTGTTGCATGAAAATACTTTTAAATTTAAATCTTGATTTCAGCTTGTATTTTTTGGTCAAGATCATCAATCTTTTATTTTCAAATCAGAGCAAGGAGTTGTCTGCCCTGCCCTTATCTGAGATGAGTTAAAAAAAAAATCAAGATTTCAAGAAATCTCAACTACAAAATGAATAACAACAACAACAACAACAACAGCATAATAATAATGATAATTAATAATAATAATATTAATAATAAAATAATAAGAATAAGAATAACGATGATAATAATAATAAGGAGGTGTTCAGATTTTATTAGATTGACAGATAAGTTTCAGGATGTTTTATTAATTTTAAGAAAAATGTATTCAATTTTCATTTGCACAAATCAGCTTTTGTAATGGCACACTTTGAAAATAAACTGTTGCCAAGACTTTGGTTATAATGGTGGCACATTTGAAAAACTAACCCAACGGAACAACTAACCCAACGAAACAAAATCCATTCTAAAATGCATTCATTTATCTATTGAATTCATTAAGAAATCTTTAAATCTTTAAAACGGGCAAAGAAAGAATCAATAAAACTTCAAGGTTTAAACTCTCTAAGCAAATCACTAAAGAAAATCATTAGAATTACAAATGGACTTACTGTCAGGGGGTTTTAGATCCCCAACCATTTCTTTTTAAATTGCAGCCAAAACAAATAGCCTTTTTGGCCCAAGTGAAAAGTCTGTCACTTACCTCCAAAGAGAACTTTCCAGAACTTTGTTGGACTCAGCATGGTAATATTTAGTGAGAATGAGAATGACCTATGAAAAAAAAAACAACAGTGAATACAATTTTTTTTATATAAAAATATATTGTCCGACACATTTTGTGCAAAATAAACAAATAAATGAATACCTAAAATCGTTGTATAATGACATATGCACTCTGAAACTTATAGAAACTACTGTATTACTGCACAACAACCATATTATTACTGTTTACCTTTGGTGTAATTACCAATAGGAAACAATGTAATTATCTGTCGGGTGACCATTGGTGTACATTTAAATTAGTGCACATGTGATTAAACAATAATTTATTACCATTTTTATCAAAAAATATGAACAAAGCTATTAAAATGGGTAAACATTTAGTTTTGCTTCAGACTAGGAACATTTTCTGTATTTCATACACAGTCACACACAATAAAAAAAAAGATGTTCCTCTTGTCTTTAGTATAAAGTCAGAGTGAGATGTGCTTAAGGTCTGTCCATCTTTTATTCATGTTAGCAGGACGCCTGAGTCTGCAGTAACAAATCAGTATGTGCGAGTGAAGGAGGAAGACTTGTTTCTCTATGTCTCCTTTATCTTTCTCTACTTCCTCAAACACTAGGTCTCTGACAGCAAAGCCCAATGGAAAAGCACTGCCATGAAAAAGGGTCAGAGTTTCAGAGGCTTGGTGGAGTGATTGACAGGCCGGCGTTGGAATGTAGCAGAAAGCATGCAGACAGGTCTTGCCTTGGGCTTTGCTCGGGGGAACGACTGAGAGGGATATTGCCCCAGGCCTGTCCCTCCCCGTGTAGACGACAGAGACGCAAAAGGTCACAAGAGTGTGAGCCAGAAAGTTGAGGCTTTAACAGTATGAAGCTTGTGTATGGAAGGTCGGGGGGGAGGCTATTCAACGCTTTCACAATTAGTCATTGAAGATTTTAAATTGAACCGCCATGGTCAAAGCAAGCCTATTAAAAATTAAATTATTCCAGCAATCATATGAATATATTTTCAAAGGTGCCTTTCAATCAAGCCTCGTTTATTTGATCTGGGATTCCGTATTCAATGCATCGTAATTTCTCAAATCCTGTAACATTAGCTTGTGTCTTAGTACTGGACTTCTCGTATTTTTATCACCAGAATGAATGAAATAAATAATGTATGATAACAATTGCAATAATAATGTATTAGGGAAAACACTGGGGGTTTATTTCCGATATTTCGATTAATAATCAAGAGTTACTTTATTAACAAATGCAAGTCGCATTACCGTAAATGAGGCTAATATAATACTAAGCAATAAAAATAGAATGAGGCTTTATAAGTGAAAAGTGTAGCAATATCACACACCCATAAACAGTAAATAAAACTTTTTTATTGCAAAATGTTTCATTTTTGTCGTCATTTTGTCGTTTGTCGTGACATACGTATTACGGCTATAATGATGTTAAAAATGATGTGAATATGAGATATGACTATCAATCACAATTTAATCAGTTTTGATGTAATATTGTCCATATATAATCGCGTCGCATTAAAGTAATCTTGATTTTTTTCTCGAGTAAGAAATCTAGTGAATCTGTGTCATTTTAAAGCATGCATAACACAAACCATCTAAGATTCACAGCACATTCTATCTCTGTGGAAGCACAACTCTTGGCTCCAACTCTTCTCGCACTACCCGGGGGTCTCCGTGCCCCCGCACAAGCGTCAGATGGTGGCCTTTAGAAAGAGTCTGTTCGCAGTAAAACACTAATGAACCATCAGGATCAAAAATTTTCACTGAATCATGCAAATACAGTGTGAGAAAACGGACAACTGATGGAAAGGAAAAGCACATTGAACTCATTAATATCAGAAATGACAGAATAAATGAGCTCAAGCTGAACGAAGCTAACACCCAGTGAGAGGGGAAAAGCAAGAGGTTCACCCAATTACATTAAGTGAGCTGGAGTGGAAAAAAAGAAACTCGCTATTTGCATTCAAACGATGTAAATTATGAACTTAGCCAATATAAGAACATCCACTGTACAACGTCAAATGTATTAGAACGTTCTGATCATGGCTGTCTAAAAATAGGAATTATAAGTGCAGTGTCAGTTTTCATAAGGACTGATAAAGATGAAAGAGGCTGATAAGAAATGAAGGAAATTATGAATTCAGAAGCGCTTCCACTTTTGAAAAGATGAAATATTCTGAACTGTGATTTAAAGATACGTACACGCAAAAAAATTCCAGCCTTTTTCGCCAACCTCAGCCATTCTCACTGTCCTGCTCGAGAGTCGATAAACACCCAACAGATGATTCTCCATGCCAAAAGTTAGCTGCTGCGTTATTTTTCTACAAAAAACAAGTCACTTCTCTCAAGCTCTGTCAAAGAGGGAAAGATCAACCTGCAGTTTGTCTCCTCAAAAACTATTATGCGGTGAGAAAAGGAGTCACACGTCAACTGTGGAGAAAAGAGTTTCAATCACCTATGGAGGGGAGGACAGGTAGCTATCAATCAGTCTCGGCATCTCTCAAAGCATTTCAGAGAAAGAGCTGTGATCCCAATTCATTCACCAAGACACTGGCCTCTATCCCAGAATATCAGCTTGGCAAACTGCTTTTCTTTCTACAGCTAAATCTCAATCTTGGAGTTTCTGCAGAACATACGCTGAGGAAGAATGCAATTTGCTTGAAAGACATCACAGACAGTGTGCCCACATCACTTCTGCTGCCGGCTGTCTTTTATGGGCACTATAAATCTGGTAGTAATTAGGAAATGAGACAGTGCAGGTGCATAAGACACAGAGGAACATATAAATTAGCTGTAAATCATCAACGCCTTAATTGCTTACAGTGACTGTGCTTTAATACAAACCCGGGTTGATTCTTCTGATCTCTTGATGGAAAGTTAAATTAACATAATTAACTTATACAACCCTGTAAAAGAAGCACACATCTAAGAAGACTGAGCTCAAGGAAGGACAATGTTTAAATGAATGGTCGTTTTGTTTAAATGCAAGTAGGGCATGACGTGGTGGGGGGAGAGAGGGTGAGACTCCGTGACCTTCTTATTTCTGTAGTAGGGGTCTATCCTATGTTATTGTCAAAGACTTTGTCTTTGTCTATGTCTTGTCATAACCTCAGCCATTTACTTAACACCAACAATCCAGACGATCAAATGAATAAAAAGCAACACTTCCCTTACATATTTACACGTGCGCTTTGAGACAGTTAAAACTGTGAAAAGCGCACTACAAATACACATATTATTATTATTATTATTATTATTATTATTATTATTATTATTATTTTGATTATTTTGATTCTATCAAAAGTAGTCACATTTATTACTCAAGTAGATAGTACAGTAGTTTATACTGTATACTACAGTTGAAAAAGACTTCTGTGGAAGTAAAAGTATCAACTCAACCTTTTTGCTCAAGCAACAGTACTGTTTTGATAACTACTTTAAATATAAAAGCAATTCAAGGGAATGTCATTTTTAATGGTATAGGACTATATTGTTGTCAAAATGTTGGCGTGTAAACTTACATTGGAAATGAATGCATTTTATTCCAAGTGCAAAAATAGTTGTTGTTACGACCAACCGTTTAAAAAAAATACTCTTGATACGACCAAAGATTAAACGTCGATTAAGCATTGACTCATTCTGGCTACCAACCTTCTGGCTGGTGCTTGGTAGAGAAGTTTCACTTGCCATTTCAGTCACCATTTCCAATAGGGTGTCGGAATTACACACGTTTATACGTCTCATCCAACCACATTCCACAAGTTTTACACACACATTACACACGTTTATACGTCTCATCCAACCACAACCACAAGTATATCGTAACTGGATAAACAAAATTTTTCTGGATGGGGTTTTCTTTAGATCAAAACATAACAAAAACAGCGATTTTGAAATGCAAGGAGTAGTACAGGTATTTGCATTAAAATGTAAGAAGTAGAAGTTAAAAGTAGACAGGGAAAATACTCAAGTAAAGTAACTAAGTATTTTAACTTTGTTACTTGACACCTGTGGTTTTGAACATTTTCAAAATGATTGAAAAAAAAAAACTAGTGGTTTTTTGCTGTTGGGTTTTTTTTTTTCACTTGACCTCTCTGTAACATACTTCTACTGAACTACCAATGTTTGGGAAAATGCCACGTCTCAGCCAGTTGGTGACATTTATTAGGGAGAAGTCAACCAGCCTGTGACAAGACTTGAATGGACAAACACAAAGCCACAAGAGGCACCATTGAACACAACATGTGGGCTACATACCACATGTGAACTGTGCTGGACTGCATTTGACCACTGCAGAGAGTTTGGCACTTCATCAAAAGACACTTAAACGACAGCTGTAAGAAACAGAAAATAGTCCACCATGTGCCGCGAGTAAATTCTAAAAAACAAAACATGAAAGTGAATCACTTTGTAAGAATGTGTGACTCAAACTAACCTACAAATCTAATGCCGTCAACGCCTCAAGACCACACACACACACACACACACACACACACAAACTTTAATTTATATCATAGGGGGTCCCTCTATTGGCTTACAAAACGTTCAATTGTATCCTCTGCTTAAAATCTTGACCCTGAAGCTTGGACCTTCAATGTTGTTTTCCCTACTAAAAACCTAGCATTTCTTTCTTACTTCATTAATCTTTCAACTCGGAAATTTGTCTCTGCATTTGACCCATATGAAAAATGGCACGAATGTACACACAGTGAATTGAACACACACTCAGAGTTTGGAGCAGTGGGCAGCCACAGGCCGAGAACAGATGGATTCAGTGTCTTGCTCAAAGACGCGTCAGTTATTGAACTTACATGATTCAATCCTGCAACCTCTTGGACACAAGTTCAACTCCTTACCACTGGACCACAACTATCCACTTAGACCTAAATGCTTGTAGACACACACACACACACACTTGCAAAATCTTACATCCCTTACCACTTACGTAAACGTGACTTTAACCCCCAAAGTCTAACCAAAATGTTTTTGTCACCTCTGCTCTAAAATACAACAGCTTCTTGACCCTCAAACATGTCTTCTATGTTATGAGGACCAGCCAAAGTCACCACAAGAACCCCTAGGATCCCACATTAGCATAAAAACATTGTATTTTTGGTAAAGTTGGAAAAGTGTAATACTTTCAATTGAACACACAATCGTGGTGTTGCTAGCATCTTTATTGTCAAACATTAGAAACGTTTTACTTTAGTTGATACAATAATGAGCGATTTATGCTAAAATCTTCTAATATGTGGCAATATTGTATGAAGTCAAATTGTAAATGTGGCATCTAAATGAACATTGACAGTGCTTGGACTTATTCTGTCAATTGAAGTTGAAACTTGATTGCTTAAAAACGAAAAAAACTTGAATCGAGGTTGCCCTTAAAAATGATAAGGCAAGGATCAAAAGACTATAAGGTAAGATTAGCTTTGATTAATTGATTTTTAAATACAGTTAAAATCAAATTTCTTTAACAGAACAGCCTGGCAGACTCTTTTCTCCATGAGACAGCACAGATGTTTTCCTGTGGCACGAGTCACTAAATTGACTAACCTCACAGCCACTGTCCAGCTGTGTTTTGTCTTTATAATACTTTCCCCTTTGCTCCTTATAAATCAACCAGATCACTGAATCTGAAGGGAATATCAGAAAACAAACTCAAGGTGGAAGCAGCCAAAACGCAGATGGAGTTACAGACTGTTGTAGTTTCACATGTGTGTGGTAGTGGTAGCGAGTTAGGCTTGTGATCAAAATTTTGAATCCCAAAACGGAGGTTAACACAACTGAAGTGTCCTTGACCACGACGCTGAATGTTGATTTGGTAAAAAGCTTGTTAAGTAAATGCAAAGAAATATAATGTAGCTTGTGTGTGTGTGTGTGTGTGTGTGTGTGTGTGTGTGTGTGTGTGTGTGTCCTAGTGTGTGTGTGTGTGCATGTGCGTGATTGAAGGGCCTGACCAGTGCACTGATGAAGTAAAAGGAAAAGTAAGCTTATAATGAACTGTGCAGATAAAGGTTTTGGCCGGGCTTCCTGGCACACGGACAAAGAAAGAGTTTCTCGAGCAGACATGGTAAGAGAGGCTCACTCACGGTGGTGGACACAGCTGTTATTACTGGCTTAACAGCTGTCACCTCTGCAAAACAGCACTGCTTTACTCTGTCTTTCCTTTAGAACAAGATAATTCCCAGTGTCTCTCCCATCCTGCTTACATCCGCATCACAAAACTCAAGTTGCCGATAATTTCTCTTCCGAGACATTCCTGATTCTATTTCATTCAAAGTTCTCCAAAGTAATGTTGTCACCTATCGTGATCTGGTTAGGGACTTGTTTTAAAGAATAAAGCTAAAAAGTTAGCTAAAACTCTCCTGTTCTGCACCAGATCATAACAAAAGTGAGATTAAGGATGTCCTGATCTGATTTCAGGATCAGGATCGGTGGCCAATAAAGCTCCTTTCACATAAACTGGGATTGGTTCTGATTGGCCGATCTAAATTTGGAATCAGTTGGATTGCATCAATTGAGACATAGGTGATGTATAATACAATGTCAAAAATTGTTCACAGTCGTGGAATAATAGTTGATCACAGTAGTGACAGACATCTTATTGTGTGTCATTTAAAAAAGAGAAAATCCTGAAACCGTTATGTTCTCTGTTGTTTGTATTAACTCAGTTCAGTACCTAGAAGGCCCAGGGTTCAGATGCTTGTTCTGTGTGTTTTGTTTTAATACAATGAAATTCAATCGGAATTAAATTCTACCATACCTCCCCCACTTTCTGGTCACACAGCTGCCAATCGCATTCTCGCCAGCAAATCAGAATAAGGGAAGCTAGTGGCAGAAGTCAAAATAAAAAAAAATGAAACAAACAAAAGTGAAAAAAAAAAAGTTTCAAACGAAAACAAAGATTGCAAGCGAAAAATAAAAACCAAAAGTAAATGTGAAGCATTTTCGTTCGTCTCTTTGAAAATGTATGTTTTATTTTATGTATTGTTCTATTTTATTTAGGCACTAATCTGATGCCATATAATTCTGAATGTTTCGTTTAACGTACTACAATAATTATCCGACTAAATGTGAGAAGTTTCAGCCATTCATCTGAAACGAGTGATTTCTGATTTGCCTCAGAAATGAGGCAAGTCATGTATAGGTAGGTACGTTTTCGCTTAGTTTTGTGCCTGTAAGATCATCATTGAAAAGGCCTTGAGGTCAATTGCGTACGTACAAAAACACAAACTTCTAAATCAGAACTTCTCCTGGAATATAACATTTGCCTTCTAACCAGTCAGAAAATCAATTGAGAGACAAAAACACTAGAAATAAATAAGTAGCTACTAAACGCAGAGACAAAATGCTGGTTTGCATTCTGACAACACTTTGAAATGCAGTCAAAGCAGTGGAACGTGAACCCCATTACACCCGAGACCCCTTTAAGGCAGAGAGCATAAAACTGTTCGCTTCACTGAAGCGACACGCCATTCCGCTCATTTACAAAAATGCTTCAGCTCACCAAGTTCCAGTCAATCAGAGGAATTTACAGCAAAAGGGAAACAATTGCCAACAAGAGGTGGAGGAAAACCAGGACAAGATAAGCATCACCAAGTTAACTTATTTTCCTGTACCCGCATGCTAACAACAAAATAACACATCATCTGCTGCTCAGTGGATAGGATTGGTTAGATGTGGCTTGGTTCTGCTCCTGGAAAAGCTTGGGAAACTTTTTCTTCCAGCTTTCTTCTACATCACGGAAATTACAGTGACCACAAGAGCAGTCACCATCTGATGACAGCCTAATTGTGAGAGGAACGCTGACCACACAAGATTAAGGAGAAGGCAAAGTAAACATGTTGCGTTTACTGAAATCTCTGAAGCCAAGTCCAAAACTCTCATGGCTAATTGAATAGAGCATTTGGCCTTATCGCTCCATTAAACAGTGTACACGGCCTGAGTGACTCCCAAACTCTTCTTACTGCTCCCTTTTCCCTTATTAAGCCTTTCTGGGGTGTAATCTTCCTGTTTGCCTGCAAATTAAATCTTCTTGTGGGTAATGCTTTCATTCTCTTGGCTTGGTTCTCATCCAAAGTCTCTTTTGTACAGAGACTTAACAGTACCCGAAAACCATACTTGAGTAAAAGGATACAAATCCGGAAAAACTGATAAAAGTTACAAGTCACCAATTCCAAAAATAGAGTAATTCCTAGAGTAAAAGTTGCAAGGTAATGAGTAGGGTAATAACCCTAACTCCAAAAAATGTGGAAAAAAAGAAACCCTGATTTACGAAATTAATCAGTGCCCAGAGCTGTTTCATTCAGCAAAAATTTTGTTAGCTGAGCTGCGATTTACATGTAATTCCATGTAATGAGTGCCATAACTTCGTAAATTAAGAAAAAAAATGTTATTATTAATGATAGTATATTGGTAGCAAATGTAACAAAAACATGTTACATAGCAGTAGTTTAGTTGCCCCAGCTGGTTATGAAGATACAGTATATAATGATACAGCCGACATCTCACATGAAAGGTTACAGCCACCTTGAAAATTTTTCAAAATGACAGAACAAAATAGATTAAAAAAGCCTCAATGCCTCAATGAAGCTCAAATGTTCACACTAATTCACGTTCAAGTGGTTTAGATCATAAATAGCATCCAGTATCTTCGGCACCCTGCAGAAGGCAATATTGCCTAAATTAACCGCGGAACTTGTCACACACAATTACAATGTAAAGAGTAACGGTAAGTGTCCATTTAGATTTAGTGGAGTAAAGAGTACATACTTTCAATCAGAAATGTAGTCAAGTAGACAGTAAAAGTTTCTTACATTTTTTATACTCAGTACAAGTACAAAGTAGCCAACAAATTTGTAAGTAAAGTAACAAAGTCCATTTACTCAAGTACTTTACACCACTGCTTTTGTATCTGTGTCCTATTACTCATACAATCAAATCACCAGCCTGGTTGCATACTGTACGTCAACATATTCAGAAATTGATTTTATCTGTTCTGTGCATATCTCTCGTGTTTACGGCAGGTACCACTTTGTTTTTGTCTGTGTGGTGGAGCGACCTTGCAGTGTTCCATCCTTCTGTGGTTGCCAGTCTTTGTGAGCACAGCAAAGGCAGAAAAAGAATCCCAACTTTGCCCTGAATCAGAGACTAAACAATGAATCTCTTTATTCTTGATGTCTTCATTTTTATTGCTTCCTGTCTCTGTTCTCAAAAATGTGAAAGATCTTGGAAAAGGGAAATGTGTGTCATAAGCAGCTGTGTGAATCTATCAAAGTCATGCCAAAAGAGAAGAGGATCTTCAGTTTATACAGTGTTGAGTTTTGACTAAACAGTAGTTATCATTGTACATAGTTTTGGACTGTGGGAGGAAACTGGAGACCCAGAAGAAACCCACGCAAACACAACGAGAATATGCAAATGTCTCACAGAAAGGCCCAAATAGTTACCGTGACGCTCATTATTACAATTAAGACTAGTACAGTATTATTACAGGACTAACGGTACAGTACATGTTTGACATCATTGGCCGTTGCTGTTTATTTTGTTACTCTTATTTCTATTATTATGTTTGATTCCTGCGTTTTTCAGTAATTTTTCCAACTTGCTATTATGCTGATGAATGTATTTTTATGAAGAATTCTTAAAACTATGTGAATGACTACTAATTTTTTCCAGGGTGATTCAGCTCAGGCAAGCGTGTCTTCGGTTCAGTTCAGTCAAGTGACGGGGGAACATTTAATCCTGCTTGCAAAGCAAGAAACATTGTGTGCGCAAAATATTTAATATGCCTCCGTGCTACATACACTTTTAATAATGAGAGAACTGTAATGACGACCGTATTCAAGCTCCTGCTATTGTTAAACTGTGAGACATCACAGCTAAGGATGAGTCGAAATATTTTTTTACTCTTTTGTTACAACTTGTGTAACTGTAGAATTGATTGCGTGAGTAAAAAAGCATAAAGCGAAAAGCCTTTTTGAAAGCATATTTATGTATATATACAGTATATATCTGAATGTATTTGCTATATATAAAGCTATTCATTGATATTGTACATTTAAAACACCAAATTCTTAAAGCTTTTTAAAAGATCTCAGACACACGTCACCAATAGTCAAATCTACTTTTAGCATCATTTATTCTTGTCTCAAATGTTTAAATTATCTTTGCAAACCTTACCTACTCTTCCATTACTCACAGACAAAATGTTAAAAGGTGACAGCAAAACCATTCAATGTTTACCAGATTTTATGTAAGAAATACACAGTGTGACATCATCTGTAGCAGCAGCAGATGGAGCAGGTGGGATTTTGCTCCACTGGTCACAACATAACCGCAATAACGTGACCATTAACCAAACTATAAGGGCCACCCATGTGAGCTGAACACAGACAGCTCAGTGCTATCCGACGGCTGTAGAATTTAAAACGTTGCTTTGCTATATTGGCATCAATCGGAAGCATCATAGAGCCAAACATGGCTGACCTTATCAGTTAAACCAACAAACACAAAAGTGCTGTCAAGGCTAAAGATAAGCAAAGGTCAGTGGTATTTTTGAAAATGCATATTATCTGGTCATTGTACAGACAAAACGGATGGAGTTTAAAAGAAGAGTTTCAAAGTGAGCAGGAGCAGAGAGAAAACCATACAGAGATGGAGTCTGGCCTTCCATTATGGCATTCATTTGAAGAGAAAAAAGAAAACATTGGCTTATTCAGTGAACTTCAGTGACAAAACATAATAGACACCAACAGTAAATTCTCCTCACAGGCTCAGTATTTGTATCTAAAATCATTTGTCTGTGTTGGCCATGACACATCCTGCACCATTTCTCTTCTCTATAATAACTAAATGGATCATAAAAGGTACTCGGAAATATTTGGCCATTCCATAAACGCTCACATATGGCTTTTCATGGAGCATCACATTCACAGCATTAACAGTTTATTTGATGAAGACCCTCTTTTATAACTGCATTATGCACTCTGCAGAATTATATGAAGGCGAAAACATACTTACATCAATGCATCTCGAAGGAAAATAATGAAATGCTAAGGATTCGTAACTCTATTGCTGGTTTTTTTCCTGTGAGAACTTTCCACAAATAATAATGATTGATCTTGGGCCTTTCAGGAAAGGAGTCACAGTGCATTTCTTATCATCACTGCCATAATCTGTTAGATGACACCAGAGGACAGAAGACATTATTACATGCTTTTACACGGCAGCTTATTACAAGGCAGAAGCCTTGGGGAGATTTATAATGGTGGCACATTTATACCAGCTGAAGTGAAAATATAATGTAACCGTTTATTCTGGTGAATCTATATGAATGTTTACATGATGTCAGCAGGAAATTGAACGGTTGAAATCAGGTCAGGACAATAACAGTACATCTGCCACATGAGCTTAAAACAGCTCTGCATTCGGCTTGAACAAAAAAACAACTGAATTTTTACTCTCTGTGATGATGATGTTTGTATTTTTACATTGTATTATAATCTTAAAGCAAAAACACAAATATTGAGTCCCACACAGTCAAAATTTAATTTTAAAATCTCTGCAACATAACAAAAGTCATTTTTAACATTTATTATTGACAAATCATAGTAAACCAACCAGTGGTCAAAAGTGTTTGCCAGTTGTACCAGTTGATCATCTGCACTAAAAATATGTTTCAACATTAAAAAATTGACAGTACAGGCAAAAAGTTTGGACACACTTTCTCATTCAAAATTTTGTCTTGACAAGTTTTGTATCCTAACCCTCTGTGAAAGCTGTAGATTTATAATTAAGGCATCATAACTATGAAATAACATTCTTAATGAGAAGAGCATTTCTGTGACATCCTCTAGAAATCAAGAAAAGACCAAGAGTGTGCAAAACCGTAATCATCAGCAAACAGTGGTACCTCTCTTAACAAAACTAATTCGTGCAGACAGCAGTTTCATTAAATGGACATTTTGTTGTAGAGGCCGCGTTTTGTATGTAAAAGCTCTAATCCTTTCCGGGGATCTGTAAATTCATACAAAATGTTTTTATAAAATGAAAAAATATTGGTAATAAATGTTACTTAAAAAAACATGTTAAAAAACAGGTATTTAAAAAGCATAAAATGAGTTCTGTGTGACTAAAGCAAAGAAACAAAATTGCTTCAAGCGGCGAACGTTGAGTGTGACACCAGAACGTACAGTACACATGTAAATAAACCTCACACTAAACAAATAAACTTAAAAGAACTTAAACTTCAATTTTTTTGACATTTAATCAGTTGTACACCGCTTTCACTTGTTGCCCTAGTGCTGGCAACATGTTTAGTAAAAAACTGATCCAGTGTCAATTGTTTTCATCGGCTCTTAACAATGTTTTTAAAATAGGTTGTCGAAGTTGGCTATTGCACGAGATGTCAACAACTTTTCTGGCAAACAAATAACCGTTCGTATCTCGTTGAATTCGGTCAGTGAAATTGGGAAAGCATGCGGCGCTCATTCATTCACAAAAATGTCTTTAGCCAATGAAATGCCTGGAATGAGGATCCGGTTTCAATCGGCAATCGTGCTCAGGCAAACAAACGTGTTTTAACAGAAAAAGACTCGCGGTAAGAAACATATGTATTTGCCTAATCTTTAACTCCTTTCGTAGTGTGAAATAATTTTTTTAAAAGTGACAATATTTGATGGACAAAAACATATTTTTTAACTCTGTTAAGAGAGTCATTCGTTAAGAGAGGTACTACTGTATTTTGAAGAACCTTGAGTATGACATACGTTTCACTAGTTTTGATGCCTTCAGTGTAAATCTTAAACTTTCATAGTCATGGCAATAAAGAAAACTCTTTGAATTGTGTGTGTCCAAATTTTTTGTGTAGCTTCTGTTCCTTAGTGGAAGCTGAACATTGTCTACTAAACTGTCGAGTGTATGTAGACTCTAATTGACTGTCTGAACCAAATACAGTGACTTTTTACGTCACATAACTAGACCACTTACACTAAAGAGAGGAGTAATAATTCTATTTACACATTGCTGAGTGAAGTTAATCTTGCTCCATAAACTTGCACCATTCAACAAATAATCATGATGAGAGTGAATGAAACAATGTTCTTAAGTAACCAAAGTTTTACAAGTAACCAAATTGTCCCCTAACTTTCAGTTTGGAGAACTGACAATAGAATTTGATTCTGAAACAGTATCCAGCAATCTCCAAACACACCAGCACAATGAGCACAAGATGGGATATTGCTTAATGCCGCTAACACCAGGCTAAGGTCACAAAGATAGATGAGGTTTCAGATGGTTTGTCCTCTTTCCTATTGAGAACCTGACCACAAGTTTTGCTGTCCAATCAACTACCTTCAATCACTCTTAACGTGGTACAACAGTCTGTCTGATGACACCAATTTGCAAGTATCAGCCACTTCAGGCTGTATAACGGTCTATTAGAGAGTTCGCAGACCTGACCACCTGCTACAGTCCTATGGCTGAATGAGGAGATCCACTGTAGGAGATAGTTTCTTCAGACTGTCTCAAAGGTATGATTCTGACAACCAGTTTTTGGTGGGCCAGTTTGGTGCAACTAAGACAAACCAATGCTTTTCCGGCCATATTTTGCATTCCTTGGAATATGGCCAATGCGAGTCCACTTCCGCTGGTTATTGGTCCAGGAATATGCAATGCATCTAAGCTGAGTAGCACTTTGGTTTGGCTCTACAAACCAGAGCAGAGGGATGACTTGGGAGCCGACCCTTGCCAAAGGCGTCACATATTGTACTCACCACCTGCGGATGAAGTCACCATTGCCACCATTGTGGGTCCTCGTCTCAAGAGGGCATATCATTTGTTGATCCCTAAAGGCAGGAGTGATTTGGACTCTGTGTTGTAATGTTGGAGTAGCTCTCATTTGAAGTAGTCCACAACTTTAGAGGCACTACTAATGCTCTTTGTTACAGTTTGCAGATGATCTCGGTGAGAGTTTGTACCATGTGGTTATAAAGGGATGCACATGGACAGCAAAAATACTCGTGTAGGTTTTTTGCATCAAACACAGTGTGAGAACATAAATAGAGTCCAAACTAATAATTGATTGAACTAAAACCATAACAAAGCAGGGAGAACAGGGGGCATCTGGAAGACATGGCACAATAAACAAAACAACAGGAAACAGTACCTTATTAAATTGCACTGAAGGACCAGATTGTATACATGATCATTTGAAAGAGTTGTCTGAAAAAATGCTTCATAACTGTACGTCTATTGAGAGATCAAACGTCCAATGGATGCGTGAAGCTTCCCAATAAAAACCTCAACTTGTTGTGCAATGTTGGATTGGTTTACTGTAGAAGATGTTTCAGTCTGAAGTACTAAAAAAGAAACACAGCATCCCTTAGCTTAGCTAATGCAGAACATGTCTATCGGATAGAATTAGAGATTAATTTAGATCAATCTATATCAATTCCAAGATCACAATGAGATTAGTCAAGATTCAATACAAAAAATCCAATTGTGGATAAGAACATACAATACAAAAACTGACAATAGTGGAATAAAACAAGAAATAGACTATGAATATTAATTGTCTTTTATGGGAAACGTACAAAAATTGAAATTCTTTCAAAGCACTGCACTTTAAACCAGACAAAAGGAACACATCATCCTCCAATCACTTCACTGGCTACCAGTCACAACAGTTGTCAGTCCGTGCAGAAAATATTTCAAGGATAAATTGTGAAGTTGAAAATGTGGATTTTTAAAAATACCAAAAACACAAAAAGTGTTTTCCCTGTTTACATGCTTTTCATGCTCTTTCTGTTTTTTTAAGATGAAATTGTAGTGTGTCTGCATGTTATACAATACAAAACAAAGTCAAATTTCTGTAAAAATCATTTACTTCCAATAATATTTGATTTAGGTAGATTTTTGAACAAAATCTACCCAAATAAATGCACTAATCAGTAGGAAAAAAGTATAAAAATCTGAGAGAATTGCAGATGCTGTATATCATACGTATTACAAAATAATAATTTTCAATTTTTAATCATTTCAGTCTGTGACAAATGAATTAGTGAGAGTATTAAAAAAAGGAGAGTGCAAGGATTGAGAGGGATTGCTGCTGTTTAAGCCAGTGAGAAAATGTAAATCTTGAGTAAAATAAACAAATTAATAGTATGTTATACACAGCATCTCGGCCTTGAGAGAAAAAAAGAGCAGTGGCTGAAGAAGGACCCCACCACTCGTCCCCCATCAACACCCCCACCCCCAGCCGTGTCGACCCTGAATAAAGAGTCATCCATGCTGCAGCATAAATCATAACACATCTTATTTGACATGTGCATGTTTAAAATATATGACAAAGATTCAGAAAATGAATTAGCATATATAAAATGCACATTTGAAACTAAATTTCAATGCGTATCATTTATATGATTGCTATGAAAATAAATGTAAAAATGTGCCATTTTGGAAATATGCCCATTCTTCTCCATTTCGGCCTGAACAATGAATGTCACTAACATGAGGTCTGTTGTTGGCCTGTAAATGTGAGACTAACCACATTATTAATGATTTACAGGGAAGTCCCCTTTCTTTATTAGATTGCCTCCATCTGGCTTTTCTGCTATGAGCTCTAAAACGTTGGCTGGATTACTTTACAAAGGTCTTATTTCATTCCTGGACCATGTCTTTCAACGGACGTCGCTCTGATCTACAGCAGTTTTGTTTTATTACTTTGGTTCCCCCTCTTAAACAGTTCTCATCTTTCACAACAACACAATTGTTTTTAGACACTAAAAAAGTTTTTAGACACAAATGCAATACACAACATTTGTATTAAATGTATTGCGGCTTATTGTGGTAATCTGGCTTGATCGTCATGCATTGTGGGGGAGCAAAATTCTGGGCTTCAGTGTGTGAAGAGACTGGAACAAAAAATGACCTTCCTCTGTGTTCTGTGTGTTTTTATCCTGTGGTGTGTGTGAGGAAAGTGTGTTTGTGCTTTACGTGTGATAAATAATAAGTTGTATGTTTTGAGTGGTTCACCATCTCCCGACCCTCAGGTTAACAGCTCTAATAGATCCTGTAATGTCTGGACACCATGCTGGTTCATTATTATAATAAATTATGTATTTTACCTATAGAGTAAATACTTTTGACGACAACACATTTTTTTACTAGATTTACTTAATTTTTACATTCTAGAGCAGTGGTTCTCAACCGGTGTGCCGCGGCACTAAGGGGTGCCGTGAGATCTTTTGAGGGTGCCGCCAAAAATTCGGGGAAAAAATTGCTATTTTTTTTATTAAGGCAGAATGTGTAAACAGTATTCTCATATCATCTAGGACTAGGTATTGTAAGGTGTTGTTGCATGCAAACTCTCGAAATGAAACAAATAAATAAATACCGTATTTTCCGTCCGTACAAGACGCACTTTTTCTTCCCCAAAACTGAGGGTGAAAAGTTGGTGGTCTGGCAAATACAGAGATCCGTGGAGCGCGGTCACCGCCATCTAAGTGTGCAATACCGCGGTATTACATACGTTGTCTCGCTTTCTTTCTCACGCAGAATCTTGTGAAAGAATGAAACCACTATTTCCAAACGAAAACGAACTTCGATCAAAATAAAACAAGCAGATTTTCTCAAGTGCGTCTTTAAAACCAAAACAGTCGCTCTCTTAAAGGCACAGCGCAGAAAACGGAGCTTCACGCATTTGCGCGTGAAGTACAAACTGTATTTGATTAGCAATGTTCGTGCCGTCAGTGGCGGTTCTAGGCATGGGCGAACGGGGCAGTCGCCCAGGGCGGCATTTTTTCCATGTCACGTGGGGGGGTGGCACGAGCGCGTCCGCTAAGCGATTTTCTATTATATATTCGCGGCGCCCCTGTTTGAGTTTACTGAAGGAGTCGTGCATATAAAATGTGAGAGAGGTGGAAAACAGAGGCTGAGATACGGCGCACACGGAAACTCACGTTTCTCAAAAATAGAAGCCGGCGGCCGCACTAAACAAAGTCTGCGGCGCGCCCGAGGGGGATAATCTGTTGATTCGAATCTTTAAAGCTATCGGGTGCGGTGCACAATTTAGAAAACAGAGACATAGAGAAAACGAGTAAAATGTAAAGGTGTGCAACAGCATTCTCTGTGTCCCTGTCTTCAATAAAGGACAGTAAATACAGTGTTCGATATACGGTGAAGAAATGTATCCGTGAAAAATTGTACTAATATATTTTTTAAGTGAGTGAGATTATTTTCAAAATATATTCATCCAAATATATGGGCCATTTAAAACATGTTCTTAACATATTTAAAAAAATAGTTTTTTTTTGTCTTTATGCGGTATTCTAATAATTTAAATTAATAATGATTGCAAAATCCATATCGTGGCACATCTCAATACCGGTATACCGGCCACCCCTACTTTCACTGTTATACTGACTTTACTGACATACAATTGTTCTTAAACTGCTGTTAACTTTTATACAATTGATATAAAATATTTTACTACAGTATTCAGTTCAGAATCTTTTTTTTCTAGATTTTCCTCCTTTAAAATTGAGTGCGTCTTATATGGCGGTGCGTCTTATATGGCGAAAAATACGGTAATAATGTTTTTAAATATCTATTTTCTTATAAGGGTGCCGGGAACTTTTGAAAGGCTTTCCAAGGGTGCCTCAAACAAGAAAAGGTTGGGAACCACTGTTCTAGAGGCTTTCTTCTTTGTTCTTATTCTTCCAAGTGTTCCTGTTTTGGCTCTAGATCCCTATGACCCAGAAATGGAAAAGAACTTGTGAATTTAGGTGGATGATTGAATATGACACAACATGTTGTTTTTTCACTGCCATAAGGTAGAATCGAACCTACCCTTTATTTTCATACACAACAATTTTGTAACACAAGTCAACAGCAGTTTTAATATTAAAGACCAAAAGTTCTAATATGAAACATTAATAAAACAAGAGAGAATGTTTAGCTGATGTAAAAAAAAAAACTAATACAGTAATGTTAAAACGCAGCAGTTGTTTTTTCTGCGTGTAAAGACCATGTAGACAAGCTACTTTATTTTAAACATTTGAACAACCATACTTAGATATAGGATAGGATGGAATAGAATAAGATAGGATAGGAAAGGATATATTAGTTTATTGTCATTACAGAATTGGGGTACAACATTGTAACGAAATTACATGAGAGGGCCGTCCACCTTTCTCGGAAAATCAGAAAGACATGTACGTCACAAAATAGCTAACTGTACATACTCTAATATACTGAACTAGAAGGCAAGAAAGAAAATGAAGTTTGAAGTTCGTAATAAACTAAGATTAAGTGAGCTAGAAAAGATGAAAGGAGATAGAGATTTAATTAGATGGGTGTGCATAATTCATCGGTTTCATCAAGATTATGATTGCACACTGTCACATTTATAATTGATTATAAGAGAACCTGAACCATCTTAAACAAAGAACAAAGATAGTGTTAAAGATAAAAGCTAGCAGTACATGTATGAGTCTATGTGGCATTTGAAGAAAAAAGACACTGGAAATCAAACACAGAGAAAGAGGAGTGTATGTTGTGGTGGTAAATACAAAACATTGTATAAGCTAGACTGATACAATCACATAGCAAGATAATCAAACGAAAATATTTTCAAAGGAGACAAATGTTTTGTGCATGTTTCTGATTCTGATGTTTCAATATTTTATGGACATTTAAATAAATATAAAATGAATAAATTCAAAATGTAAATGTGGACTCAAATACTGTCAGTTCTTCACAGAGGATGGGCCCAAAGGTAAGAATATAATATATTTTTTAGAAACTAGAACAATAACATTTAGATGATTCCTAGTAACAAGATGGTGTGGAAACTGTGGCACGGGCTGTCAGAATACTAGTCCCACAATAAGAGAGATGTTAATTTGATGATGCAATGTATGCAATGATGCTAAAATGCTGGTATAAAATCCTGATACATGGGCAATTACCTAACCATCCCATACGTTTATTTGTGTTTTATTAATTTATTTAAAATTCTGTCAAACACATTTAATTAATGTGCTAGAACACCAAGAGCTGTTGATTTTCTGTCATGTCTATATACTGAAAAAAATCCAATGCTGACAAATGTGACACATCCTGCCCTTCATGCGCCATCACAAACGTTGCGCAATAAGATAAATAACGTCCACCCTGTCTAGCTTATTTATGTGTTACTTTGTGAGGACTTTGAGAAGTGAGCAGACACAAAGCCAAACCCATCACTCACCTCAACAAACACTATCCACCCAAATCCTCTGGCTGTCTGCCTTCAGATGACACCAGCTGACTACAGTTCTTCAGGCTAAAAACTAACCAAATATTTAGAATAAAGCAAACGGAAAATAAAACTAATTAATAAATCCCTTTACTAGTGTAAGGACTTTCGGGAGAAGCAAACTCTGGCTTGCTGGAATAGACTCGGATCAGACGAGAGTGTGATGGATTCAGTAGCAGATTGCAGCACCCACACAAACAATCACCTCGTAATCGGCCAATATGAAGGAGGAACAAATGACGCAACAGCCGCAATCGTCCAAGCGTCTATTCCTCCAGCTAACAATAGACGCCATGCTTGGCATTATTGTGCTCTTGTAATGCATTTTTTCTTCATGAAAAACATGATATTACACTATACAAGCTCTTCAAGGTCTCCAGAAAATTGTAACAAAGCCATTTTTTCTTGACAAGCACCCATTCCCAATCCATGGCCACCTCTAGAGACCTGTGTAGCTGTCACTATCCCAGCTTCTGACAGCCCAATTAAGCAAGTCTGTAGACCTCTAATTGATTTCCTCATGGTGCGAGAACTCAGAGATCCACGTTTTGGCTTTAATTAATGATCTTCTCATTAGTGCCTGTCAAACAGGGCTAACATCGGGGCTTTAGGTTCCAAACAGTGGCCTGATGGGAGTTTAATGGGGGCCTCTCCTTAACGCAAGCTTCAGTTACAAACAAAGTGATTTTGTTTGTGAATAAATTATTTTAATTATATCAATGAATGTCCTGTGATTGATTTGCTTTTGCCTTTGTTGTTTACAGCTATTACAATCTTACTGAAACTATTGACATATGAATGATACCGAACTATAGCAAGAGCACAACACTCGTAAAAATTTGAAATGATTCATAAAAATAGAATGTGTTTTTAAATCATTAAATATTGTTTGTGAACATGCAAGTGTTTTTCAGTGTAAACAGTGAGAGCAACAATAACATTATTCACACTAAAAACATTCAACTAACCTTGCAATAATCCTAGAAAAAGGGAAGCCCTTTGATCTTAGAGCCAAAAAAATTATAATAATGTGTATTTTCAACACAGAAATCAAAGCCTCATCAGAAAATCCTTTACTGAAGCATAGATACGCAACCATGGACAGTTGCATTAATTGAAAATATATTGTTTTAGTTGAAAGAATGTGCAGTATTTTTGAGGGAAGAATGTTTTTAACAAAAATTTCAATGGATTTATTCATTGTTACATCGTGATAAGAGATGTCACATAAGACTTTTCTGAGAGCCAGATGCAGCTGCCAAAAAAGCCACATCCGGCCCTAGAGCCACATGTTCCTGACCCCAGTCATCTGGCAGAGAAAGATCTTGCGACTTTTTAATGTCAAATGGTCTTTTATATCATGTGGGATAAATAAAGTTTATCTTATCGATTCATTGCCTTCAATCCAAAATCTGACAGTACAGTGACAGTTTTCTGTTTTTCATCTGCTTTTTTTTCTACACATGAGGCACAATTACCATTCTCTGAAATAATCTATGAGAAATAATACAACAGAGAATCAATTGAGCTGAAAAAAAATGTTGTACTTTTGCACCTTTTTTCAACGATATATAATCTCATTGCTTTCAATCATGTCTGCTGAACAAATTGCTATTCATCGTTGAATTTCGTACTTATCATCACAATACACAAGCTGGTAATGAAATCTTCTTAGCACTAAGTAAAAATCTAATCAGGAGCATGGAGAACAGTAACAGGAAACTCACTTTGTCTTACACAAATGAAACAACTCAAGCCTTATTCTAAAGTGAACCAGAAGCAGCCCAGCTCACAAAAAGTGGACAGAACTAGAAAAGAACGTAAAATAAGCTGCAAAAAACTGCTGAGGTTGGTAAAGCCTAATGTAAAACATCATTTGTCAAGCTTCAATAGGTTTTCGTCTCTGTGTGTGTTTTAGAAAGCAAGACTGAAAATGAGAGGAATCTGTCACCAGTGTTTTAGCTCGTTAAAAAATCTTAAAATAAGAAATGCATAATTTAAATATATTACTTCAAGAAAGGCAGAGACTGCTTGACATCTATTAACAGGGCGAAATCTGCGTCTGCTGTCAGACGCTCTCACACACTGATGTCTGAAGACACTGTCCATCAAATGAGGGTTTAAATTTGATTTCTGAATAAAATTGTTTCAAAAAAACACAAAGAAAATTAGTGAATCCTAGCCACTCTGGGCCTGAAGGGAAGAAAACCCTTGTGTTTGGCCACAGTGCAGGACACACAAACACACACACATTCGCACTCTCACTTACCTTTTAAATTTTTGACATTTTCAGTCTGGCATTTTTATATGAAGTATTTTTTCTGGACACAATTCAAAATAACAGTTGCGATGCATTTGCAACATGCTGACTCAAGATTGCAAATTCAACACAGGAAGTGTATTCGCCAGGACAATTTGAGAGGTGACAGAACTTGCCAATCAGTGACAATGGGAAGGTCGGCTGTGTCGAATATGCAGATATATGATCATTTCAAATACCGTATATCATGGTTTACGAAAGGTATTTGGCACGAGTCAAATATGTATGTTTTCATTGCTTTTGTATTTCAAATTATATACATATTTATATACATATATAGTCACACAAAGAAAGAGAAAGAAAAGAGAGAAGTAAACGTGAAAAAAAGAAATGGTGTAAAACTAAGGGGAACTGTTAATGCTCGCTAAACAAGATCAATTATTTTTAGTGGTTGTTTTATCACTCAGAAGTGATTGAGTAAAATCTGTCCGTCAGACGCTTTGTACAGGGAGAGATTGCAGTCGCACTGGCATTTCAGGAAATCCATTTTCCTGAAACCGCATATACGTGTGTGCAAACTCATGGCAGAAAATCTAAGAGGATCTTTCCGTAGTGAAGACAATTGGAAGGACCTCCTGCTTTAAATATAAAACTAGTTTACAGTAGCATTGTCAAAACTGCCATAGAGATTCATTACCCAGTAAACTATGCCTTTAATCTTCCATCACAAATCTAGTTTTCAGCAAAAAAATGGTAACACTCTCGAAGGTAGGAATTAAGGTTTGTTTAAACCTCAATTGTCACTTTCTCAGTCAGATCTCTAAAGATCTGATTTGACTTTCAGCATTGGATCTGGACCTGAGGCTGAGCATGTCCTACTTCTTCCACAGTCTGTCTCTAGTGTAACATCAAGATGATTCTAAGCACCTGCCTCCGGAAACTACTTTTTAAACTCAAGATTGTCAGAAAAACTTGAGAAGAAACCTATAGCATTTGAAAGCCCATTTTATGGTAAAAAGTACCTAATGTGATCTTTGTATTAGCAGAGTTGTGTTTTTTATCATGTGAAGAGTGCAAAAAAGTTGTGGAGAGTTAAAAAATGTAACAAAGTAAATCATTCTTAAATCTCTTTAAAAAAGTACCAAAATTAAAATGAATGCTGCAGTTTGGCTGCATGAATTGAATAAATTGATGACAGACAGACAAATAAATAAAAGAAAGCAAGCAAGATGACAGAGGAATCGCTTCTCTTCATGATTTGTTCTGTCACGAAAAGCATTCATATCAATTTTCAACAGTTGCCTTATCTACACAAAACCAGATGTCACATGGCACACATGTGTATTTTAGCCCCTCCCCAAGTTTCCATCAACTAATTAAATTTTTTTTTTGTTTGTTTTATTGTAATTGCTTTTCAGAAATAGTAGATGGATCTGCAGTATACTAACACTTGAAAAAAAAAACTACTGTCTTCTGCTTTTTACATTATAATACAGTATATTAGTGTATTGTACAATATGATCATACTATTTCATTCATAGTCCAACATTAAATTGGACATAAACCATTTTTTCCTCATTACAGAGCTTTAGTGGAGCTGAAATTCTGCAGGATATTCGCTAACAATGACTGTGTTATCTGGGACAGCACGGACAGTTCTCACCGCAGATCATCTACGTCCCATCAGAAAACTAAATCCAATCAATTCTGCCGGATAAGTACATGATTTGCTATATCCAATAATTAAAAAAAAACATAAAAGTAGGTCAAGTAAACTAGCAATAGAAATCTTTTACCATATCAACGCTTTGCCAAGTAAAACCTGTATTAAAATGAAGAAATTATTAAGTTGAAATGAATCCTGCAAGCTTTTTGAAGAGCGAAAGAGTTTGGGGGAATAATAGGCAGCGAGGTTTCCGCTCTTCATCCAGTGTGAACTAATTGCATGTGGTTAATGAGTTCCACGCACCTGCCCGTATAACCCTGCTGAGGGCAGCGGTAATTAAGCTCAAGTGACAGTAATGAAGTGTGTTATTGCAGCTTAAATGGCTCGGTGACAAGAGAAACCTACTTTCACTCATTTCCAGAAAAACCCACCAAAACTCTTTCATTGACCTTGAGCGCAAACACAAAGCAAATCTACTGTAGACAAGCTGGAATTGGAAACTGGGGAAGAGAACAAGTTTATAGCTCTGCGTTCAAAAAAGTTCATTCTGCAGAACAGAATTACAGTGCACTGATTTATAATCAGATGCACTGTCAAAGCTTAATTTTTTCAAAAAGCTGAGTGTAAATAATGCTAGTAATAATAATAATAATAATAATAATAATACATTTTATTCGTCTCTTTACAAAGAACCAAATACAAAATCATGCATAGAGAATGAACAAAGTAACAAGATTTAAACAATAATAATAATAATAATAATAATAACATAAATCTTGTGTAATATAATAATAATAACAACAACAAAAAATCATAATGAAATTGATGCATGATGGATGGATTGACAAACAGGATGACAGACAAACAGAAATAATCAAACATGAAACTCGATTTTCATTTTGCTCTTTGCATTATCTGAAAGCATATTTTTTAATAGTTTCACAACGGAGGAAATCATTCTACTGTATATCAAGGATGCAGCTCATCAAATTGAAATCCATTTTGAGTTTGTTTCCTTAGTTTAAATTCTAAGAAGTCTCAAATACTGTTAACCTGTTCATTTATTTGCTAGAATCAATTTGTCAAGGTCAAAGACATTCACAATTACAGTCTGCTTCAGACCACACAATCACAATGACAACCAACCATTTTGTACTTCACTCAGACAAGTGTCTGCAAAATGAATAAATGTGCAAGTATATAGATATAAATGCAATCCTGATGTCTAGCCTCAGCACACACACACACCCACACGTTTCCTTAAGCCATTCTTCATGAATACATGAAAAACACTGTCAAGGATAAATGTTATTCAACGTTAGATTAATTTTAAACCTTGCTGTACTTTGCTTGACATCCCGAAATCTAAACGTACAGAAGATACGTCATAAATCTACTTTTCAAAAGCAGTTTTTCATTTTTCTGGATCATCCATTTCTGAAGCCGAATGAAGAAGATCTTGACGTCAAACACTCCAAGCATGAGGGATTCTGGGGACTTCACACTATCCAAAGCCAATTGGAAGGGCTTTGTATTCTAAACGTTTTTTCTGGCAGACATAGCAAACTTTGGGACAAAAATAACCCATTTCTAAGATTTAGATGAAGTGAGTACTGTAGTTACATTGTAAAAGTTCTGTCAAAAAACATTTCTTAAAGTCAAATATTTTCTTTTCTTCCTAATAACATTTTACTTACAAGTAGGGTATCCGATACCGGTATCGAGTATCGACCTCAATACCACAAGTACTCATACACGTTAAAACCGATGCCGGAAATGTGCGCAAATGCGAGTGTAAATGCATTGTAATACAATTCGCCTCAGAGAAACGTCAGACCAACGCATCTGACAGGTGATAATAATAATAGAAACACATGTAACAATTGACCCTTTCTTAATTAATCTCAGTTAGCGTGTGATGCACGTTTATGCGCTGATCAATGATGATGTTTAATTACACTCCTGCAACATTTGATTTGAAAAATGCACCAACAGGAGTTTAAAAAGTTTGAGATGTATTTTGTATATATATATATTTTAAATACTTGATCTAACAACAACAACAAAACGTTTCTAAATGTGTACTATGTCTTTTAAAGCACCAGGAGAAAGTACTCGAGTTAATACTCGAAAGTACAAGAAAAATACTCGAGTTGCACGGTCACGGTTTACATTTTTTTTAATAATTATTTGTTCTGTAATAAGTTGTATACAACATGCTTTTCATGTTAAATAAATGTTTTATTAAGTTAATAAGCTTTTACCTGTAAATTAAAATCATGTCTTTATTCAGTACTCGGTATCGGTAGTGGTGAGTACTAAAAAGTACCCGTACTCCACTTGTTTTCCAATAAAGTTGTATCGGTGCATCCCTACTTACAAGTAAAGCTTTGAAGGTTCAATTCCCAAAAAAGAGACAATGGGATCAACTCTTATAATCTAACCTAAATGTTTAGAACATCAGAATGGCACATGTCATCACAGGCATTGAGATATGCCACAGCTAGAGTCGTGTTTTCTGAAAAGACTAGACAAAAATACTTTCCTCAACCGCCCTGGCAAACCACACTGACCCACGATAAGATTGACCGAAAAAAGCTTGCTCTTCATTCCTTTCATTCATCAAGAGTAATGCTCCATGAAAACTGAAAGGGTGCTGATGGAGTGACCTCAGTTACCTGGCCAGGTGCTATCAACAAAAGACCTGCTTCTGGCAACCCTGAGGTCAGACACACTAATGACGTCTCTGCTTGGTCAGTTTGGAGGAGATCCCTTTCAAAAGGTTCAATGTTCAGATACCAACAGATTGTAAAAAAAACCCATTTAAATGAACATTCAGGGTACAGTACAGAGTGAATATCCTTCACCAAGATAACATATCTGACTTGGTTTGGCAGCATGTTACAGCTATTCAGAGAACTATAAATAAATAAACACTAGCAGCAAAATATGCAGAACTGAAGAAAACGTAAATTTGACGTGAATTATTTAATATAATTAAGCATTCCAACGAAAATAAAAAAATAACAAAATCAAAAACAAAAACAAATCAAATACAATTGTATTTGTCACACACACACACACACACACACACACACACACAGTCTGACATGCAATGAAATACTTTTTCAACTGCTTCAAGAAATGTTAAGATGATAACTAGAAGTATAAAGGAAAATACAAATATAATGTAAAATAGAGACAGACTTCAAGTAACGTACATTCTGGTATGCAAGGGCATTAATGGTTTACATGTTGTAGTTTTACAAACTGCATGACTATTCTCCTGATATTTCAATCAAATAATCACTACAAATTGAGGCGGTGAGTCCACATTTTCATCAAGGCTTAGCCCTCCATGTTGAATGATACACATTTTTGGCAGCAGATTAAAAAATGGATGATTGATTCTTTGAGTCTAGACAACCAGTGTTTTTTAAAAATTGTAATTTGAGAAAAGACGTTTCAAAAGAAAACATCTTGGTTACTTACAATGTGACGCAGTTCATTGAGGGAAGGGAACAAACGTTGTATCGTCACTTAAATGGGCCAAATGATTTTGAAATAAAATAGTGGTCTATTACCTGACAAAATATGAACATAAACAAGCTGTACGTAGTCATGAAGAGTATTGAAGGTCCCTTCCCTCAGCACACAGAGTATCTGTGGATTCCCGATCCGTCTGTTCACTTGACGTTGTGGTGGAGTATCTGACAATTGAAATGCCATGGTAGAACTGTATCCAGCTTCTACAACATTGATGTGGACCAGCTGCCAGCTTGTTCTACCACAGAGATCAGAACACAGATGTTCATATAACCAAGAACTAGGCCTCAACTGAGGCAAGGGAGAATTACTATTCTTATATGACTATAAGGGCAACTAGCATACAGCTGTACAACCTCAACTCAACCTTGCATGACATTGGGGAATCCAATGGAGGTCAGCCCACACCCTACCCAGAGGGAGAAGATATGCGGAAAACATGGGACATGAGTTAGCAAGTTGGCCATAGAGAGACGCTCTCAGGACTAGTACAACTGATGTCTGTACAACAAAAGGCACTGCCATTTTTTGTTCATCGTGAAGGAAAGAGAGATTATCACCTAAAGACTTTGTATTTCTCCGTAGGTTACTGTTCCCTGTGGTCTTCAGCGAACTTCAGGTGCTTTTATCTGTAGGAAAACTAAAACTGCAATCTGAGCAATAGAACTTTGAAAGACACACGTTTATACCCTTTAAGTATTACCTGTTTTTACACAGTTAAAACCAAGCTCGTAACTGGTTCTTGAACAGCTGTACAGAGAGTCCTCTCACCACTGCCCAAAATAAGGCAACACTCCAAGCAGAGTGGGCCCTAACTTTCAGGAGTCAAAATGCGTCTTGGTCGTGGCATGCAAGAGCTCGGCTACTTGCCAAAACATACAAAGAGCTGACTGGAGAGTCTGTAGGTCCCAATGCGTTGCAGACTAGTACAAAGACCGCATAGCGAACATGACTACTGGTGAAGCATTCTTCTTCACGTGGATGAAGACAAAAAGCATGTAAGAAGACTACCTGATCCCAATTTAGAATAGAACCATGGTAAAATCATCAGACTCAAAACATTGAGACGTTACTGAAAAGGCATGTTGGGACCGGCCGAAGGGAGATTTAAATTTGCAACCTGTCGGACACAAGGACAAGTCCCCTACCATTGGACCACAACTCCCCCATAGTGAGAGCATCTTCAGGCTAGCAGCCTAAAAATGCCAAGTTGGGGCCTGCTTAACCAGGTAAGGTCTTGCAAGATTTAGCCTCTCATTACATGTCAGGACTCTAATCACTAGGTCATGCTGACTCTATAAGTCGTAACATACACACATACATACTTCATAAAGTGCAGTGATTGGTTTCAATTCACCATGACTCAGTCATGCATCCACATATGATAACACAACTATACCACTTACATATTTCACAGTAACTTTTAAACCACCTAACGTTTGATTATCTTAGTACAAGGCCACAAATAAAAAGGCCCATTTGCAAATCCCTACTGGGAAATCGGGTTGTAAGAGTAACTACAGAGCTCTGGTAAACCTGGGAATTTGATTACACAAGCTGATTTCAAGGCCTTGAAACATTGGTGTGATCATAGGATCAGGGAAAATAAAAGGAGAGAAAGAAAGAAAGAAAGAAAGAAAGAAAGAAAGAAGAAAAAAAGAAAAAAAAGAAAGAAAGAAAGAAAGAAAGAAAGAAAGGGTATTATAGCCAACCTTCAGGCAAAGGAGTGACATACTGTATCTAATTTACTTGTTAAAGAATACTGGTTAAGAACTTTTGGTTCATACTAAAACTAACTGTAAGAAAAAAGAAAGAAGGAAAACAGGAAGGAAAGACGAAAGGAAGGGAGGAAACCGACTTGATGAATTTAAGATTTAGTCAGATCAAGAAACACCTGAATCAAATTTATTTTTGATATGACTCTTTTTATTTTACAAAACCAAATGTAATTTTTAAGAAACAATTGGTGAATTGCTCATATTAGTAACAGAATTAACTTCTCAATTTATTAAATATAAGCTATTGTTATTGGTAAACTGTTAAAAAAAATTAATCTAACTATCTATCTTTTATCATAAATGTGTCTAATAACAAAGTGAATTATTTGAGAACCAAAATATAGCCACACGGTACCATTTAATCGTATTATCTTTGCATAATATTTTCATACATTTAATTGTAATCACATTTTTGTACTCACCACAAAAAATGACATTTGTTGAAACCTATACTGTGCTTAAAATGTTTTTGTGACATTTTGCTCAGATTGTGAAGACTTAGCATTGCTAATGAGAGATTATGCTAAAGATTGGACTACTCATCCATTGCCAAACTCCAAGATTACATATCCAGTCCCAAAATCCCCTCTCTTTCATCATGCTCAGTCTGACCCGGACATACATACAGGAAGTTATGTGGAAAAGACAAGATAGAAGGTGCTGCTAATATAAAAATTACGTACGTACCCATTCCATTTATACACAATGCAAAAAAAAAGAAGAAAATAGCATAGGATATTAAGATCTGATCATTTTGCAGTTATTATATGGTTTTTTTTATCCAGACATAAATGTTTACATCAGTATTGTTAAAAGCAATGTTAAAATTACATTTTCAATAATAGACCAATACAAAATGATTGAAGTGTTTTTGTAAAGCTAAAGTTATCAAGTTATAGTTGAGTATAGTAAAAGTAATGTATAGTCAGCAACTGTTCAAAGCAATGTAAAAATAAAATACTGAATAATAGACCAATATAAAATGACTGAAGTGTTATTCTAAAGCTAAACTTTCAGGCTACAGTTGAGTATAGTAAAAGTATAGTAATAATATAACTTTCTCTGCCTGTCGTGTAACACATCCACTCCACATCCAGATTCAGTTCACTGTCCGGAAACCTGGCAAGCCATTATCAATGTGGAATCTTATCTAATCTTATTTAAACCTCATTTTATAGCACTTTAGGCGCAGAAAATCTCGGTAAAGCTGCATTTATCTCAAAAGTTTTCCTTAACTCTGTCTGTCACACTGTTAGTCAGTTTGCCTGCACAATCCATTTCTGAGTCTTTTCCAACTAGAGCCAATCACGGCCACTGGGTCTGGAGTAAAAACACACTTTGGCTGACCAACCAATCACCGTGCAGGATACACACACACCTAGATTCTACGGATAACATGTGTTCGGATTGTGGAAGGAAACCGGAGACCCAGAGGAAACCCACCCAAGGAAGGGAAGAAAACGATTAAAACGAGACTTCAGTCAGAGCAGCATCAGTAAATCTTCACAGATTTTGTATCTACTCAAAATTCATGCTTCTTCCTCGAGTGTCTATCAAGACGAAAGTCTAAATCAACCATGAAGCAGTATTCAAATGTGGCTCATATTCAAAATGTCTGAGATTAAAATGTATGAGGTATGACGGACTTATCATGGGTGAATTTTTATCGACGCCCTGGTTGACCTGAACGATCCCAATAACTAGCTCAGGGTCTCTCTAATTAAAATTGATAGAGCTCATAGATCCTTCATCATGGTACTTGTCAGTTCTGCTGGAAATGACATATGAAAGGCATCGTCTTCCATATTTGCTTTCCGGCGGAATGTGATGGGGAAGGAATGATTAGCCACTGGCACAGACTTCATCAGAGCATGGTCACACCGATTAAAAGGAGGGTCAGAGTAAAAGTGACGGAGGTCTGAACTCAAACCGTTTCCTGTCATCACTACTGAACACAGAATACAATGTACCAGTAGTGATCAAACTAAATGGGAATGTAATGGAAGCATTACCGTCTGAGTGAGTGCCGGGTGATAACCAAAGAACTTTGTCAATTACGGCCTGTCGAGTTATGTTTGATTTTGTCGAGCATCATTGACAAGAGTCACGTCGGGTTAATCGCTTGATGCTGATTCTGTGAATGTTAATACACAAGCCACAATCAGGCATCATCACTTAGACTGTTACTGCCGGGGTCTCTTAGTAAAAGCTGGGCCAAAAATCTGTAAAATCTACAATATGACAGTCTTAGACTGATTGTGCCAGATACTCACACCCAGATTCTGCTTTATTGTTAAAAACAGTAAGTCTGATTCAACTTTTTTGTTAAACCATTTTAGATATTTTTTTCCTATTCTTTCTAAAACATTACAAAAATTGACAATCGACAATAGACAAATCTTAAATTTTAGACTAAATCTGACAACAAAAAGAGAATAACAGAAATCTTCTCCAAAGAGGAGTAGGTTCCAAACCCTCAGCTTCCTTACTCCTTACTGTGTGTGTGTGTGGTGTGTGTGTGTGTGGTGTGGTGTGTGTGTGTGTGTGTGTGTGTGTGTGTGTGTGTGTGTGTGTGTGTGGTGTGTGTGTGTGTGTGTGTGTGTGTGTGTGCAGACATTTTGGTAAAAACAGGGCCCAACATGATAGGTTTTTATACTAAATTCGGGCCTTTGTCTAGGCCACACAATTTTGATGACCTGCTTGAGGTTCATTCGGGGATTTTAGGTCTGAGGTTACAATTGAGGGTTAGTTGAGGTTAGAGAAAGGGGGGTAAAGGGGATTATTTTGATGGTTGGGGTTAAGCAGATGGGGGGTAGGGTGGAGAAAATGTCAGTATTGTATGAACGTCAATGATATAAATGCAAGTGTGTGTGTGTGTGTGTGTGGTGTGTGTGGTGTGGTGTGTGTGTGTGTGTGTGTGTGTGTTGAAAAACATATTGCAGCCCTACAGAATGTTTAAGGGTCATTTTGATGTTTAAATAAAATCATTTACTCGGTCAAATTGCATCAACAGCAAAAATTGTGATGTAATTGGTTAGGACTGTCAGAAACATACACTGCTGCATTTGACCCAGCCACACAGTGGAGTAAAACACCCAGGACACATTGGGTTTGGTGTCTTACACAAGGACGCTTCAACTGTGGTGACCTCATCTCAACGACTATCTAGTCATTAGACCCCAAATATGTTTTAAATATATTTTTCTAGCGTAGATCACATTAATAATTCTTTTTTTGTTGAAGAATTTATTTTGATTTAACACTGTTGACAATGTTTGCAAGTAAACAATGTAAGTTCGAGTTCAAGGTCAGTGCATTTGAAAAGCGCTTTTCACGGTTACAACTGTCTCAAAGCGTCCGTGAAAAAATGTAAAAAAAAAAAAAAGTAAACAAGTGTAATATATAAATATATAATATACTGACTAAAAATGTCTATATTTATTTTTAGTACAGTCCTAAAAGGTTTGTCAAAATAGCCACCAGGGACCATTTTTAAATTGTGCTCAGCTGTTACCAATGCACTGAAGTTACACACACACACACAATGAATTGAACACATGCAAACACGGAGCAGTGGGCTGCCTTAAGCCGTCAGACCCGTGGATCAAGTGGGGGTCAGTGTCTTGCCCAAGAACAATCAGTTGGGAAATCCACCGGACCGGGATTAGAACCCGGATAAAAAAACAAATCTTGGGTGGCAGATCAAACTCAATATGGCTGGACCGGTCATCACGGTCATACGTCTCATGAACTGACAGATGTACAGAATCTATGAGGCTGGTATAGTTAACCGCTTATATAATAAACACCAAAAATCTGTTATAACTATATTACAACAAAACTAATATTATGTTTGTTTGTTTGTTTGTTTGTTTATTACTTACTTTACACAACCTAGCATTGTGAGTTTGTGATCCTAAACTGTCCTTTTAATTCCTGCATGTCACTCCTGATACCCCAATCTGATACCCCCCCCCCCCATATGTTAAGGGAGTTCAAATTATCTCATTAGAATCACATACATACTATTACAGAAAAAAAATTAGACAACCCTTAGAAGTTTGGATAGCTCTTTTAACAGCTCTATTCCATGATCCACGCAAAATCTCGGAAGCATGAGAGGCGTTTTGCATGCAACACAAGATCTGTTTGCCTGGCTTGTCCCTCCAGATTCTGCTGAGGTCTCCCAGGAAACAAACGGAGAAATACTCTTTGGGAGCGGAAGGAAAGAGGAGCACAAATAAGCCTCTAATAAGCTAAGCCAACAGAAAACCAGGAAAAATAGTCCCAGTGCTGATGACAACAAAACCACCAGCGGCATGTCAGTAATTGGTAACAACACTTAAAAGGATTTGAGAAAAGGGAAACTGGGTCTACAGACAGACTGAGCACATTGTCCATTCCTGCACATGTTTGCAAGCCAAATCTGCAAAATACAACAGTCCAAAAACATCCAGTCAGGATTAATTCAGACAGACAAGACAAATCATCCCAGGAGCGCACTCCGCATGTGCAAAGCATTTCCTCATGCAACAGGAGGGGCCAATTTAACTGTCTGTTGGTATATGAACCATGAACGAAATCCACAAAGCTTTGTAAAGGGCTTGACAAGGAGAAAATGTACACATGCATTGCATGTTAATTTTAAACACTTTCACATTGTCTCTCCTTGAATTCCCAAATTACATGCAGAGAAAATCGTGTTTCATTTAAATGTGTGCTGCCGGTGAATCTCTAAAGTGGCTCGTCCATCAAAGTAATTTAACTATTCAACCATGTGCCACAAAACATTAAAATAGATCCAGAAATTAAAACATCTAAATTTATTTTGAGTGAGGGGGTGAATTATTATTTAAACAGATCATTTATTAATAAAAATAAGGATACATACTGGTATATATCTATTTGAAATTATTTAACTGAGCAAAATGGTGTCCACATGTCACAGATTGCCTGCTAAATGTTTGATTATTAAATAAAATTTTAAATAAAGTAATTTCTGTAGTAATCGTTTTTATCGCTAATGATTCTTACATTTTGCAACTGTATACAATATTGAAGGAGATAATAATGTACGAAGGAGATAATGAACGACTGACAGGAAAGTTGCAGATTAAGCAAAAACTTTTGAACTAATACTGTATGTATTTCTCTGTAGACACGCTTTCTGAGTGTTAATCCACTCAAGAGTACCAACTCTTCAGAATATAAAACATCAGGAACTCATAACCAGCATAATTCCCACAACATGGAATTTAAATTACCCTGATTAGTCAAAGAAATTGCTTTTTAAGACCACAATAACACTCAGACCTGGATACTGAAGCATAACCACTATACACGATTAAAGAAAGATGCAAACAACTTTACAAACACCCCATTAGGAAATCTAATGTAAACACTGCAAACAGACTCCAGATTGTTCCGATTCCAAAACGTACCATCCTATGTAAAACTGCAATTATTAAAAAAAAATGTGAAATCATGTGAATGTACAAGTACGAGCAGACAAAATTAACCGTCCCGATAGATACCAAGCTGGTTCGGGAAACAAGTGAATGAAGTGACATCTCCTCCAGACACAGTTCACTAGTCCACAAGAGAATTTGTTCGGATGCTTTTCTCTCTGGAATGGAATCTGGAATCTGTGTGGAATAGTTGCACTCCCTGATCTCTCGCTGGTTTAACTGACTTGTAGGCGCATTGGAACAGATGCGTCCGGGCAGCTGTCACTCCGGCTCTCAAAACCGGATGCACAAACTGGAGCTACTCGGTGAACTAGAGATCCCAAACACCGCATTTGAGAAAATCAGTCTATATGTTGTTCCGTTACATCAGTCGCAATCGATACAAAATATTGACCTCGTTTAACCCGACAGAAGGACTTGCCGGAGTCCTGAACTACACGCTCAAACGGGACGACAACAACAACTAGTACTCACGCTGCTGTTTTCTCCCGTCCAGTGGACCATCGCCTGATTATGGGTGGCATCTCCTTTCAGGACGAAAGAGCTGCTGAACAGTGAGACCTTCTCCGAGGTCGATGCCCTCCGGACGCGTGGAACTCCCCGGGTCGGTCCGCCCGGGTCACCGCCGTAATCATCGCGAGTGTGGGCTGCGAGAAGCGCGTTATCTCTGCCGGTGACATGCCCAGCGTGGCTGTCAAGCTGTTGGTAATATTCGTTTCTCCGGTTTAAAACGCTACTGTGACACCTGATCGGTCCAAACAGTGACATCCACGCCACGGCGAAACACAGCGCTGGGGACAGGTGCGCGCAAACAGCCATGATGAGCGCCTTCATTTAACACTGTCAATGCGAGTGCGATGCAAGCGAAAGATGGAAAGCTCTTATGTGTGTGTATCCGTATGTGTGCGTGCGTGCGTGCGTGCGTGCGTGCGTGTGTGTGTGCGTGTGTGTGTGTGTGTGTGAGTGAGTGAGAGAGAGAGAGAGAGAGAGAGAGAGAGAGAGAGAGAGAGAGCGGGAGGGTGGCAGAACATGGACACGAAACGCTTTCATGTTGACAGCTGAAATTAAAGAAGTGATTGAATGTATTAGTCTGCCATCTAGTGATAAAACGAGTTAACTGTTCATTTTTTCGTCTTCTGTATCGCATTAAATTACGACATTTTTGAAAAAGTCATAACTATCAACTAATAAATTCCAATAATAAATTTACTAAGGGAACATTTGATTGCTAAGAGAAAGGTTGCTTTAAAAATGCAATGTAATTTATTTATTACACAAAAAAACATCCCTTTTTCCAATTTTAGAAGCTCAAAAACTTGGAGGGTACCTTTGTTCTCGTATTTTGTGCCTAAAAAAACGCATTTCCACTTTTTCCACTTTCAAGTCGGGAGCATATGCATATATGCTTTAATAAAAAAAAACCTTAGCCACGTAGCGACTTAGCCACGCCCTATAGGCGTTGCAGTGTGTCCCTTATTTTGTGGTATTAAAAGTGGTAACCCATGATGCGTGTCCGAGTAAACTACTAATCCTCTGTCTGCACTTCACGCACCCCTGAATGTCAGTGTCCATTGCTGGGTTGCCGAATAGGGCCACGGTCTACACCAGAGGTGGGCAAACTACTGCCCGGGGGCCACCCGCCGAACCTGTAATTATTACAGGTTAATTATTATTATTTATACTGTAATTATTTTAATTATTATTTAAACATTTTTATGTAAATCTGGTTAATCTGTTATGATGGTTTATTTTATTTTTGTATGTAACATTTTAAAAACCAAAACTACAAAATCAAAAACACAGTGTACAAAAAGGAATTGTTGCAACATCAAGCCAGCAGAGGTCGCACTCTCCAGAATACTGATTGCATCAATCATGATCAGATACAGGTGCGCTTCCCATATGACTGCTATATAAACAAGAACATTTCAGTACCAGTTGCTGAGGAAATGTAGTATTCAGAATAAGAATAGGACACAGTAATCTTAACAGCACATTAAAAGTAATGGGAAAACATCAAGGGGATGTGCGAGACATGTAGAACACCTGAAACGGTTGAGCACGTTATGTTGAGGTGTGGAAAATATAAAAGGCAAAGAAGAGAAATGATGGAAGAGTTCAGAAAGGAAGAAATAGTAGGAGACGGAATCAAAGACATGGTGGGGAGATTAGAGAACAAACGAAGTAAGAAAATATTAGTTAAGTACTTGGAAGACACAGGACTAATGAAGAGAATATAGGACAGAGATAGAATAAGAAAAGGAAAGGAAAAGGGGAAAAATAGAATTTTGAACACAAGAGGGCGGTAATGCGACAGAGATGGACGCAAACTGCCGTAAAACCACAAGAAGAAGAAGAAGTACCAGTTGCTGAACATTGTCAGTCCCACTCTCGTCAAGTATCGAGTTCATAGACCCAGCTCTTAGTTTGCCTTGACCTATTGCCTGTTTCGTTCTTTGGATTTCCCTGGGATTTGGTTTGCTCTTTCGGACTGGCTGCCTCTGTACGACCCTGCCCGTTGTGACCACTGTTTTGCCCACTGTGTCTTGTTTGGTTGGGAATACTCCGCATATGGATCCGCCACAGCCTTCTGTGCCATTACAGAATGTTCAGCCGTCTTCGGATTCAGTGGAGTTGGAACAATTGCGGGATACGGTAACCCATCAAAATGAGCTTTTACAAGATTATCACTCACAGCTAACTCAAATGCAAGTGACTACGGATTATTTGACGAACTTCATTCACACGCTCACGCCCACTACTGTCAGCCCCAAGACAAGCCGGACAAGTTTGACGGTAACGCTGACCAGTGCCGTAGCTTTATTCGGCAACGTGAAGTCTATGTTGAAAATCAAAGTGGCCATTTCCTAGGGTGACCATATTTTGATTTCCATAAAAGAGGACAACCAGCGCGGCCTCGAGACTAATTCCGACAGACTTCTCGGAGGTCATATGCTTCAATGGTGCAAAACTAACTAAAAAAAATTAAATATGTAAAAACTTACATCTGTAACAAAATAATAGTCTTGGACTCTTTTCAAATAAATAAATCATATATTATATATAATGAATACTAATTTGATTAATTCATTATTAATATGAAAGTGTTCTACAAATCAGCTCGTCCAGCTTCGACAATATCTATAATAACAACCGTAATATCTATCTATTAGTGAGCAATAGTAGTGGGAAGTTTTTATATGACAGATCATTTAATAATATAGAAAGTTTCACATTTATTAGCTCATTTTCGTTACATGAGCATTACGTTGTTTATTAATATAATAGCTATAACCTTTCAGGTACCGTATTTACTCGACATGGTGAGAGTCCGTCACCCAACTAGTGACCAACTGACCCTTTAACTCTTCTACTCTACCGGCATTAAAACACATAGATGAAGGCTTTACACATGTGAAAAAGACTGGTCCAGATTTTGGGTCAGATGCCTATGTTGTATGCCTCACCAGCCAGAGGTTTTCCTCAGTAACGTTTAACACTTCTGATGGGATCTAATCTTGAGCATGCCAGATCCGCAACATGTGCAACATCTGAGGTGTGCTGATGTTCCTGCGGCTGCCGTGGATCACGTCTCCTACCGGGCTCAATGAGTCCCTCTCCTCTGCTTCTTACAGTCTAGCGTATATCTGAGAAACTCTCATTTTTTGTGGCAGTTCTCGTGGACTCTGGGGCCGGAGCTCGGGGCCCCCATTGGCCTGATCTTTGCCTTCACCAACGCTCTGACTTATGATCGCCATCACAATCAGTGAGAGTCCTCGACCCAGTGGTGAATAACAGAGAAGAACGGCTTTCGGAAGCTTCTCTATGTGTCGCTCATGTGCCACTGTAGTCCGAGATGACACAATCACCCCAAACTACTCAGCTCACTGGACCGGCGTGGCTTGTCAATACAGCTGGAACTTTGACTCGTGTGCAAACAACAAATATGCATAGATTTACTTGTATTTAGGTTTAAACAGTATGCTCTTTTGGACTTCATTTTTACCGATATGCCGTGCTTATGGCTCTCTCAGCCAAAAAGGTTCCCGACCCCTGTACTAGAGGGTGTGTGTCCTGAAGATGATGGGTCCTGGAGGTCCTGAAGATGAATGAGAATGTGTGCAAGTAAGTGTTGGGGGAGGGGCGGCGGCTCTGTGATTGGTTGGATTGAATTGGGGCTTTGGTCTGGTGAATCAGCAGGTCAAAGTTCAGACGTCATTAACCCCGTGAATGAGGAAGACGAAGAGAGGCAAACAGAAGCAGGCAACAGCGTAACTCGTACCGCCACTAGGTAAGAGTACTGGCACTGTCTCCTTCTTCTGACGAAAACCATAATTAGCACTCAAAACACAGACCACTGATTAAAAGAAGAATGGGATGTCACTTCCTGTGCTGCAGACATGTCTGAGGATTTTGAGACCGATCAGGTGAACAGTGTTCCAGATGAAGCAGGGCAGGAAGACCATTGAAATCTACTGGATGACAGAGGTGAGGCTGAGGAGAGAGAGCGAGAGAGACAGCACATCAATAAACGATAACTGACTGTCTGACATTCTCTCAGGTCTCACCGTATCTCGCCGTATCTGCTCACCAGAAGAAACCGCTGGAAGATAAGCAAAATCCGCATCTTCCTCTTGGGAATCCAGGAAAGTCTGGAGGAGGATCGTAAAAAGTCAGACCATTGCTCATCCTCATCCTCCTCGTCATCACCAGCCGACCGATCTAACTCTCTCTCTTTCTCTCTCTCTCTCTCTGATCAGTCACACACCAGTGTCATACATGAACGTGTCAGTTAAACATCAGTTACTACAAACCTCTACGTGATGCGCACATACCTCGTATTTTGGTCGTTAACTCTGCGCTTCTGATCCAGTAAATATATCTATCGATCATTTTGACAACCGTGGTCGCTGCTCTGATGTGCAGCATCACTTCGTAGCAAACGTATATTAATACGTTCTTTAGCTTTAGCACACCGCTAATCTCACAGAAGCTCTTTTCATCTCTGTAAGCAAGTCTTTGGCTCCTCAGGTGTGACTCATTAATATTCATAACAGACCACACCCACAGTGACGTCATCGTCTGAGCCGGTTCTGTGTGTGCAAAAAGTGAGAGAAATGTTTGGGCTCTTTTTCTTCCAGTTCTCTGACGGTTCCTGACTTGAACTGTCCCAGCTCGCTCTACATGTCGTGTGGGACACTGGCTGGATACATGTCGTGACTGTCCTGCTGGTGCGAGGAAACTAGGAGAACGTCATGACCTTCTACTCTCAGTGACGCCTGTGTGTGTGCGTGAAGTTAATAAAGCAGTGGCGTCATCTGTAACATCCCTTATTCAGAAGAACATATCACACGTCTTACACAAATCACATCTGATTGGTCAGTGGTCAGGTGACACTAATGACTCACACTTACAATTGTCAATCGGTTTTATGAATTAGTTAATAATAAAGTTAAAACCTTTGAATTACAGCATTAAATGTTGAGATCAAAACGCACATTCATTCACACACAACCATGCATGTTTTTTTATTATCTGTGAATAAATAAATAATTGTGAATAATGTCATGAGAAGGAGTGTTTCGGTACAGTGAGATGGGAGATTAAACAGTATTTTACACTCAAATTACAGGCAAACAAGAAATCTGCTATGCAGTGAAAATCATTATGAAGACGGAGCTGCAGCTAACCATTATTTTTCAAATTGTGAATTACTTCTTTTTGATTAATCTTCTAATCTATCAACAAAAATTGAATAAACTTACAATTTTTCCCCCCAAAACTATTATTTGTTCATAAAATAAACATGCCAGTTGGTGTTTATCACTGCCTGTTATTGTAAATTCAATAAATAACAATCATCACAAATATGAAAGGGGCATAAACACATTCACCTAAACTGATTAAAGATACCCCCCCCCCCCATATACAGTAAAGTGCATTAAAAACCAGCCAACAACAAAGTGACTTAAATAAAAACTAAAGCTTGTACATAACCACATCTTGTTGTGGATGATGTTTCAATTACAAAAAATAAACGTAGGCCACATTAAAGACATTTTTATGTTTCAAATCAAACAATCACTTTGTTCAAGTCAAAAAATGTAAAAATTAATAACTTGCACCAAGTTACTTAAAACAAAGTCCTTGCGTCATATGCGCAAGACAAAGACCTTCAGACAGACAGCGAGCTGAGATGTTCCTGTCGTGCTCAGCTGTTCCTAGCTAGCTCACTGCGCAAGCGCGTTAAAACACGTCAAACTGAATACTAATATAAACAAGTACAATATATTGTAACATGCGTGTTAGAACATACGTCACTGCTCAGCTGTTCCTAGCTTGCAAGTTGCGCAAGCGCGCTAATGAAACGTCACTTCTCAGCTGTTCCATACTCTTCGCTCTGCGCGATAAATGAACTAAATGAACATAGACACTTATAACAGTACACACAATATTGTACTTATTCATATTAGTATTCAGTTTTGACGTGAACAGTTGAACAGTGACGTAAGTGTAGGAACTTCTGAGCTGTAGGAAGAATTTTCAGAACACCGGCAAGATGGCAAAGGGAGCAAACGTCTGGTAAATATCCAGCGTAGCACCTTGAAGTACCTTGAAAAGTCGAAATGAAAACTTGGTATTTATAAGAATTGAATTGAATTGAAAAATCCTTTATTAGTCCCACAGCGGGGAAATTTCACGTCACAACAGAAACAGCAAATCCAAACAAATAAATAAACAAACATCACCATAACGCACTGCACACATCATAGTAAACAAACAAACACAGACAATAAATGAACAAGTAGCACTGCCCGTCATAAGCATAGTTCCAGTCACCAGTTTAAATTTAAATTCAAATTGTAGAGTCTAATCGCAGCAGGTAGGAAAGATCTGCGATATCTCTCCTTCACACAGCGGGGGTGAATCAGTCTGCCACTGAAGCTGCTCTCCAGAGCTGACAGTGAGTCCATCAGTGGGTGAGAGTCCAGTTCCAGGATGGATGATAGTTTATCCAGGACTCTTCTCTCACCCACCTCCTGCACTGTCCAGAGTGCATCCCAGGACAGAGCTGGACTTTTTGATGATCCTGTCCAGTCTCTTCCTGTCTTTGCCTGAGATGCTGCTGCTCCAGCAGACCACACCGTACAGGATTGCTGATGCCACCACAGAGTCATAAAAGATCTTCAGGAGTGACCCTCTCACTCCAAAAGACAGCAGTCTCCTCAGGAGGTAGAGTCTGCTCTGACCCTTCCTGTACAGTGCGTCTGTGTTGTGAGTCCAGTCCAGTTTGTTGTTCAGATGCACACCCAGGTATTTATAAGACTCCACTCTCTCAATGTCCATTCCCTGGATGTGCATCTGTGGGATGACAGTAGACTGTCGCCGGCGAAAATCCACCACCATCTCCTTAGTTTTCCCTGCGTTGATCAGGAGGTGGTTCCACCGACACCAGTCCACAAAGTCCTGAGTCAGTCCTCTGTACTCAGCATCGTTATCTCCTGTGATCAACCCAACAATTGCTGAGTCATCAGAGAACTTCTGCAGAACACAACTGTCCGTGTTGTGTCTGAAGTCTGAGGTGTAGAGGGTGAAGAGGAAAGGAGCCAGTACAGTCCCCTGTGGAGCCCCCACACTGCAGCTCAGAGTGTCAGACACACAGTCCTTGGCTCTCACAAACTGTGGCCTGTTTGTCAGATAGTCCATGATCCACTCCGTCAGATAGAGGTCCACACCAGCCTCCTCCAGTTTGTGTTCCAGAAGCACCGGCTGGATGGTGTTGAAGGCGCTGGAAAAATCAAAGAACATGATCCTCACGCTACTGTCGGGCTTCTCAAGGTGAGAAAGAGCTCGATGCAGAAAGAAGATGATGCGTCCTCCACTCCCATGCCATGTCTGTAAGCAAACTGCAGTGGGTCGAGGTAGGTTCCCACAGCAGATCTGAGGTGACCCAGGACTAGTCTCTCCAGTGTCTTCATTAGATGGGATGTGAGAGCCACCGGTCTGAAGCTGCTGAGGTCTTTGGCCTGCGGTGTCTTAGGCACTGGTACCACGCAGGAGGTCTTCCAGAGCTGTGGGACCTTCCTCAGCTTGAGGCTCAGATTGAAGACTAGTTCCAGGACTTCACACAGTTCATCTGCGCAGGACTTGAGGAGTCTGGAGCTGGAGTCTGGAGCTGATGCCATCTGGTCCAGCTGCTTTCCTACTGTTTTCCGACTCTCGGCTACATATTTTGATAAAAGATAGCAAGTTCGTGAACCGGTTAAACGCTGTATAACAGAACTGCACTCTCAAAGATATGATGAGTGACTTCAAGGCGGAGCTGAAGCAAAACACTCTAACTATAGCTGATATCGCCAAAACGGTGGAGTTTAACTCTACTGAAATCAAAGAATGTAAAGATAAAAGCAAAAAGTTAGAAACGGAAGGGAAACGTCTGAAAGAGAATAATGCAGAGCTGCAGAAGAGAGTGTCAGAGTTGGAGAAGAAAACATTAGAAGCGGAACGATACAAAAGAAAATGGAACCTGAGACTAAACGGTGTTAAAGAGGAAAAAGATGAGATGACTCGAGCTCTGGTGGCAGATATCATCACAAAGATTGCACCACACTGAAAAGAGAAGGTGGACCACATTCTGGACACGGTACACAGGCTGGGCCCAAATGATACCAACCGTCCCCGACAGATCATCATTCAGTTCGCAGGGAGGATCTACAGAGACGAGCTTTGGCGAGCAACTAAGCATCACCTGGTCTGCAGAGACCTCAACCAGGGCCGGCCCAAGCCTTCAGGGGCCCCTAGGCAGAATTTGCTTGGGGGCCCCTTGCTAACTGGACAAAGCACATAATAATAATAATAATAACAACAACAACAACAATTAAGTACATTTTTGAGGCAACTTTTGAGACCCTCTGAAGCAGCAGCAACCATGCAGGTCACATCAGGCATCTGATGTGTCTGGAGGTTTTTTTTATGACAAAATAGCTTATAATAGCCAAGCCTTTTTTTGACTCACAAGATTATCTCCTACAGTCCAGAAAAGATGTGTTCAATTCTTCCAGTTAATTCTTCCGCTTGTTGTTTTCTCATGGAATAATGGATTTCAATACTAATATGATATTTATTGTAATATTATACAAACACAGTTGAGGACAAAATTATTACCCCCCTCTACAAAATGGTTATTGTTTTAAAGGATTTGCAAAACTGCTTTTAATCAGAGCAAAACAATAAAATGTAAACAGCTTTATTAGACATTTAACTGTCTAAAAAACTGATTTGCTTTGTTTTAAAACCTAAATGCAGAACCGAATTTAGATCCCTAGCGGCTGTATTAACGAACTCAAGTAATTCCATTTTTTGTCATATTAATTACTAAATTAATATTGTATTGGTTTAATTTAGCATTGTATTAATTATTTTGATCGAATTATGACAGTATTCAGTCAAAGAACAATTATAGATTAAGATAACAAAATAGTTTCAGTTGAAAATTGTTTAATCTCAAGCAATCTCAAGCGTTTTCTTTAGGAAAGAGCTCAGAAACAGAACAACAAACTCTTAGAAACTGTAATCTCTCTCTCTCTCTCTCTCTCTCGAGAACGTCGCAGCTTTAACTGTTGTAAACAAGCGCAAAGGCTTTTCTAACTTTTCGAATATCGATCAGACGCGCACCAGATGGATTGTACCACATTGTTAACTAGAGGAGGGGTGTCGAATGCTTGTAAAAGCGGTGTTTATAATGCCCGCGGGCTCCTAAAACCTTTCTAACTTTCGCCCGCTTAACGACGTACTGCATATAGAATAATATTTAAAATTAAAACATCACCGATATAATTAATGTACTTTTGGGGGCCCCCTGGTTCACGCAGGGCCCCACGCAGCCGCTTAGTCCGCGTATGCCTCGGGCCGGCTCTGACCTCAACATACGGTTTGCTGAAGACCTCATCAAAGAGGATAGAGAGGCAAGAAAAGCAGTGTGGCCCAAAGTTGAACAAGCGAGGAAGAATGGATGTAAGACTATGTTTCGAGGCCCTGACGCCTTCATCAGCGGCCAGAGAGTCACACCATGACTTACTTCTGACACGAGATGATAACTACAATTCAGGGTTTTGCTACCATAAGTTCTCATTTGGTAACACTTTCTACTTTATTATATAACTGTCAAGTTTACTTTTCTGTTTATGTTGCAATTTAATACTGATATTTCTTTACTTTCTTTAAATGCAAGGGGTCTAAGAGATTTAAAAAAGAGAAAAAGCTTTTTTTTATTTTGTAAAAGGAAGAAGGTGGACTTTGTATTTCTACAAGAAACACACTCTACAAAAGAAGAGTATTTATTTTGGTCTCAGCAATGGGGAGACAAGGTTTTTTTCCGTCGTGGCAATACAAGGTCAGCAGGGGTCGCCATACTCCTCAAGAACTTTCAGGGTGAAATTGTGTCACATGTGGTAGACGAATGACCGCTGATCGTCATAGTAAGCATTGATAAATTGAAGTTAATCCTGGTTAACATATATGGCTATAATAATATCAAAGAAAATAAAAGTTTGTTAGAACAAGTCACATCGCATTTGGACCAACTAACCTTAGCACACTCATCCAATAACATCATAATTGGTGGGGACTTGAACCTAGTACAAGATGACTGTATGGATAGATTTCCCTCTAATTATATTTCAAGTCGTCCCAATGTAACATTTAACAATTTTTGTAATGAACAAGGCCTTACCGACGTATGGAGATACCTTCATCCAGGTATAATACAGTTTACATGGCTCAACTCCAGTTGTAGTTTGAAATCAAGAATTGACCGTTGGTTAATTTCAAATCACTTATTATGCCATGAGGTTAAATGTAACATATCTGCGGCTCCACTAACAGACCATTGTGTAATATTCTTAAATATTAAACCCCGAAATAGAATCAAATATGTAAATAAATACTGGAAATTCAACTCAAATGGATAGAAGACGGGGAAAGAAATTCAGCATATTTTTGCAAAAATTATTCAAGAAATCTTTAACTTTTATAATCAACTCTATAGCTCTAAATTTTCTAGAAAAGACTTTTTTCAGACTTTTTTTAAAGAGTTTTTAAAAGACATTGCGCAACATATCCCCAAAGTACAGGACAATTTTAAACAAATGTGCAATAAACAACTTATGATGTCGAAGCTTGATGCAGTGATCAGTCGACTCTCTGTTAATAAAGCTCCTGGCTCAGATGGGCTCACAGGGGACTTTTATAAACACTTTTGGGAGCATATCAGAAACTTACTATATCTCGTATTTCTGGAAATTTTTGAAACCTGCACACTCCCAACTACAATGAGACATGGGGTTATTATTTCTATCCCAAAACCTAATATAGACCCCAGACATATAGAAAACAGAAGACCTATCACTTTACGGAATTCAGACTACAAATTATTAACGTACATCTTTGCCTCACATCTCCAGACGGGACTCTCAGGGCTTGTTGCAGAAACACAATCTGGTTTTTTGAAAGGCCGCTCAATTCACAACAATATAAGACTGGTTATGGATATTATTGAGTACCGGCACCTTATAGAAGACAATGGTTTCATTCTCTTCCTGGACTTCTACAAGGCATTCGACTCAGTGGAGCATCCGTTTATATTATCTGTACTGGAAAATTTTGGTTTTGGCACTAAATTTAAAAACCTAGTTTGTGGTCTATATCAGAATATTAATAGTTGTGTTAGTCTTCCAAATGGCACCACCTCAAGTTTTATAATTGATGTAGGAATCCCTCAAAGATATCCTATTTTACCATACCTGTTTATATTAGCCACTGAAATGTTGGCCATTCATATCAAGAATTGTGGTGACATCAAAAAGTTAAATGCCTTGGGCACAGATATCATTAATAGCCAGCTAGCGGATGACACAACACTTTTGAAAGATAAGCATCAAATTCCAACAGCTATTGAAAAAAATCAAACTCTTCTCCAAAGCCTCGGTGAACTCTTAGCTATCAATGACACATCATTAAAAGAAATTAACCACATTCCTATTAAGTCAGAAATTAAATACCAGTAGAAAGCGATGGAAAGCGAGTGCAAAGCCTATGTCGAGATGGAATCTGAAGGCATCCACAAAGAATTTACAAGAAAATTAGAGCTTAAAAAAGCACAAAGCGGAAAGCCGTGGAACAAATCGACATGGGTAAGGAGATTGGAGACCCTTTCAAGTCCACTAAATCTATTTATTAGTCAACAGATAGACAAACTTATTTATTTTATTTATGCAGGTGCAAATGTGGGTGAATGAAATTGAGAATAACCACAATGATAAAAAATCAATTCCGAAGAATCAAGATCGAAGTTTTGAAGGTAATTAACTCAAATTCGTATTTAATACACATCCATAATAATAATACTTGTGATTACAGGCATATGTGCCTGGTGGAAACAAGAGAAAGGATGATTTTGACTTCTCTGGCCTAATGAACCTGTTGGGGAACTATAAGGGTTTCGGTTTTATTAGGAGACTCATCACCCGTGTATGTATTCTTTTTTTAACAACATTTTTTTTATTTTTTAAATAGTGTTATACATCTGGATGTCATTTCAACATGTGTTTATCAGGCTGGATATAATCCAGGGGTGAGCAAACGTTTTGATTTGCGGGCCACATGGCCACGCGGGCTTTCTGGTCCAGCAGCTGTCAACCACATTCTCACCAGCCAATCAGAGTAAGGGCCGGGCCTATGTGAAGCCTGTGCCAGAAGTCCAAACGAAAAAAAAAAGAAATGGACGAAAAAATCTAAAGTTACGTGACGATTTTTGTTTGTTTCTTAGAAATGTAAGTTTGCGATTTTTGGCATCTGATTCCATAGACTGACAGTATAAAAATGAATGTTAAATTCTAATGTACAATTAATTTACGTAAATTTTGTGTTTATGGTTCCGCTTTTTAAAATGTGTTACAT
>CM051499.1:5022468-5078906 GCA_028031935.1 Paedocypris micromegethes
AAAAAAAAAACATTAAACAGTCCTTCAAAACAGATAAACCAGATTTAAATAAAACATTTTTGACTTTCATTTAATTTTTACAAGTCCGGTGGGCAGGATTAAAACATTTAATGTGCCCCCCTGCCCCTAGTTTGCCCACCCCTGATATAGACAATATATGAAAGAAAGAAAGTAGAGGTGAAAAAGAGAAAAGAAAGAGGGGGGTGGACACAAACACAAGCAACATTTCAACCACATTGTACTCTGTGCCAAATTATCTAAGCTCCAGATACATGCAATTTGTTGTTTAAGAAGTATTTTATCTTTTCAATCGCAAGACAAAAATCCTTTTAATCCACTGTGAGACACCAGGACTTTCTTCTGTCTCCCATGAGCATGCAATTACATATTTAGCTGCCAACAAACAAATAGTTATCAATAAGTTTTAAAGTTCAGAGGGTGAATATGCAGAATACACAGACCGGGATCAAGAGGGATCTCTTTGCTCATTATATGACTTATAATGCTTCGTATTTTGTTCCAGAAACATTTAACTATAGCACATTCCCAGACACAATGGAAGAGAGTTCCCTTGTCTTGTTTACATTTGAAACATACAGTATATCAGGAATATTTGGGTTGAAATGGTGATGCTTTACAGTAGGGATATACTGTCTAGTTAACCATTTATATTGCACCAGTCTCGTGTGGGTGTTCAGTGTTTGGGTTGTAGCTTTTAAACACGCTGTTTGCCACTCTTCTTCGGTTATGAGATCATTTCGCCATGCTTGGAGTCTGTCATTAAGGGATTCTTTAGATTTGGCCACAAATATTTTATACAGCAGTGAGACCTGTCCTCTACATTTTCAGATTGTCAAGTGTAATGCTTTCTAAACTAGACCAATAGGGCTCTATAGGGTTTTGGCCTGGTTCTGAATGAATGTAGATACGAACTTGCTGATATTTGAAAAAGTGTTTTTGTGGAATTTTAAACCTTACACGAAATGTCCTTTATCCAAATAAGCCTGCCACCTTACTGATACCTTGATTAGACAAGAGTTTAAATCCTTGGTCAGCTTTACCAGGATGAAAATTGGTGTAAAGCGTGAACGTTGTGGTGTTTCACTTGGGTATGTAAGAGCCTCCAACCATAAGGATGCATTGTTTTTGATATAGGGATTGTTAGTACACTATAATTAACTTTTTAGTGTCCGCTGAGAATAAATATACATTCACAGGGATTGGAATAGAGCGAGCCTCTATAGATACTCAAGCCGGAGGTGAATCTTATTCAAATGAGAGCATTGTTGCTCAGATCTGAGTCGCCGCCGTTGCTTCCGAACAACTTTAGGTTCGGAAGGTTTAACCCCCCTATATCATAGGGCAGGTAGAGCAAAGAGAGTCTGAGGTGACGGCGTTTGTTGTTCCAAATGAAATTTGTGAAAGCCTCTTTCATCAGAGCAAAAAAAGATAAACATGAACGAAGTGGGATGTAGTGGAAGAGGTACAGCAGTTTAGGCAAGATTGACATATTTAGTATATGAATGCTGCCAATCAAAGATATAGGAAGTTTTGTCCATTTGTCCAGCATGTTGATTATAGAGGAGATTATAGGAAGAAGCCTCTCCACTCTGTGGAGGAACAGCAACTCAGATTTTCCATTCACAATATGTGCAATCCTTGAAATCTCATCTTCAAGAAAGTTACAAAATAGCTGAGAGAAATGCTGCAAAAACCGCAGAAAGAAATAAGCTCCGGTTTGATCACAAAGTAACTGAATCTACCCTTGAAGCAGGAGACCGTGTGTTGGTAAATACATAAATTTGTATTTGATATTAAGACCCTGTTTGTATAAACAGGTCAGGTTTTTTGTGTGGATCCAGAAAACTGAACTGAGATGGCGAGCCAACCCACGAACGGACTGTGAACTGACTGTGAAAGAACGGTTTAAAGAGACAGTACCGATTTTTTGTTTTTTGAATTCGCGGAAACTGATTGTTTATTTTGAATTATTCCATTTGTGTGCTTTATGTTCTAAAAGCTCCAAATTTGCCAAATATCTTATTTTTCTAAAAGGTACTAAAGTTTTCTATATAAAGTCATTTTCTTGGTCTTTCTATCTTCTATTTTTGCCCTCCCGTAGCGAACCTTAAACCTAGACTGGTCCATGAATAATTAAAAATTATACATCTGTTCCTTAAGTAAAATTGTCCGTGCTGAGGGGTAACATTTGCATGCACACTTTTCACTACTTAACATTGTGATCATGTTTCTTTTAAGGCAATTTTTGTTAGAAACGAAACAATGCACTGTCCAGGCTGCTCCTTCAGAGATGAAACAACAACAAAACACCTGGAGATTCTTTTTGAAGCAGCGCAAGAACTGGCAAAAAAGATTCCAGAGCTTTCTAATTTTAAAATTAAAACAATGCAGGCAAGTATTTTCATTGTTTTATTCATTCATAAACTTACTTTAAGCTTTACAAGGTCTGTTGGACTTCTGCTAATGTATTTCTGCTAAGTAAATTAATACTTGTTGATTTGTAGTTCAGCGAGTTCCTGGAATCCGTTGTGACTCTAGCCAAGGAACACCAGGCATGCAAAGTAAGTTCACCTCACCATTGTGTAGGACATACTGCTTGTGGCATACAACATGTGGCTGCTTTCAGATCTGGTTCATTAGTTGTGTTTCTGTGAGTAAAGCCTTTACTGTTCTTTGTTTTCTCTTACGTTCTACTACTTCTCTTTCGTTCACCTCCTTTAATGTGAATTGCTCCTTCCTCAGCCTTCCACTTATGATAATGTGTGTAATGCGTTTCGTATCACCTGTCATACATAAAGTTCATGATCCATTTACAGAATATTTAACATTTTTGAAAAAAGCATCTAGAAGTTACACGTCTTAGGTAATTAAATAATAGAGGCCGGTCTACAATAGTAGCAGGCAGTGTTGTGCAAGTTACTTTGAAATTGTAATATGTTACATATTACTTATTGTCATGGATCCCGAGTCACGTGACCATGGACTCTTATCCTGAAATCGCGATCGGACTTTTATGTTGAAGTGTACCAGGTTGCCGCCATTTTGGTTTATCCACATGTTAGTGCGATCATTTGAAGACCAGGTGTTTTATATCTGTGATTAATGACAATTATCCTGTGTATTTAAGCATGAGTGATTCCCGGTGTTATTTGCCAGATTGTCTGTGCTCTTTGCCAGCTCTCCAGCGTTTCTCTAGTCTCGTCCTGTCTTGTATTTTTGCCGATCCTGATCTTGTTTCTTGACCCTCCTTTTTTGCCTGCCGATTCTGGACCTGTTGTGGATTATTTGTTGCCGAACTTCTGCCTGTCTATTTGGATTACTTCTTGCCTTGTCTCTGCTATACTACCTACCGTCGATGATCACTTGCCTGCCCGACTCTGATTAAAGCCATTGTTATTTGTTCAACCTCCTGCTTCCTCATCCATTCTGTGCATGTGGGTCCAACGCCTACGGACTGTGACACTTATTACTGTTTGTAAAAAGTAATAAGTTACATTACAATATTACTGTCTCAGAAATGTAAATATTACATTACTTTTGTATTACTTTTAAGTTACTTTCACCAAAATAACTACAAAGTAGAAATTAACGTCCTAAAATAACAAAATTTACCTTTTACTTGTACAGTAATTTATGTTACAACCAGTGGAAGACATAGAGTTATGTAGCGTAATGACTGTGGCCTCTCCAAGCTACAAATAACAATATACATAATCTATAATTGTAGGGTGACCATATATTTTGATTTCCAAAAAAAGACAATCAGCGCGGCCTCGAGACAAATTCAGACAGGCTTCTCGGAGGCTGATGAACATGCTTTAATGTGCTTCAATGTTGCTAAACATAACTTAGTTAAAATAATCAATTAACATAAATAAAAAAAAAATCAGTAAAAACCTAAATAGGTAACTATTTTGGTCAGACTTTTTTGAATAATGAAAAAATTTTTTAAAAATGTGATTGTTTTTAAAAAAAAATAATAATACAAGAAAAAAGTCGCCCATATTGTTTAAAACGATACGCGCAATTTCATTCTCAAATATTACTTTCTCATATAATTTAAAGCACGGGTTGTGAACCTACGTACACGTGTATTAGTCGTTTGAAGAAGAGGGAAAACCGGACATTATCGTGAATTTATAAAATCCGCCCGGATGTCTGGGGAAAAGACGCTTGTCAACCCTAATAATTAAAAAGTGTTAAAAGTATGGTAGACAAAGCGATTTTCCTCCAATATCAGTGAATAACTTGGGTATATCTGATATCAGACACAACAGGACTATGTAAACTTCGTGCGTTTTATTCATTTTGAATGACTTACCACACAATATGTCCTGCTTTCTGGCTATAAAGTGCAGAGGACAGAGGACACTGTCGTTGCTGTTTTCTTTCTCTTCAGGTCGAGCGATCTAATGGCGCCGCTCCAGCTGTTTTTTTTTAATTGCTAGTGCTGTTTTTTATATGTCTACCATTGTTTTGCGTTTACACAGAGGTTGCATTTCACCACAATGTTCTTGTTTTTTTACAAAACTGAAATAATGCGCATAAGACCATATCGCGAATGTACCACCGGCTGTACCACTCATGTTCATCAAATCTGCCGCGAATTCGTGCCCGCCCGCGTAACTGCGCAGCCGCAGTTACGCAAGCCAGACGGATCCAATAGCTGCAAACCTCGATCTCAGAGCCAATAGGAGCACACCTCAAGTTCAGTGCAGCCGTTACAAAATACAACACTCCACCAGCGAATGACTTACGCGTCTATTTACGAACAGGAAGTATCAAATGTTTGATTTGATGTAACGCAAGCGTTACTTGCATGTAACGAGTAATATATTACTGAAAATACACAAAGTAATAACCCAGCAAACACAGTCATGTGGGCCCCACATGGGTTTTCAGATGGGCTACATGGGTACAGAGTGGGCATGGGCTCTAAATGGGCATCTTATCTGGGCCCCACTTGGGTAACCCAAGTAAGACCCACATGGGTGAACACAGGTGGGCAACTTAACTGGGCCCCACCTGGGTAACCCATGTAAGACCCACTTGGGTGAGCCCAGATGGGCATCGGGACCCACTTGGGTGACCCTGCAAGGACCCATAGGTGTGCTCTCCATGTGGTTCCCATTTGGGTAATTTGTTGAGATACAGTATGTGCATGTTTTATTAAATATACAAGTGCAAAAATAATTAAAGGAAGTCTGTTCCTACATTTAAAATCTGTATTTTAAATTACTGTATTTATTTATTACTGATTGATGTAATTTTATTTTTTTATTTTTTAAACAATGCTTCTATTGTGGAAAATCGAATAAATAATAAAAATCTAAAAAATAAATATTGTAAATAAATATGTAAATATTTGTATATTTACGTATTTTTATATACAATATTTAATTTATATATGTTAGTTATTCATTTTTATAAGATCCTGAGTCCAAACTTTGAAATAAGAAAAAACTCATGGGCTGCTCCTGCAGCAGTCATTCATCGCGAGATCTCATTCACAATCAGCACACAGGATCCACCCCCCATCTGCGGCTGCGCGCCACTTTTGTCCATCTCGTGAGCTCGCTGACGGCTGAAACTAATTAAGGTAAGAACACTTTATAAATGCTTTAAAATAAGTCGTTTTACGTGCTATATTTACAAATGTGTTATATCAGTTTGTTTTTACGTTGTAATGCGGACATTTACGGCTAAGTTTGAGGCATTTCATTGTGGCTTTTTCAGGAAAATGTTCGCTGATCTTTTCCCCTCACATAACGAAAACGATCTAAAATGGCCGACAAACAACTATTATTCTTACAACATATGAGACAGAAACTATAAGTTACTACAAATAGTTCGAGCTGAGGCTAGCATGTAACGTAGTGTACCTGCAATGCACATAAAAATACCTAAAAGATGTTCCAGGTATTATGTTAAATGTGAACTGTAGGTCTCGTTATTTTAAAGACATAAGCAAAACACAGGCCATAGTATTTTTACTGGAACACAATGTTTGGGCTTGAGAAACGTGCCAATACACATGATATGCAGGATTAAAGGTTGAAAAAAAATGTAAGTATATATTTTTGCTAACTAAGATCAAGTGGAATTAAAGTTTGTCGTTATTTCTTTAATATTCTTTATTTCTTTTTTGTCCATTTCTTTAAAATTCAATTTTTATCAGCACGTGCACACCGGCAACCACATTCACCGTTGGTATCGGAAATATGGAACTTGATCTCTACATTATGATCTATGTAGATATGTTTCTCACAGGGAGTTTGAAGAAAAATGCCAAACCAACGAACCAAATCACTCGAAAAGACGCAGAACAAGCTGGGTTAAAGTGGCTCATTGGTGCCAGTCTGTCAGAGACAGAAATGCTAGAGCACGTGCTGGAGAGAAAAATGGGTAAGAGACGAGAAAAACGTTCGGTTTCTAGTAATTTATAAAGATTGCTAGTTAGCTCCAATCACAAATGCTAAAATATGATAATGATTTACAATTATCTAATGAGTTGTCTTTAAAACTGTTCCTCTGACTTTGAGTGGTTACTGTTTATAAGTAATCGTTTACTTTGAAATTAAATGTTAATGTTTTATCTTACACCAATGGCATCCTGTAGAGATGTAGGGCTCTTTGTTTCCACAGTATTCCATTTTTTTTTTTTATTCTCCTGAAGTGATGGGCTATTTCTTTTTGCTTTGTAAAAAATGATTATTTAAAGCAGAGTGCAATATTAAACTACATTTCTGTATCATACATGTACTGACATACTGTATAACAATGTAATGTATTTTCCTACTCTTTATTAAAATATTTTATTTCTCCTTTCAAAGGGCCAATAAGAGAGTGACGGAGCACTGAAGAGGTTCACTGTGTAAGTTCAAGTTTTTGTATTGTTGTGAGGTTGTATCAAAGCATAACTAAGTTGCTCAGTACATATAGATACATAAATGTAGTTTAATATTGCCACCTGTTTTCTCCCATGTCTTAAGAGTGACATATGGGACAAAACGGGATGCAATATTAAACTACAGTTCTGTATCTTAGATGTACTGATATTTAACAATGTAATATATTTTATACTCTTTCTTAAAATATTTTCCTCTGTTCAAAGGGCCAATGAGAAAGTGATTGAGGACTGAAGAGGTGCACTGTGGAAGTTCAAGAGTGCTGCGTGGGAGTTCAAGAGGTCTTGTGTTTTGAGTTTGAAAAAGTAAAAAAATAAATAAATGATTTAATTATCTATTGGCCTCTTTTTTGAAGCAATACATTTCACATTTAATTGTACTTTAGTCTAGAACTTTAAATGCTCTAATGTGGTGTAATGATTTTTATTTAGGGGTTAACTGTAAAATAAGGTTACCCCCGCCACTTACCCACAAATATCCCTATTATGACCCAATAAAGAACTTGCTGGGTCCCATCACAAACCCATGTAAGCCGTCTCCTATGGGCCACATGTGGGCTTACCCAAATTAGCCTTATATGATTCCCATCAAGGGCCCATCTGAAACCCATGTAAGCTGTCTCCTATGGGCCCCACATGGAATTACCCAAATGGGTCCTATATGGTGCCCACCAAATGCCCACAATAAACCCATCAGGGCTAACACATGGAGGGCCACCATGGAAACTGAGGACAAAATTAGCTGGTTCCCAGTTGGTTAGCCCATATGAGCCCCAGAAACCGGCCCAGTTGCAACTCTTATGGGCCCCACATGCATGTGTTGGCAGGGAAGTTACACTACCGCGATACAGCAAAAAGTAATATATTAGTGTAATATGTTACTTTTGTAACGCGTTACTCCCAACACTGGTAGCAGGTCTTCGGCGTCAGCAGGTGACAGGTGTAGCGGCAGCAAGATTAACTCTGTATTTTTCTTATCTCCATCGTACAGGGAGACGAGAGAAACATACCAGAATCCAGGCGTATAAACAGTTCTTTATACTTCTTTCGCAGTCCAGTGCACAGTTTCGCAGTTTCATATGACAACTGGCCACTTATATTGCTCACTAATAGGGATATTATATTTATTATTAGATATAGCATCACAAGTTTCACAGGATTTTTCACGACATTTCCTCACAGCCTCAGTGAAGCTAACCCTTGGGAAATGTAGCAAAGCTAAGCTACAACAGCATGGCAAAAGTATCTAACAAGCTACTTGTCAAGCCGCTTTTGTTTTGATCACCCTGATTATTATTTGTGTGTACGTGACCTGCTAATTTTCTATATAATGAACAGGTGCTTGAGTGAAGATGGTGGCGGGATTGTTTGTGGGAATTGCTGCGTGCCTGCTGTGAAGCTGAAGCCTTTCTTTTTTGTTCTATAAATCCCCTGGATTTGATTTCACTTAATTTATTAATAAAAACCTATTTTTGTTTGTGACCCGCCTGATCCCCACTTTCGTTTTTGTTACGGTTTTCGAGCCGGGCCGTAACAAAGTGGGGGCTCGTCCGGATTTTTTTTTGTGCTGGAGAAGAGCTTCAGCGGATAATCAGCATCACCTGCTGCTGCTCCTTAGTGCTTTTGGTGCGGACACACGCACGCGGATCGGCTGCTGTCCCAAGAGAATCGTCAGTTTAGTTCATTGCTTCTAGAGAAGTTTGGTAAGACGATTTCTTGTTTGGTTCAAAATCGGCAGAATTTATCTGTAAGCTTTGAATTTGTTAAACAATATAACACGCAATTTCATTACACATTTGTTTTGTTTTCTCTGTGTCTTTTCCCGATAGGCTTAGAACCGTTTCGCGTTTGTTTGTTATTTTAGTTTGTTATTTTTGTGCTGAGGCTGGGCAGAGGGCACCGCTGCGGTCTCTTCACCTCTTGGTCTGAGGGTGTCTGGACTGTCGGTATTGGGGCTTCAAGGAGCTCAGCTCTCGGTTGAAGCACGAAGACTAGGGTTGAGCTAGTTAAAGGGGAAAAGTCACAGAATAAGTGATTGTGTATTTGAAATTCGTGTTACTATTCATGATGTCGGAATTAGACGACTTTGTGCAAGATCCCACATTAGACAAACTACAGGAATTGTCAAAAGAGCAATTGCTGACACCGGCTTCTCATAATGACATCATTGTGTCAATTCATTCTCTTGTCTTCATTCTCTTGCCTAAGTTTATTGAAAATGATTTGGATACTTTCTTTAGTTTATTTGAGCGGCTAGCTGAGTCGATGCATTGGAGTGATAACGAACAAACATTACTACTTCAATGTGTACTTCAAGGAAAAGCTCAGAAAGCTTACTCTACACTGTCTGTGGAGGAGAGCCGTGTGTATAAGTCTGTAAAGAACGTCATCCTAAAGGCTTATGAGCAAGTCCCTGAAGCATTCTTGCGCATTCACTTTGATAGGTGGTGTTCTTCGTCTAAGTCAGTTGGCTAAAAAGGTCTGTATAGTCTCATTTTGTTAGAACAATTTAAAAATACACTCTCTGTTGAAATGGCTGTCTTCATATCTGAGCACAAGGTTAAAACAGCGGAGGAAGCGTCTGTGTTAGCCGATGAGTATATGCTCACTCATAGAAAAGGTCGCTGGAACCAATGTGTTGAGGCAGAGGAGAATAAACCGGTCCTTCTTCCAGTGGAACGACCAGCTGACAGTAAAGTGAGATTGTCAAATGAAAAATCTGACCAATGTGCTTACTGTTTTAAACGTGGCCATTGGAAGAAAGATTGTCCAATTTTGAGGGCCAAAGTAGGTCGTGGCAAGCCAAAACCAAAACCAACGTTACTTGTTTCCTCGTTTGTTCCAAAAACTGTTCATGCTGAGTGTAGGTCATGTGAAATGGATGATAAACACACATACACTCCCTTTGTGACCAGTGGGTTTGTGTCTTTGGTGGGGGGTGAGAGAGTGCCAGTGAAGATCCTGAGGGATACGGGAGCCTCGGAAACAATTGTTTTGCAGTCTGTTTTACCTTTTTCTTCCTATTCTAGTACAGGGAAGAAGATGCTGATTAAGGGGATTGGACTACAGAGTTTGGAAATCCCACTGCATACTATAGTCCTGGAGTCTGAGTTTGATATTGGAACAGTGGTGGTTGGGGTGCGACCTGCATTACCTGTAGAAAGTGTTTCTGTTATTTTAGGCAATAATCTGGCTGGGGGACAAGTTTGGAGAGATGCTGTGCCTCCACCAATAGTAACCAGTTCTCCACCGTTGGGTGAGCATGGTGTGGCTGAGCAGTTTCCTGACGTTTTTGTTTCGTGTGCTGTCACTATGACCAGGCAAAAGTCTGTTGTGCAGGAAGAGGTGAGCAAGTCCACCACACCAAGGTTTCCGTTACCTGGTCCCGCCATTTCTTCCATTTCAAACAAGGAGTGGAGGGAGGCACAACAGCTGGATGATGGCCTGAAAGACATGATTGCTTCAGTCTTACCTTTGGGGAAAGCACCGGAAGTGTCTACGGGTTTTTTCATTGAGAATGGCATTCTCCTGAGAAAGTGGTTGTCTGTTAAAAGGTCCAGAGCTTGATCAGCCTTGTTTTCAAGTTGTGGTGCCTAAATCACTACAAGAAACTGTGTTGAAAACAGCACATGGTGATGGGGCTGGGCACTTTGGGGTAAACAAAGTGTATAATAATTTGTTACACTACTTCTACTGGTCAGGTATGAAGAGAGATGTTAGGCACTTCATTAAAACTTGTCCAGTATGCCAGTTAACTGGAAAGCCTAACCAGCCTCTTAAGCCAATTCTACTTTGTCCCATACCAGCAGTTGCAGCACCGTTCCACCATTTAGTTATTGACTGTGTAGGACCACTTCCACCTTCAAAATCGGGTAATTCCTACCTTTTGACTGTAATGTGTCAGACGACCAGATATCCAGCAGCGTATCCCCTACGTTCAATCACCACGCGATCTGTAGTAAGGGCTTTGACCAAGTTTATATCCATCTTTGTGTAGCAAGGTGGCCACAGATGTTAAAGTGGCAACCGAACCGGTGGCAATGACCTTAGCCTACCACCAGGGGATTTTACTCGGACACACCGGTTCGGTATCCCAAATGAGCAGGAAACGTGGATAAGGTGTCAATAACAAAGTTCTTTATTAAATATTGACATACACATAAGTCCCGGGACTCTTCTTGGACACAACACACTTTAAAACCGCTAAAACGGGCACATACACACCACCATACACTGCTTGCTGGGCGGTGGAGACCCCACCGTCGACCGACTGGTTACGCCAAGAGGTGCAAGTTCACAGCAAACCAAACGGACACAGCAAACCTGAACAACACCCTCCAGTGACAAAGCACAGCACTAATCAACCCGTGTGACACGTCCCACCACCAAAGGGGCCACCTGTCGCTCAGATTCTGGGTCCCAACCGATCGCAGCACACTCTCGCATGCACGACCACGCGCAATGACTTCCACACACACGCCCACACGAGCAATCCCTCACCCGCACGCACACACACACACCCGGGGCTAAGTACCCCGGTGAGGGTCCGATTCTCCTAAAAACAACAGTTAATTTCCCGTTCGCAGCCTACCGAACCCGACACGTGCCCGACACACTGGCTCGCCTTTCGGAGTTGGACTGCGAGTCAGTGCGAGTACCGCGGGACCAGGTGTGATGACGGTTGTATGGGTCACACCAATGGGAGTGTCAATTGGAACAGCAGCGAAACAGCGCCGCCGGCCAGAGATTCCCCGCCGTCCGTGCGCGCTCCCCCCAATCAGATCTGACGAAAATGCACGGTTGCTCGCACTTCGACACCGCGCCACGCTCGTGGCGTCACCACGACACAAGCACAATGGATTCCCTTCAGGCAGAGGACGTACAGCCGCCAAATTCGCCTTGAATCCGCACACACTTTGTTCCTCCCGCACAATGCGAGCCACAGCCGGCAATCCAGGCGTGAGCCGCACTTGGGGCGAAGTTGCCACACTTTCGCGAACAAACACCGGCAGTTCAATGACGAGCCTTCTCGATGCCCACCGCGTGCATGCCGTGACGGACCAAGCGGCAATAGTACCAAATCCTGCCCAGGTGATACCGGGAAAGCTGAAATCACCTGACGATCATTTCCGTTGGCCGGTGGCTAAATCAGCGGGCGGGATCTCACATTTGGGATTCCCAAGGTCATACAAAGGGATCAAGGAACTAATTTTACATCTTCCATGTTCCAGGCGGTGTTGAAGCAGCTTGGAATAAAACACAACCAATCCACAGCGTACCACGCACAGAGTCAGGGAGCTTTGGAACGATTTAACCAGTCCCTAAAGTCTCTGTTGCGTGCTTAATGTGTGGAGTTGAACAGAGATTGGGAGGATGGTTTGCCATGGTTATTGTTGGCTGCTCGTGAGGTGGATGATTTTAAGACGGCTGGTCTTGGCAAGAGAGATGGCCATGAAAAACTTACAAAATAAACTTACGAAATAAACAACAAAAGTTGAAGAGGTTGTATGACTCAAACTGATCTGCGAGAGTTTTGTAGCGGCGATCAGGTGTTGGCTTTGTTACCTGTGCGTGAGTCTCCGTTCAGTTCCAAGCTTTCCGGTCCTTTTACGGTGTATTCGTAAAGTTTCTGAGCAGAACTATTTGATTTCCATACCCGAGCGAAAACGATCTACTCAGTTGTGTCATGCTAACTTGCTCTAACCCTTTTACGCTAGCTCCTCTGTTTCTAAGATTTCTCTGGTAGCGGTGGCGCTGGCTGAAACATTCGAACCGGATATAAAACAACCCGATGACTGTCTCCTTCAACCCCGATTGAAGAATTCTGAAACACTGGGCAAGTTACACGTGCTAGTAAAGCATTTGCCGGAACAACATTAGTCTGATTTGGTGTCGCTGATACATAGAGTTTTTGCTTTTGTTTTCAGATGTGCCGACGAGAACACGTTTGATAAAGCATGACATTGTTGTTGAAGATGCCAAACTTATAGTTCAGCGTTTCTACCGTGTTTCTGTTGACAAACAGAAGTTTATTCAAGCTGAAATAGATTACATGGTAGAAAATGACATCGGCTAACTGTAAATCTGGCCAAATGTGAGTTTGCCCGGGCTACAGTAACCTACCTAGGTAAGGTTGTAGGTTTGGGAAAAGTGCGCCCTCCATTGATAACTTCCCACCACCTTCTACCAAGCGGGATTTAATGCGGTTTTTGGGTTTACCCGGTTATTATAGGAGTTTTTGTCCCAACTTTTCCTCAGTTGTAGCTCCGTTAACAGACCTCCTCAAGTCTAAAGTTTGTTTTGATTGGTCACTTTTGTGTCAACAAGCCTTTGATAATGTCAAGAGACTGCTAACTTCCGAACCGGTACTAGCTGCACCTCGTTTTGATTTGCCGTTCCAGCTTCAGGTGGATGCCAGCAATGTTGGCGCGGGTGCCATGCTGCTGCAGGCAGGTGCAGGGGATATAGATCGTCCTGTTTCTTACTTTTCACGAAAATTCAACACTCATCAACTCCACTACTCCACCATTGAAAAGGAAGCACTTGCTTTGATTTGGGCATTACATTTTGAGATTTACTTGACGAACGGTCCTACTCCTATTGTGGTCTACTCGGACCACAACCCCCTAACTTTTCTGAACTCACTACAGAGTCCAAACCAACGCCTGGTTTGGTAGTCACTGTTCCTTCAGCCCTATGCTCTGGACATTCGACACATTAAAGGCAAAGACAATGTCCTAGCGGACGCCCTGTCTCGCGCACTGACCGACCCTTGTTAACATGACCAGTTTAACCCATCTGATTTTTTTCCCTTGTATTTGTTGTCACCTTAAATTGCTGTCTTAGGCGCCAAGACTTGCTGGAGGCAAATTTGCAGGATGGGAGCTAAGAGGATGGTGGTACGGTCCAGGTTGTGGAGTGCACGTGGTGGTGGGCTGTAATTTAAAACACTTGCTTTGGGTCACTAGGTGCTCCTTGGTTGAGTCCTTTAAATAAGGGCCTCTTTTTTTAACGGGGGAGGTGTCACGGCCGCTTTTGTTTTGATCACCCTGATTATTATTTGTGTGCACGTGACCTGCTAATTTTCTATATAATGAATGGCGGCGGGATTGTTTGTGGGAATTGCTGCGTGCCTGCTGTGAAGCCTTTCTTTTTTGTTCTATAAACCCCTTGGATTTGATTTCACTTAATTTATTAATAAAAACCTATTTTTGTTTGTGACCCGCCTGATCCCCACTTTCGTTTTTGTTACAGTTTTCGAGCCGGGCCGTAACACTACTTTACAAGCTTCTTCTATACAGTTATTTATTGAGCTTCATTTAAAGTCAATGCTTCAGTAATCACTAAAATGTCAATGAAACAGCAGGAATAATCATTCAGTGTACTTCTTTACTGTATTTTAAAACTCCAAACAGTCAAAATAAATGGTATTTAAACAAGTTTTTATATAAGTGTTGTTTACATCAATTGACATATTACACTTAAATATCCAAAATTACAAGCTTCAGTCATTAAATTGATTAATTGCAATTCATTTGCTCAGGAAAGTGCGATTAATTCGTTAAAATAATTAATTGCTTGACTGCCCTAATAAATACAGTACATAAATACACTAACACACACCCACACACAATCACATGCCCAATAGACCTGGTTTCACTGATGTGGATGATGGAAGTGTATATATATATTTTTTTTTTAAATAAATTTACCTGATTGTTTGCTTTATTTGATTGCTTTTTTTCATGATAATTATCTTTTTAGGAATACTTGGACAAACTGGAAAAACGTCTAGATGAAGCCAGAAACCAGACTGCATATGTTGTGTCAATTTTACGCTTGGAAAATGTAAGTTAAAGAAAAAGTAACATACTTGAATCCAATGGTATGAAGATAATTTAATGAATTGCTGTGACTACTGTGAGTGAAAAACTTTGCTTATCTTTACCCTTTTTTCTGTCTTTTACTTTACTCTTATTGTTCTTTAGTTAGTTGTGTGTTCGGGGGCCGAGGGCTGTCCGCTTTTGGGAAGCATGTCGGCCCGGGGTGTGTCGGGTCTAAGAGCGCTATCCCGGCGCCACGCTATTAAAGTGGTGTCCGCGGTTAGTGTCGATGTGTGTTGCATGGCGGTCGGCGCGGTGGTGGGTCACAGTAGCGTGAAGTCCGCTGCGTGGACTTCCATAGTGGAATCGTAGTTTACGTGGAGAGTGTAGAAATGGTGAGCGAGTTGGTGGAGAAGGGTATCGTGATTAATGGAGAGTTCGTTCCCGTGATGCCACTCTTGTTACCGGATTATTCCGGGGAACGCCGATCTGGAAGTGACGCTGAATTTTAAAGAAGAAGGAGTTAATTATCTGGTGGATGTGTCCTCAGTCAAAGCAAAATGTTTTCAGTGCGGAGAAAGTTCGAAGAAATTGTCCAAAAAAAGATAATACAGCTAGAATAAAGGAGAAAGCAGATAAGCCTGTGAATGAGACGGAAACTGGGGTTAAAGAGGCGGTGACGGAGGAGCTGGAGAAGGTTGTGGAGCAAAGTGAATGTAGTGAGGCTCAGGCGGCGAGTGTTGAACTTGAAAGTGAAATAATTAGTGTAGATGGAATGACCATGGAAGAGCAGTTGCAAAAAAAGTTAGCTGGAGGGAGAGTCAATCAGGCCTGGCTGATTCAGAGTCTGACACTGAGATGAATTACGCAAAATAAAGCAAAGTGTAGGCTCCAAGCAAAAAATCAATGTTTAAGAGATACAAAAATTCCTTCAATTAACAAAAAAAAAAAGAGGGATAAAGGTTCAGGAATTTTTCCCTGATTTAAAAAGATTCATAGCAATTTCTAAAATTCATATGGCCAAAGACGTATAAATCGTATAAAGTATAAATCTTCCAGGAAATTGAGAAAAGAAACATAGACATTGCTGTTACAGGAAACTAACGGCAGTGAGGAGAACGAGGCGGACTGGCTGAGGGGCTTCAGTTGTCTCACAGTGCTCAGCAGAGGTGGGACAAAGTCACTGTTAGGCAAGTAACAAGTAAGTCTCAAGTCACTGCCCTCAAGTCCCGAGTCAAGTCCCAAGTCAAGACAAGCAAGTCCCAGGTCAAGTCCAAGTCAATAGCTAACAAGTCTCAAGTCGAGTCCAAAGTCATATGGGTTAACTTTCGAGTCTTTTCAAGTCTTTTAACAGAAAAATAAAACATAAACAGATTATGTATGGTTGTAACATCTCCTTTATTTACCAAATATTATTAATGAAAGAACATAGCTTAAACACACATTTTAAAGTGCTGAAAAGTGCTCCACAGCATATTGCACAAGAATGCTTGATAAACTGCAAAACTGCAAAAAAAGAATTGTATGAAAAACTGGAATAACAAGGATGCAAATGCATAAACGTACAGTAACATGCTTTTCTGTGAAGGCCCTACATCGCATTACATTTACAAAATATTAAATTGGCCAAAAGTCTGTCAGTCATTTGTGCGCGATGGGGACGCAGAATAATGCCACCATGGCTGAAAACTCGCTCGACAGGGGCGCTAGATGCAGGCACTGCCAAGACTCTGGTGGCCACTCGGAAGAGTGAAGGTAGAGTTTTCTCGTTCAGCGCCCAGAACAAAAGGGCGTTCTGTCCTTCTGCAACGTCAAAGTAGTGACTCAGCTGTTCTCCTGCTGTGGTCCCTACATTCTTTTTCTGCCTCTTGTGGTACGCAGCAAACAGCCCCTCTCCTTCTCCAGTGTCTTCTTGCGCTTCCTCATCAGGCAGAGGCACAGGTTGCTGAGTCTGTGCAGCGTCTTGCAGGATCAAATCTGGAAATTCATGTAACAATGACAACAGAAACAAGAGAGCCATTATTACAATGAGGTTGCTGAAAGATGTAATTATCAATTAGATCAGATTAAGATTAAGTGCATTACGTGCATTAAGGTCAATAATGTTTACCTTTAACTTGTTGTACCACCTCTGCCTTGAGGTCACGACTGACCAGCACATGGGGCTCCACCCACAGCAGAGCAAAGGCTGGATCCAATGCTGCTGCTTTCAGGTAGACTGTCTGAAAACGGGGCAGTCATTCCTTCTTGAGACTAGGCCATTTTTACATTAATGAAAATCCCAAGAAATCGTTTTTTTAGGGATGTCTGGAGACCCTTGACCAGGCTGCTCAAAAAACGAACTTGAGGAGTCAGCTTCTCGAGGTGGTGATTTAGGGACAAGATAGAAGGAACAACTGCACTGATTGTGACAACCTTCTCCCCCTGCGTGAAATCAGTTGCTTCCCCAAACGGTTTCAAGATGTCCACCAACTCCTTTAAAAGATTCCACTCTCGTGATGAGAATGACAGCTCCTTGTGCCCGGCCTTTTCAAGAACAGCACAGAGCTTTAGGTGGTCACACTGAAGGACTGCTTTTACTTGCCTCAGTGTTGAGTTCCATCTTGTTTTTACTACAGCAGGAATGCCTTTCTGTTCTCCAAATTCCTCATCAAAAAGATCTTTGAATGTTGTGCTTGTGTGCAGCAGTGAGCTAAGTTTTGATAATTTAGTAAGAGAAGGACATATTACTTTTGTTTCTTTCAAACCGTCTCCCACAACGAGCTGCAGTGCATGTGCAAAACACTGCAGGCGCTGTTTCTTTGCCATAGCAGCATCAACTGTTTGCTGGTCTTCCAGGGACAAGTCAGACCACAGCTCAGGGTCATCAAGATGATCTCCGTCATCATCATCATCCTCTTGTTCACTGGGGAAGCACACAGTGAATGCCTTTCGCATGTTAGCAGCATTGTCACTTACGATAAAGTCCAGTTTAGATTTTATGTCATATTCATCACATATTGCCTCAAATTGGTCACAGATTCGTTCAGCAGTGTGAGCACCTTTGAAGCGGTTGCAGGCCAAGAGGTTGGTCTTTAGCTGTACTCTCTCTGCTTCTTTCTCTATCCAGTGCACGGTGACGCCAAGGAATCCCCTCTTCCTTCGGTCAGACCAAATGTCCACAGTGACTGAAACATGGTCAGTGTTGCTTAACTGAGTTTTTAATTTTAATCGTCTCTCCTCAGTAAGGCTTTCTGCTTTTGCGGTCAGTGTTCTGCGACAGACTGGGCTGTACTTGCTGTCCAGCACTGACAGAAAGTGACGGAAGCTCTTTTTTTCCACAACAGACAGGGGAATGTTGCAATCAATTATCAAATCATTTAATATGGCATTAGTGATGGCTTTCTGCTGAGGGTGACTCATGTTGTAATGGCTTGCACGAGTGTCCAGAAATTCAGCAATTGAAGGCTGATGTGGTTCATTTTTAATGGCCCTGTTCAATTGGTATTCCTCATATCTGTAACAGGTAAGCATGTGAGACAAATGTCAGAAAATTTCTTATAAACACACGTTGTATTTGCAAACTACTCAAATCAATGTCATTGGGTTAATATTAATTGTATTATTTAATGTGTATACTGTATAATACATCTCAATTTCAGTGTGAGCAATTTTAAGAATATTTTCACAGCTTTAACTTGCCATCCCTTCAAGAAATTCAAATCAAATGCTGTTTAGTTTTTATCTCATTGATATAAATGTGCAGCTAGTGTGTTACTTAGCTTAGCAGATGTACTAGTAGTTCATTCATTTAAAACTTACATTTCCTTGTGAAGCTTGAGGTGTCTTACAAAGTTGGACGTCGTGGAATCTCCGTCTCGAATCTTGGTCCCACATGTTTTGCACACTGCAATACGTTTTTTGTTGACAACCTCATAGTTCTTGTATCCAAACGATACTATCTTAGGCAACATTTTGGAACCGTTGCCTTCACGTTTTTGGATTGTTCACAAGTTGAATCTCCGACGCGTTGATTGGACGTTGTCCGGATGCGCGCATGCGCATGATTGATTGATTGATTGAAAGTCCTTTATTCGTCCCCACAAGGGGGACATTTCAACGTTGCAGTACAATTAACCGGAAAAGGCTACAATAAGAAACAACAAGAACAATTATGTATAAATACGGCTTAAAGTAAAAATATAAGAAAATATATGAAATGTAACATGTTTATACACATGTGAACTAAATTTGCACAGTTTACAGGTATTGCACATGCACCGGACACATATTGCACAATCACACACAGTCAGGGAGTTATTGAATGGGATACAGTTTAGAGTGGTTCACTGGGAGCAGCTCAGGTTATAGTCTCACAGCAGCAGGTAGGAACGACCTACGGTGTCACTCCTTTAGGCATTTTGGATGTTTAAGCGAGTCACTGAAAGAGCTGCACAGTGGACACTGCTTCAAACAGCGGGTGGGCATCGTTCTCCATCATGGATGATAGCTTAGCTACCATCCTCCTTTCCCCCACCTCCTGCATTGAATCAAGGGGCAGCCCCAGAACTGAGCTAGCCCTCTTGACCAGCTTCTCCAGCCTCCTCCTGTCTGCTGCTGAGATGCTGCTACACCAGAAGACCACTCCATAGAAGACGGCGGATGCCACCACAGAATCATAAAATGTCTATAGTAGTGGTCCTACTTAGGTCCTTACTCGCGCCGGGGTCGCAATTTTGATCAAAAAAAATCTTACACCTGTGTCATATGAAACCAAAGAAATTGTAAAAGAACGGATGCTTAAAATAAAAGCGGTGGTTGAGAATGTGACAGTTAACATAATTTGTGTGTACGCCCCAACGTCTCCAGTAGAGCGGATGGTGTTCCTCCACACACTAGATGCGGCGATAGAGGGATGTAATGAGTAGGGCTGTGCAATTTTGTCATAATTGCGATTGCAATTTTTTTTTTTGGGTAATTATTTTGTTACATTAAAAACTACTTTTAAAATGACCCATTACATGTTTAACATTTTTATTGCAGCGGTGGTGGCTGAAACATCAAGTCTTGTAGCAGCTACAAGCGTGTTGAATAACAAATAAAAACTAAATAAATATGCCATACCAGTTATACAAAACTATTTTTCAACATCCTAAATTAACAAATACAACAGTACAGTACACAAAGGGCAACAACTGTTACCGTTACAATCTTCTACAAACCAATGTGAAATGCAGAACAACAAGTCTCTCAATTTGTTTTGATAACACTGTTATTATATGTGAAATGTCTTCATACTTGTGTGGCTCGTTTTCAACTTTTAATTCTGACAAAACAAACGTGCGGTCAAGACTAGAAACACGGTGCACATCCAGAGGTGTTTTAACTCAGGCCCCCCGCATCGCCGGAGTATTATTCTTCTGACGCACAATAAAGCCTTACCAAAAATAAAAAAAATAATTAAAATAAACGCAGATATATACAAATACATTTTCAATGAATCAAACACAAATAAAATAAAGTAAAAATTGGGATGGTATCCATTACAACTTTTAACTTATTTTACCCCACGTTAAGCGATGAACTCATTATTATGCGGCTTTGAAAACTGCAAGAAATACGTCTAGCAAACACACGCGAACACGCAAACGCCGGTGTTTGTACAGGGACACGCCGGCACCGCGCGTGCACGCTACTCAAACGCAACGCAAAAAAAGTTTTAATAGTGGAGATTGCAAGCATTAAAATTAACAACGAAAAAAATGCTTGTGTGCACACTGCATGAAGCCAGGAAGAGTCAAGAGAAAATTTCAGGCCCAATAACCGCACGTCTCTGCGATTACATAATCGCATTTTGTAAAATCGCGGTTAAACCGCAAATGCAATTAATCGCCTACCCCTAGTAATGAGGAAGATATGCTGATCCTGGGGGGAGATTTTAACTGTACTGAGAATGATCTGGACAGAAATCATCTTGAGCCTCATGTGCCATCACGTAATATGGTGCGCCATATAATTAAGAAAAATGATCTGAGTGATGTCTGGAGGGAAACTAATGATAAGCAGAGACAATACACGTGGTCACACTCTCGAGATAATTGCGTCTCAATGGCGAGGCTGGACAGGATATGTTTAAACATTTTTTAAATCGGTTCAGCGAAAGTCGCATTACGCCTGCTTTTTTCTCAGATCACAGTATCATGAGTTGTAGTTTTTTATCAAGACAATTTCTACCAATCCTTGTTTGGGACAGAACTGGAGGCTGCAGTAGGAGAGGACTGCTCTTTTCTGCAGGACCTGCCACAGGTTCCAGATGCGATGAACGAGGAGCTGGGGCGCAGGCTGACGCTGGGGGAGCTGCACACGGCTCTGCAGAACATGGAGTCTGGAAAGGCCCTTTTATATTGAGATAAAGAATTGGAAGCCGGTGTCGCTCCTCTGCAGCGACTAAAAACTGTTGTATAAAACGTTGGCCAATAGACTGAAAGAGGTGATGGGACGATTAATCCATACAGACCAGTCTTACTGCGTGGCCGGACGCTCCATAAAAGACAACATCCCTTTAGTCAGGGATATCATACACCTGTCAGAAATAAAAAACATAAATCTTGGCCTACTGTCCTTAGATCAAGAACAAGCTTTTGACAGAGTAGACAGGATTTTTTGTGGAATGTTTTTAAAGCTTTTGGTTTTAATTCGAATTTTTTAAAGATGATTAAAATCATGTATTGTGACACTGAGATTCTTGTGAAGATAAATGGCGGCTTATGCACTCCATGCTCGCTGTCCGGGATGTTGTATTCACTGGCCATAGAACCACTTTTAAATGAAATATGGAGAAGATTGGAGGGTTTTAAAATTCCGTGTTTTAATACAAAATGTGTTTTATCTGCATATGCTGATGACATTGTAGTTTTTATCAGTAAAACGGAAGACATAAAGACTTAGCTGGATTACTGAAAGACTTTCAAACAGCGTCATCAGCAAAAGTAAACTGGGACAAAACTGAAGCTGTGCTGCTGGGCCCATGGACAGAGGGGACACCCACTCTACCAGAGCCACTGGGGTGGAAGAGAGGGGGGCTGAAGTACCTCGGTGTGTTTCAGGGGGATTTAAGCTTTGAGGAAAAAAACTAGGATGGAGTTGCAGAAAAAGTAAAAAGCCGTTTGGACAAGTGACAAGGCTCTGATAAGGTAGATCAGATAGTCTCCAACATTGAGAAAATCCCCATAAGCTGCAAGTCTCCCAGGGCCAGAAACGTCGTGATAATGATAATTTGTTTTGCTTCTCCTCAGGAGCAAAACACCAAGTTCTTGAGGGAGAAAGAAGAGCAAGAAGCGGAAATAGACAGACTCAGGGTAACTTCATTTTGATCTTAAGATCAGTGTCATTAAGAATGGTGTTGTTATCAGTTCTCTTATTTCTTCTCTTTGTTGGTTTTGCTCTTCAACGTTATGTGACACCTCAACATCAAAACGGCAAGTAAAGAGGCTACAGGACCAGAGACAGCGGCAGCCGAGTCCTCCGGACCACGGACAGCTCTTTGCCACAGGTGTAAGCAGTCGGCCGCTGACGATGCAGCACAGGTGCTGCCAGTGTTGGGAGCAATCAGCCCGTCTTAAAAGGAGGGAAATGGGACCAGAACGGTGGTGGAATTCTTGATGGTAACGCGTGAGGATCTGGCTAGCTGCCTGAGTCGTGAGTAAACTCAAACAGCCTTTGCCCTGACGTTTCTTGTCTGTGTCTCAAGCAGAAGCAGGAACTGCCCTAAGGAGAAGAATGAACTAAGGAAAGGAAGAGCTGGAGAAACCGAGAGGCTGAGGGAGACGATCTTTTTCGTGTGTTTTTTGAAAGAAACCAGCCTCTCCCAGTTTTTTGGAAAAAAGACATTTATGTTAAACAACCAGCGTCTCGTTTGTGGAGTTCACAGTTATTAAGAATGAACGTTTTCCAAAAGAGTGGTTTGGGTGCATCTCTAATGGAAACGTTCTTAAAAAGGAACAAATGAAGATGAAAGTTGAAACCAGTTTACATACAAAATAATTGCTTTCCACATGGTGTGATGAGGCACAAGAGCGATCCATTATGCAATGGCTGTTTATTAAAGAAGCAGTTGGTAGAAACAATGTCCAGCACTCCAAAGTTAAGGGGTCAGGCTTAGCGTCGTCGTAAACAGGCGTGAGGGTCCGAGGCAGGCAGCGAGCATCAAGGTCCAAAGAGCAGGCAAACGAGAAAACAGTCCAAAGCAAAGGTCGAGTAACACAGGGCAAAAGCAATCCAAGAACGCTCACCCTAGTATGTCAGACTAGGCAGAACAATACTTTGCGCTGATCCTCACTTCGGGCTCGCCTTAAATATGGTGGTTAACAGGATGCAGCTGTGTTGTTTAGGTGCCGGGTGAGGACTTCCGGGAAAAGGTGCAAAGCCTTCTGGGAGATGTAGTCTCTCTCAGTCGCGGTCATGACACATGGTCATGGAGTATAATATTTATAAAACATCATTTAAGCTTCTTAAACGTTGTAAGTTCTAAGTGTACTTCATATAGATATTAAATACAACCTTAATCATGATTTGGATTGGCTGAAATGTGTTTGTTTTAACGGGCCGCGCGCCACTTTGATGTGGACATTTTGGGCCCTGAGTTCAAAAAGGTTTAGAATCCCTGCTCTAGAGGTTGTTGCTTTTCAAACAAAGTTTTTTTCTCTCTTGAAAACTCGACAAATGTCTGTCTGGCTGACTTTGAGGCAGCCCGAAAACGCTGGCGATAAGCTTCTGGCACCAGTTCATAAGCACGTAGTACTGCCACTTTAACCACATCGTAGTCCAATGACTGCTCTATATGTAAAGAGGCACACACTTCCTGCGCTTTTGCCTACAAAGTTACACTGGAGCAGTAGCCCCCACATGTCCTTTGGCCATCCGAGCTTCTCGGCAATTCGTTCAAAAGCAGTAAAATATGCATCAACTTCAGCTTCGTGAAATTGGGGAACCAGTTTAATATATTTTGCAACATCAAAGTTACTCTGAGCCCCACTACTAACATTAGCAGTACTGTTTGACCTTAGAACAGAAGACAAAGGTGAAGGTGGGTTAGAACGTGGCACAATCACTGGCCTTTGGCGCACAGTTCTCAATTTGATATCCCTCTCAACCTGCGCTTCAATAGCCTGGAAATGCACATACAATAACAAGAAATAACAACAAATCATTCTTCCGGCAACTATTAAAAACTTGCAATGAAGAAGGAGAGAATTTAGTCAAATCAAATTCCATTTTTTTTCTACACAATATCACTTCCCAAAACAGAAACGGCCAAAATGTTTGTTCCAGAAAAAACGAAACTACAGAATATTTTTCAACACAATTCATCACATACAGATATGAAACAGCAATTGTAACTTCAAATATGCACTTTAAACGTACAACCCAGATTTTCCGTTTGAGTTTTGTTTTTAAATTGCTTTAGAAAGGCAATAAATGCTCCCGGACGAGCCCCCAATTTATGTTACGTCCTTCTAGAGTGTCTAGGGGTTCTGGGACATAACAACATAGAAATACAACCAAATTATTAAAAGAAATTTGGATTTATTTCGTCACTGATCAAAATATAAACCGGAACCAATACCTCAGGAAGTGGCAGGCAGAAAATAAAATAACAAACAAAAATCCCTCTAACTTAATTGAACCTCTAACTAAACTCAAACGAATATCAGAAAAAACAACATAATTATACACTACCTCCCTGACTAAATCAAAAACAGGAGAAAACAATTTACAATAAACAAAAAGCCGGCCACTTCCTTACTGTTCCTCAAAAGAAAGCAAACGCGGGTGCTCAAGGCAAATGAAAAGTGATTCACAGATATACAAACTTTGTTGAGCAAAGGCTCCACTTTGATCGACAGGATCTCAGTTACACACAAACTTTCGGCAAGGACACCGCGTCAAGTTTACAACAATCGAGCAAACCCGCAACAGACTCGAGAGTGAGCAAAGTCCCTCGCTGTCGTTCTTCTTCTTCTTTTTTTTTGTTTTACGGCGGTTGGCATCCAACTTCTGGTGCATTACCGCCCCCTCTGCTCCGGAGTGTGGGTTGAAGGAAAACCTCCCTTCCTTCACACACCTTCCTCCCTTTAATCTTTCAAATCCTTGTAATTAGTTTTGTATCTTTTATATATCTTAATACTATTTAGTTCTTTTCCCTCTTCTCTGCACCTAACATTCCCTCTACTGTTAACTGCTCCCCTATTTCCCTCATTCTTTCTCTCATTTCCTCTCTTTCAGCTTCATATCTTCTGCAGTCCATGAGCACATGTTCCACAGTTTCATCTTCTCCACATTCCTCACACAATCCTGTTTGATGTTTCCCTATCATCTTAAGAGTTTTATTTAATAAACAGTGTCCCAGTCTTAATCTTGTCAGTTTTACCTCATCTCTTCTGTTTTTTTCTGTCACTTTTCCCTTATCCACTCTCCCCTTTATCCTATGAAAGTGTCTCCCTTTACTTTCCCTGTCCCACTTGTCCTGCCACTTTTGAACAATTTTCCCCCATATTATACTCTTTACTTCCACCGTGCTGAATTTTACCTCTATATCTATGTGTTCTTGTTTTAGTGATTCCTTTGCTATACTGTCTGCTCTTTCGTTACCCCTTATTCCCACATGAGCTGGTACCCAGATGAACCGAATCCTGGCTCCCCCATTTCCTATCCTTGTTATTTTTTGAAGTACCTCAAACAGAATGTCCTGTCTGGCTTTTGAGTGTTGTGATCTTAGACTCGCTAATGCAGCCTGCGAGTCCGTGCATATCAGGACCTTTCCCGATTCATTTTCCTCCACCCATCTCACCACACATAATATCGCCATCATTTCAACTGTGTACACCGACAGCCTATCCGATGTTCTCTTTTTATGTCCACCCTTTTCCCTGGGACTGTCACCCCAAATCCTGTCCTTCCTGTGTCTGGGTTCTTTGACCCATCGGTGAACACCAAAACAAATTCTTTATACTTATCACCCATATGTTCTTCCCATAACACCCTAAGGTTTGCTTCAGTTCTGTTTTTCTTTCTTCTCTCATGAACCAGTCTACCTCCGGCCATTCCATCTCCCATGGACCCATCTCTGGTATGGCTGTCGTGTCCGCTATTTCCAAACTAAATATTTCCAGTTCCTTTGCTATTTTATTTCCCTCTATTCCAAAGTTCTCCCTCCTACTTCTCCCATTTTCCCAACATTCCTCCAAAACAGTTCTTGTGGGGTGATCTTCTCTATGCCCCTTTAGTCTCGTCCAGTAGTTTGCATTTAGGTGCTTCCTTCTGATGTTGTGCGCTTTGAGACAGTTAAAACTTGAAAAGCGCTCTACATCTCATTATTATTATTATTATTATTCTGATCTCTAATGGCATCTCTCCAATCTCCACTTGCATTGCTGCCACTGGTGTTGTCCTAATGGCTCCCCCACATACCCTGAATGCTTGGGATTGAATTATATCCAGCCTCTTTAACATTGACTTTGAAGCTGATCCTACCACCATACACCCATAGTCTATTGCTGATCGTATCATTGCTACATAGATATGTTTTAATGCTGATGTGCTGGCTCCCCATTCACTTCCTGCCAAACACCTCATGACATTGATCACCTTCTTACATTTGTCCTCTATTTTCTTTATGTGTTCCACAAATGTTAACCCTCCATCAAAAATGACTCCCAGAAACTTAAATGTCTTTTCATTGTTCAGTTCTTCTCCATACATTTTTAATTTTCCTCCTTCCCTGACTCTCTTTCTTGTAAACCACATTGTCCGAGATTTTTCCCTTGAAAATCGAAATCCCCACTTAAATCCCCATTCTTCTACCTTACCTAATGCTTCTTGCATTTTCCTTTTTATGTGCTCCACATTCCTTCCCCTCTTCCATAACGCCCCATCATCTGCAAATAAAGATCTACCTATGTCAGCAGGAAGTGACGCAAAAACATCATTTATCATTATTATGAACAGTAAAGGACTAATTACACTTCCTTGCGGTGTTCCATTTTCCACTCTATACTGAGTTGATAGTTGGGTTCCTATCCTCACCTGAATTTTCCTTTCCGACAAAAAGTCTTTTGCCCAATTAAACATCCTTCCCCCAATTCCTACTTTATTCATTTTTATTAACAACCCCTCCCTCCATAACATATCATAGCTTTCTCTATATCCAAAAACACGGCCACCACTGTCTCTTTGTTTACTTGCGCCCTCCTCACTTCATCCTCCAGTCTAACTACTGGATCCATTGAGCTTCTTCCCTTCCTGAAGCCACTTTGATACTGTGCCAGTATCTGTCCCTTCTCCAAAATATACATTAGCCTTTCAGCTACCATTCTTTCCATTATTTTACTCAAGTTCGATGTCAGTGCTATAGGTCTATAATTCGATGGTTTTGTTGGATCCTTTGTTGGTTTTCTAATGGGAATTATTACTGCTTCTTTCCATGCATTTGGTACTCTCCCCTCCTCCCATGCCTTATTATATAATCCTATCAGTTTTTCTCGTGCTTCCTTTCCTAATGTTTTAACATTGCACAATTTACCTGATCTTTGCCCGGGGCTGTTGGTTTTGCTCTATTGATGGCCCTTACCATCTCCTGCATTTGAAACGGTTTGTTTAACCCACATCCACTTTCATCCGCCTTCTTATCTATTGATTGACTTTGTTATTCTAGTGTTGCTTTTCTTCCCCTTTTTTCCTCTTCTGTCAGGTTCTCTGAGCTATGTATTTTAGCAAAAGATTTAACCATCATCTCTGCTTTTTCCCTGTTTGTTACACCTATTTCCCCTCCTTCATTCAACACTGGACACTCCCACTGTCTACTTCCTCCTCCCATTTTCTTAATCATTGCCCATACCTCACTTACTTGCGTTGTAGTTCCTATTTCACTACAGAAGTTTATCCAGCTTTCTCTTTTGGCCTTTCTCACTGTGCGTCTGACTTCTGCTTGTGCTTTTTTATATTTTATCATATTCTGAAAGTTGTGCGTTCTTTTAACTAACTTGAATGTCTTATTCCTTTTCTTCACTGCTTGCTGGCATTCGTCATTCCACCAAGGTACTATTTTCCTTTTTCTCCCCTGATTTCCTTTAGGGATTGCTTCTTCTGCTGCTTCTATAATTGCTGTGGTCACTTGATAATTAATTTGGTCTATACTCCCTGTCATCTTTATTCTCTTGAATGTCTCTTCTCCCTTATCATGAAATTTCTGCCAATCTGCTTTCTCTAATTTCCATTTTATAGCAAACTCCTCCCTTGCTTCTTCTCGCCTCCTCCCTATGTTGCTTATCACAGGATAATGGTCACTCCCTACTGTTGATTTTTCCCACACCTCCCAATCACTTCTTCCTGCCAGTGTCTGTGATACTAGGGTGACATCTATAGCTGATTCACGCCCCTTTGAAATATCTATTCTTGTACTTGTCCCGTCATTCAGGCTTACTAGTTCATTTTCTTCTATTAGTTCCTCTATTACTCTTCCATTCGCATCCGTGTTTTCACCCCCCACACCGAGCTATGGGCATTAAAATCTGCACACCACACTACCTTCTGTCCATCCTGCCCTTTTATCCTAATTAACTCTTCTAGCACTAGTTTTTTACAGGGATTGTAATAATTTATTATACTCAATTTCCTATTGTTTTCCCACACTTCTATGACTATAACTCCTGACTTATCCCCTCCTCTATTTTCCTGTATGGCCTTCCTCTTCTTATAAATGTAGCGCACCCCCCTCCCACTCCTTCTGCCCTGTCCTTCCTTTCTACTGTATACCCGTGTATAACAAAATCTAAGTTAGGTTTAAGCCATGTTTCCTGAATACATAAGATGTCTGGTTTATTTTTAAGTTCACTTATGAAATGTTTAAATTCCTGCCCATTGGCTATTAAACTTCTAGCGTTCCATTGCAAAATGTTCACCATTACGATCCACTACTTATTACTTCTTGAGTTGCCTGTTGGGTCAGATCTTCCCTCACTTCTTCCCAGTTCAGTCCTTTCAGGCCCAAGTGACTTGCTGCTGCTTTCACTATTAACTGAATTTTATCATTTTTTGATTTCACTTCTGCCGTGCTGTTTATCACCCCTGCTATAAATGTCACCAAGTCTCTCTTGTTCTTATATATTCTTTCTCTCTCTTCTTCTTGCTGCTCTTTTGTCTCTTTAACTTGTTCCTCAAGCCTCCCCCCTTCTCTTTCTTTTACCATTTTTACTGCTTCTGCATATGTACTTCTTTTCTCAGCTCGTACTTTCTGTATCTGGACCTCCCTCTTCATAAATTCACATCCCCCATATGCCACATTGTGGCCACCTCCACAGTTGCAGCATCTTGGCTCCACTCCTTCTCCACACTTCCCAAACTCATGATCTCCCCCACATCGTGCGCACCTCCTTTCCCTTTTACAATTTTGTGCTATATGCCCGAATCTCTGACACTTATAACATCTCATTGGTTTAGGTATAAATACCCTTACTGGGTAACTCATAAATCCCAGATATACCCTCTGGGGAACATTCTCCCCTTCAAACTCTATTTTTACTGACTCACTATCCTTAATCACTCCGTCCACTTTAGTTTTTAATCTTAGCACTTTCTTTACTATCCCACCCTTTATATTCTTTTCCAACTCTTCCATGCTTACACTTATCGGCACTCCTGTTATTACCCCCGCGCACCCTCCTCTCTTGCCATCTCCCACCCTGCTTGACTGTTCCACTCTACATTTTGCTATCTCTTTTACTCTCAAAGCTCTTTCCATCTGTCCTTCATCCGCACACCTGATCAACAAGTTTCCATCCCCTAATATTTTAGCATATCTTATTTCCCCTATTCTGTTTCCTAGCGTTTTAGTGAGCACCAATGGATTTATTTTCCTTACTATCTCTCGATTCTTTTCATTAAACCTTATTATTATTAAATGTTTCTTCCCTATTCTCCCTCCCTAGATACCCTCTATCTTCCTCACTTTCTGATCTGGATTCCACCTCATTCCTGATTCTTTTATTGCCTTTCGTTCTTCGTTCCCTTCTCTCTCTCCCTATTTCTCCCCACTCATCCTCGTTCCCTTCTTCTGATTCCATCCTCTCCACCTACCTCCAACCCAGTCACGGAGCAGTCGTGCTCAACCGCCGTTTCCTTCTGCCGAATATTCCCAATTCTAATTCCAGCCGTAGACCTAGATTCAAACTCCGCGGTCAACCAAGATGACGCCCAAACGCCCGTCCTTCGGCGGGTCCCGACGAAACAGTCTGTCCGAGAACCCCTCGCTGTCGTTAGACTCCGCCATGGCTTTTCTGAGTGTGCCGGCTCATCAGGATAATGAGCGGCAGGTGGTGGCAGCTGCTTTCTCTCCTCCGCACCTGGGTGAGCGACAGCGTCAGAGGGAGAGAGAGAGAAACGAGACCAGAGCGCACCCGCAAATAGGATCGTAACAATACATATATATCATTTGTTTATCAATATTTTGTGATCAACTGTGTAAAATGTTTTCTTTAAAAATAAATAAATATAAATAAATGTAGGGTGACCATATTTTGATTTCCAAAAAAGAGGACAATCGGCGCGGCCTCGGGAGTCGGGACACAAATTCAGACAGGCTTCTGCAGGTTGATGAACACGCTTTCTTAGGGTTCAATGGGGTTACTCCTGTAATTAACTTCTAATAAAATAATAAAAAATCTGTGAAAACCTGTAACAAAATAATAGCATTTTAGACTTTTGAAAAAAAAAAATTAATAAAAAAAAAAATAAATGCACGCACGCACGCACGCACGCACGCACGCACACACACACACATTTATAACATTTTTTTTTTTTTTCAAAAGTCTGAAGTATTACTTTTTAATCTTTAATATATTATTGGGGAGTTGTGGTCCAGTGGACATGGACTCGTGTCCGAAAGGTTGCAGGTTTGAATCCCCCCTACTACGGGTTCTGCAACTAAGTGTCCTTGGGAGAGACACTGAACCCCACATGCCCCCCGGGCGCCACGGCTTAAGGCTGCCCACTGCTCCGGGTTTGTGTGTGTTCACTTCACTGTGTGTGTGTGTGTGTGTGTGTGTGTGTGTGTGTGTGCACTTTCACGGATGGGTTAAATGCAGAGCACAAATTCAGTATGGTCCCTAGTGGCCATATTGCCGTCACCTCACTTCCTTCCTTAAATATCTTTATATATACATAGAATTGAAGTTTAATATGCTTTAATTTTGCAAAATTAACTCCGGTGTAGGTACAAAAAGTGTTCGGCCTGCAAAAACAGCTCGGGGTCCTGCGACTGGTGATGACGTCACACTACGGTGACACTACTTGGACAAACCACGTAGAATCGCGATGTTTTTGCCAATAACCACCAGCTGCAGAATCGTAGAATGACAGTCTGGGGCGGAGAAAGTGTTGCCTTAATAGGCATTTTGTACTTTTTACAGTTTAAACCCCGCGTCATTAAAGTTATAATCATGCATTCGTTTTAAACGATTTAATTGAAAAGATTGACTTCTGTCCGTTTATGGGTTGAATATGTATATACACATGTTAGAAAGTCTACCTGGAGTAGGAGATTGTGTGTTTTATTCTGTGTGTTTCCCACTGTTCTATCACTTTCTTATAATCAATAACAGTATAATAATCAGTATTTAACATGCTTTATTTCAGTATCTGATGCAATTATGGAATATGCTGCGCCATTGTTGTAGATACATACTCGTCACCAGATCATCTCCACGGAACTGCGCGGCAACCAGACTGTTGTGTACTGAATGTTTGTGTACTGTTAGTTAGTTACCTGCTTTCCATCTGAGGAGACAGAAGTCTCCTCTCTGTTCTGTCAATAAAAGGCCTTTTTCTCTGGCTAATCAAGTTCCCGTGTTTCTCTGACCGGAAACCCACTTTCTGTACTGCGACCGCGAGCAAAGATCCCAACTATCCGCAACAACACATATTGTGAATGTGACACTTTGTTTCTAATTCACCAGAAATTAAAATGTCTTTATGTGTGAATTGATATATAATCAGAGTTAACATTTACACCATCCTTCCAACACAAATCATTTTACTACTATACACAATTTGTAATAAAATTGTAATAACTTATCTTTGTGTTTTGTTGTCACAAATGACTAATAACAATATAAAAAAATAATAATAGTAACAACAACAAATGTTTCTGAGCATTTTAATAAAAAAAGATTGATTTTTATAAAGGGTATTGCACCTGTTCCAAATATATACAGTAAAATTGCAACAAAATCAATGCAGAAATAAACAGAAAACAAGCATTGCAGGTGCAATGGTACAAAAAGTCCAGTATTTCACTAAAACTCCATGGTGTTTTCACGTGTTTCCATGGAGTTTTCAACAAACATGGAGTTAATTCTAAGGTTTCGTTTACCCCGACACTCCAGAAAAAAAACTTCCATGTCTTCCTGGAATTGGAAACTAAACATGAAAGGCTCTAAGGCCAGCTGTCGGTCGTCCATTTCTGCATGATCCAGCTGAAGAAGAGCCTCCTCCTGGTCCGCCACATTTAGTTTCAAATATGATGGCTCTTCCACAGGACCTCTGAACATGTGGCAGTTCTCCCGTAGCCACCCGACTGCAGACAAGAGGTCCTTCACTATCAGTCGCTCCTTCATAAGAGACGATTAGAAAAAAGGGATATAATATTTAATTAAAAAAGTAATCTCACAAGAGAAGAGATAGTTTGCACTAGATTTTTGTGCATCTTTTTGTTTTCTTCTTGAAGCAGGCATAAACAGAAGCATACAGCTTGGTGCCATCAGCATCTTGTCTCACCTCATGTTCCCTCTTTCTCCCTGTTTTAGGGATGCCGAATATTGGCAGCAGTGACCCTTCAAGCACGGCTTTAGCCTCATTTGTCCAGTGTGCAAATGGCTGTCCGTGGCTGTTGAGTGTTACCGTAGTGGTCACAGATATTTAAAAAGTAAAAGTGATGTTGTACAAGTAATTTTGTTGTTTTGAAAGTTACGTTAACATCCGTCTTACCCATCAATCTGAAATCGTTCCAGCAGACAAACACACCACCATTTTCGAATGCCTGGCATGTCCTTCTACATGAGAAATTACACAAATTTAACACACACACAGTGTAGAACACATTCTGGCTATAAAAGTATAAAAGAGTATAAAAAAAGACCATAAATGACATTTGCTATGTTAATTGTATATATTACAAAAATTAATCTTAAACAATTTACATGGGAAATGTCATTTATGGTCATTTTTCACTCACTCCATGTCTGAAGAAAAAAGTACTGACCTCGGTGAACAAAAGTGGAAGGCCTGTGCTCATGCTGAGTGCATACTGTGAAGAGCAAAGAATATGAGTCCAGTTTCAAATAATACACCACCCCACTCTTACTTAAATAGAGACTGCATTATATAATTTACCATTAAGATGAAAACTCCACAACAGTTTCCAGTGGTTTGGAGAGGAAAACCCTGAAAATTGTTCAAAGATAATGAGGAAAATAATCAACAAAATACAATGCTAATACACCGGTGACGTCTACCTTTATGTCTCTGCCAAACTTTGTTGTCCACTGGCCTGGAGAAATATGATGCGCAAGGTCACTGTCGAAATGATAAGAAATACAAATGATTCACCCCATAGTGGTTGCTGGTGTGAATAAATAGCAACTGAACGCAACTAAAAAAAAAAAAAAAAATGTAATAGCCTAAAACGTGGCTAAATTTGAAAAACAGCCTTAGAACAAGGTAAACAGAAAAAAAGCCTTAGAACGAGGCTAAACTTTAAAAACCTGCCTTAGAACGAGGCAAAACTTCAAAATCCAGCCTTAGAACGAGGCAAAACTTTAAAAACCTGCCTTAGAACGAGGCAAAACTTTAAAAACCTGCCTTAGAACAAGGCAAAACTTCAAAATTCAGCCTTAGAACGAGGCAAAACTTTTGAGGCAAAACTGTACCTGCATGATGGAATACTGTGAATTAAAAAAAATAAATCCCAAACTGAACAAGCCACAGAACAGGGCTGACTTATGTTACAAAACCTAAAGAGGGTATGGAAACAACTGTCGCCAAAGCCGTCTGGATTGAGCGAATCCAGCAAAAACAACTCTTTCTTAGCTGGATTCAGAACCTATGAACCATTTTACAAAAACGAATTACAATTGTGCCCAACAGCAAGCTAAATGTACTGAATTAAATTAAATTGTCGCGTAGACTCAGGAGATTATTTTAAATATACAAACAGAAAGCAAATAGTGGTCTGCTCTTCCAGGCTGTCGGCTCCAGGCAGGGATAATTACTGTATCTTTGGATTGAATGTCGACCTAGAGATTTAAAGAAGCAAATTTGCTAAATTTTAAGCTGTGTCAAGCAACACAAAAAGTCACAAAAAGGGCCTTACAGGAAGAGAAGCCATTGGATCCCCTGTCTTTGTCTTCCACGTTGGAACAACATACTGTCATGGATTCAGACGTGTGTTTTTTGTGAACTGTTATTTTGACACCTTTTATTTTGTATTGTCGTCACGTTTGTGCTTTGTTTACTTCCGGGTGTTGTTAGTTCTCTGTTCCCTATCGAGTCGGTCCCTCGACGCTACGCAAAGGGAAATCCTCTTTTCCTCGATAGGCTGAACAAATCATAACGCAGCATCGCTGCAGCCAATCGCGTGACAGCGCTCCAGAAAGGGCGCGCAGCCGGCACTATAAGAGCGCCTGTCACAGCGCACTGGCTCAGAATCTTCTTCTTCACTTGGCTGAAGCTTCTAAAAGAGCAAATTCTAAAAGAGCAATTTCTCATCATGTCCAGGAAGGAAGACGGAGCCGGCGAGGACGCTAGAGAGGTCGGTGGTACCTGCGTTTCCTGTGCCGGACCTGTGGATCCTGGGGATTCGCACCCTCAGTGCGTCATCTGCTTGGGTCTTCGTCATGCGGAGGCGGCGCTGGAAGACGCCGATTGCCCCAGCTGCAACCTCCCGATCCGGACCTTGAGGGCGAGACTCAACGTGGCGAGAGAGGCAAGTGGCCGAAGTCCTGCCCCGCCTCCAGCTCTCGCTGCTCCAGGAGAACGGGTGCTTTCTTGGGGATCTTTGGAAGAGCTTACTCGCGATTCTCAGCGCGTCTCCCCCGGAGGATCTGACTTCGGCGACGACGGCGATGACGATGACGTGGTCTCGGTTGCAGCGTCTGACACCGTGACTTCTGAGGCGGCGGAGTTGCCCAAGACAGCGGACGACAGTCTCAGAATTTTACTGGAGGAGGCTTTGCGCCTCATGGGCCTGGAGTGGGACGGCCCCGATCTTCCCTCCAAAAGGTGGATGGACGGGAACGCCTCCGCTTCCGCTGACGCAAATGCCGCCCCTGGAAGACGCGCCCCCTTTTTTCAAGAAGTACACGATGAAGTCACACGTTCTTGGAAAGCTCCTTTTTCCACTCGCACTCGCATCTCAGGTTGCAAAATGCTTACCTCAGTAGATAAGGCAGAGAGTTCGGGCTACTTGAAATCACCGGCTGTCGAACACGCGGTGGCTGCGCACCTTCGACCCACGGCCAACTGGGGAGATACAAGCCTTCCTTCAAAGCCGTGCCGCTTTACATCCATGCTGGCGGACAAGGCTTACGCTGCTGGTGGCCAGGCAGTGGCGGCGTTGCACTCTCAAGCCGTGCTGATGGTCCTCCTGACGGACGTCCTGAGGAGAATCCGGGTGGTCGAGGACGACGCTTCTCTCTTCCGAACAGCCGTGCAGACAGCGGACCACGTCCTGAGCGCATCCAGAAAGGTGGCCCAGGGTATCGGCCGGAATCTCGGGAGTTTGGTGGTCCTTCAAAGACATCTGTGGCTCACGCTGACCGAGATGAAGGAAGCGGATCGGCGCCGCCTCATGGATGCACCTGTCAGCGTCGACGGTCTGTTCGGTAAGGTGGTTGACGTGTTTTCTGAACGTTTTGCCGAAGGGCAGAAGCAATCCAGAGCGATGCCACAGTTGATGCAACGACGGGCGGACCGGGGCCAGCTGCAGAGACAGCGCAGCAACTTCTCCCGCGCTCGCCGTGAAGACTCATCCCAGCGCAGGTCACTGGGCGGAGTTTCGGCGCGACGAGACCCGGAACCACCTTTGCGCCAGCAGGGTCAAAAGAGACCGGGTCCTCCACCTCCGCGCGCACAGCGCCGTGATCGCTTCTTCCCGGGTGGAAATCCAAAACAGCGTTCCTGACGCCAGACGGCAGCGGAAACGCCGGAGCGACGCAGTGACCGAGCCTATGCCGCTGAAAAGGCGCCGAATGTCCGATGTGAATGTCGCAAAGTGTTCTTGTTTGCGTGCAATAAACACGGGACAAAAGATAGATTGCTGTGTTTGTCTTCTGTCGCGCCCGCTCCGCCAAGTCTTCCCGATAAGAGACACGGCTGCCGAGTCGGTGAGCGTTTTACACAACGCCATGAGCGCGGTTTCCGCGTCGGTCGGAACGCAGACAGCGCAGACAGATCCCGCAGCGCCTCCGTCGCTGGCGAAGCACGCCGCAAACTGGTCCGAAATTCCCGGGATTTCCCCGTGGACATTAAATATTATAACGAAGGGATACACTTTGCAGTTTGCGCGCAAACCGCCCCGCTTCACGGGCGTCATGGCAACAAAGGTTCCTGCGGCGAGTGTCACTCAAATGCAGGAGGAGATCGCGGCTCTTTTGCGGAAAGCAGCGATAGAGAGAGTGCCGGAGGGACAGGAGCAGTGCGGTTTTTACAGCCGCTATTTCCTCGTCCCAAAGAGAGACGGGTCGTTGAGACCAATTCTGGACCTACGTCGCTTAAACAGGTCGCTAGCGAGACGTTCGTTCAAGATGTTGACGTTGAAGCGCATCATGGAGTTCGTACAGAGAAACGATTACTTCATCACGGTCGATCTGAAGGATGCGTATTTCCACGTCCAGATTGTCCCGCGCCACAGGAAGTTTCTCCGCTTTGCGTTCAACGGAGTGTGCTATCAGTTCAAAGTACTACCGTTCGGACTGGCTCTCGCCCCCCGAACTTTTGCGTCTTGTGTCGACACGGCCCTAATTCCACTGAAGTTGAAGGGTATCCGCATCTATCCGTATTTAGACGACTGGATTGTGATGGGACAATCACGAAAGATGCTGGAGGATCACAGGCGCGTGATCGTAGAGCACCTGTCGCACTTGGGCTTCGTTATAAACGTGCAGAAGAGCAAGCTGACGCCGTATTAGTCAACGCTGTTTCTGGGGGCGGAGCTGGACTCACGCTCTATGACAGCGCGTCTGTCGGCGGAGAGAGCGCACACGCTGAAAAGCGTACTGGCGCAGTTCGAAGAGGGCAGGTCTGTTTCAGCGAAGCTATTGCAGAGGCTCCTGGGACTCATGTCAGCAGCAGTGGTGGTCTGCAGACTCGGGCTTTTACACATGAGACCTTTCCAGTGGTGGATCCGCCGGACGGTGCCATGGAATTTGTGGAACGACGACCGGACTTTGGTGCGGATATCCAGCGAATGTATCGAGGCGCTGGCCCCATGGAAGAGTGGGCGGGTCTTTGCCCACAGTGTGACGATGGGTCACGTCTGCCGAGATGTGGTCGTCTCCACGGACGCGTCGCTCTCGGGGTGGGGAGCCGTGTGCAACGGAAAAGTGGCTTTCGGCCGCTGGACAGACACCCAGAGTATATTGCACATAAATTATTTGGAACTGCAAGCAGTATTTCTCGCCCTTCGAGCGTTCAGCTCGATGATAGCGGGCAAAGATATTCTGGTTCGCTCGGACAGCACGACGGTCGTTGCACACATCAACCGGCAGGGGGAGTGTCGTCCTGGGTTTTGCAGGAGGGCACGAGAAGCCTGCTCTTGTGGGCGAGCCAGGTGATCGCTTCCATTCGGGCGATTCACGTCCCGGGACGGTTGAATGTGGGTTCGGACATGCTTTCCAGGGACGGCGTGATGTCGGGGGGATGGAGACTCAACCCTCAGTCGGTGCGACTGGTGTGGGATCGCTTCGGCAAAGCGACAGTGGATCTGTTCGCGAGGGCGCAGAACACACACTGCCGGAAGTTTTTCTCGCTGGACGGGACTTCACTCCCGGGGGATGGGATCTCGAGCCGCTGGCCATCGGGGCTGAGGTATGCCTTTCCACCGGTGAAACTGATTCCACTGGTCTTGACCAAAATAAGGCAAGAGGCCGGTGTCGTTCTGTTGGTCGCCCCCTACTGGCCCAGACAAGCCTGGTTCGGGGAACTCATGGGCATGACGCGGGAACCACCGTGGAAGCTGCCACTACGGAAGGATTTATTGACACAAGCTGGCGGAACCATTTGGCACTCGAATCCCGAGATGTGGAATCTGCATGTTTGGCGAGTGGAGCACGTTCTCAGGAGCCCGAGCTCGTTCAGCGCGCGCTAGCTACAGTGGAGGAAGCCCGCGCCCCGTCGACCAGGCGTTTATACGCTGGTAAGTGGCGTGTTTTCACGAACTGGTGTGACCGCGGAGGCCAGATCCCGCGGTCATGTGATCTGTCAGTAGTGCTCGCGTTCTTACAGGAGCGGCTGGAAGCGGGCAGTTCGCCTTCCACGCTTAAAGTGTATGTGGCCGCTATCGCGGCGTTTCACGACAATTTGGATGGCAGGCCGCTGGGGAGACAGCCGGTGCTATCCAGATTTCTCCGGGGAGCTCGGAGATTAAACCCCCCGCGCCATCAGCCTCTGCCGGTGTGGGACCTCGCGCTGGTTTTGGAAGCTCTGGCGGGACCGCCTTTCGAGCCTATGGAGAGCAGTGATTTAGCAACAGTGTCGGGAAAAACGGCCCTGCTGATGGCTCTAGCTTGTGGGAAAAGGGTAGGAGATTTACATGCCTTTTCCATCAATGCGTCATGTCTACACTTCGGGAGAGAGACTGCACGGTGCGTTTGATGCCTAGACCGGGATATACGCCAAAATCCTTGACGACTCCCTTTAGGGATCAGATCGTCACTATCAGAGCTTTCGGGACGCCGGATGGCCCGGTAGAGCCGCTCTGCCCGGTGCGCGCGTTGCGCTGCTACCTTGAGAAAACCGAGGGCTTCCGCGCGTCGGAGCAGCTGTTTGTGTGTTTCTCGGGTCCTAAGAAGGGCGGACCCCTGTCTAAACAGCGTTTGTCGCACTGGATCGTGGACGCGATTCGTAAAGCCTACACGGCCCGGGGCCGATGTTGCCCTGAAGGTCTTAGAGCACACTCCACTAGAGCCGTGGCCTCGTCGTGGGCTTGGGTCAAAGGGGTGCCGATCGCTGATATCTGCAGAGCAGCTGGCTGGTCTTCCGGGAATACCTTTGCCAGGTTCTATAGCTTGGATCTTTCCTCTTTTGCGCCGCATGTGTTGTCGACAGATAACGAAGCAGCGTTTTAAGTACGGCTGGGTGGCCAGTCCCCACCCAGTTAGCACACGTTCCATGCGCAAGCATTTATTGATGTGTGTGTACGTATGTGATGCGGTGGTTTACACGTTGTGTAGGTGGCAAGCGCTTAGTTCTCACGGCGGGGGTTCTATTGGTTCCCCTTGCGTAGCGTCGAGGGACCGACTCGATAGGGAACGTCTGACGGTTACGACCGTAACCTTTGTTCCCTGAGAGGAGGGAACGAGACGCTACGCCTTTCGGCCGTGAGAACAATTTCTTCGTTCAGATAAGATTCTGAGCCAGTGCGCTGTGACAGGCGCTCTTATAGTGCCGGCTGCGCGCCCTTTCTGGAGCGCTGTCACGCGATTGGCTGCAGCGATGCTGCGTTATGATTTGTTCAGCCTATCGAGGAAAAGAGGATTTCCCCTTGCGTAGCGTCTCGTTCCCTCCTCTCAGGGAACAACGGTTACGGTCGTAACCGTCAGACGTTTTCATTCGTCTGTGATGTTACCTCCCCACGTGTGTTTTGTTATTGTTGGTACTGTCATCTCCTCGTGCTTCCCGATCGTGTTTAATGTCTTCAGGTGCTTTGCGTTTATTCACTCATTGCCACATTAATTGTCTCGTTACCTTGTCCAGCTGCCGGTCGTTTGCGTCATTATGTCTTGTATTTATTTCTCACTCGTGCACGCTGTCTTTGTCAGATTGTCAGATGTTAATCCTGTCACTCTAGCCTCTTGATCCTGTCTTGTTTCCCAGCCTTGTGTTGCCTTAGTGCATTTATCTAGTCTTGCCGGTTCTGACCTTGTGCCTGTTCCTGATCTTCCCACCTTGCCTAGCGTTTTTGCCTTTTTTTGGATATCTTGTGTATGACCTTGCCTGCCTGACCATTCTTTGGAATAAACCCCTTGAGAGAGAGCTCCCCTGGTGTCTCTGTGCTGTGCACGTGGGTCCTTCCCTCCAGCTCAGTCCGAGTGACAGTCGCCGAGTCACATACATGTCTACAACGTGGACATCCTTTCCCTACATTTACAAGTTTGATGGAAAACAAGATTTAACAAAAACAAAGTTTCACTGTTAAAAAAAACAGTTTCATAAAATACAACAACAATATAAGACCACATGTCTACGAGGGTATATGTGATTAAATAATAACACCATACATGTCTTTGTGCAGCCTCTTTGATGTGCTTGAAGCATGCATTTCCAATCTGCAACAGAGTAGCAAAAGCACAATTTTACACAAAACTTAACACATCAACTTTAACAACACGTACAGTTGATTCCATGCACTGACTAAGACCCAAGGTCTGGAAGTCTTCCCTTGTCAGACAGACATCCCCATCCTTTACTAAAATCTCTGTTCCAGATCGGCTTTCATCAAGTACGTAGTTCAACTGCAAATACAATGCAAAACAAACAATACCATCAAAACAATAGCATTCAAAAATTATTTTGCGGTAGACACATGGATACGGTTTTTGTCATTTTACCATTGTATAACACCATTGGATAACCCATCACAGAGGTGCTTGGAGAGAGATCTCCTTAAGCAAAAGTCAATACACCCCAGTTGGACTCTGCCTCCTTTTGTTAAGGAAAACCCTAACACACATGTATACCTACCAGCATGGCTTGGACTTGGGAGAGCTCCTTTAAATATCCCAAACCAGGCCAGTAGTCATGATCATGTAGTAACAGTTGGGCAGAATAGGGCTCCTGTTCAGCTGTTTAATAAAAAAAAAAATAAAGAAATAAGACAAGCAACACACACCCACATAGTGATGAGTACATACATGTCTTTTAAATGTACAGATAAAAAAAAAACATTGTGTTTGTTACAACCCCAGCCATACTGACTGACTAAACTGCACTTAAAATGTACCGTGAAAGTTGTCCACTTGCGAAATTACAATGTCTTGTTTTTTGGACTCTTATGCAAGTGTCACAGACCCAGTCCAAGTACTGGCACATCACATAAAACAAACAATTCTTGTGACATTTGTCATTATAAATAAGCATAATACCTCTCATTTTAGGACTGATGAAAGGCTTAAGCTGCAAAACATTTACGCTTTGTCTCAGTTGAGCACCCGCATTACTAGACAGGGTCGCCACACCCTTTTCTGAGATCGATGTTACTGTATATGGTCCAGACCAGTTGGCTTCCAGGCATCCTCCTTTTCGTCCTTCCTTTCTTTTATTTGCTTTGAGAACCTTATCGCCAATAACGAAATACTTCACATTCCGTTTTTTCCTGGTCTCATACTCCTTCTTTTGTTTTTGCTGTGAACGTTCTGGTAAATCTGGGAACATATAAATACATATGCAATAGCTAGTGAAAACATGACCTATTAGATTCCTAGATGCATGCATTTCTGTTTTCCCATTACCTTTGAATGCAAATCAGCAACTTCTGCCATCTTGGCCTCCAGGTGCTCTTCTGTCTCCTCTACTATAGCAACACCTTTGTCACCCTCCTCTTCTCGTGCAACGTTTATTAAACCTGCTGTGCGAGGATGTCTTCCGAAGAGGGCACAATATGGTGTGAACCTTGTTGATCTCTGTAAAAGAAAAACAAGATTATACAGTTTTTTTGTTTTTTATACATGCATGTATTTTGCACCTTTCATACCTGTTTAGCAGTGTTGATGCCTGCCACTATTCCCCTTAAGTGGATGTCCCAGTCACTGCCATCCTCTCCACAGTACTTGGAAAGGGCGTTTTTTATGTTCCGATTGGTACGTTCGTCCTGTCCATTGGCCTGGGGATGGTAGGCTGATGTGATGCAGTGCTTCACACCCAAAGCCTCAAAAACACCACGATTGACCTGCAGACACATTAGGTTATGTCTTGAAAAACAAAAGTACAATTCATTTCTAATTCGTAATGTCACTAATACAATGTTAGCAAATGGATAACTATACCTCATTAACAAATTCCCGCCCTTGATCAGTAATGATCCTTTCCACGAGACCAAAGTCAAACAAAATGTTTATAATTTTTTTTGAGACCTCTGTAGCAGTTTTGGTGTAGAGGGATTTTGCCACGACCCACTTCGTAAAGAGATCTGTGGCTGTTAGAACGAACCTGCAGCAAGATTCGGTTAGTTTTATTATACCCCCGACTGTCATGTTCTGAACTTCAAATGAAATTACACACACAGACACACATGACAAAGTGTACCTTTTGCCCTTTGCGGTGGTAGGAAGGGGACCAATCAGGTCTATCCCAAGTACACTCCAAGCTTCCTGAACTTGGATGGAATGAAGAATAGCAGCCACAGTTTTAATTTTCTCGTGATGCTGACAGCGGGGACACTCATCAACCTTCAAAATTGTTTGAAATAAATTATTTAAGTTATTTCCCTCACAAGTATGCTGTATATTTGAAACAAAGTAGTTACTACACTAATAAAAACGCATCACAACTTACATAGAACTTACAGGCTTAGTGTGCAGTTACAGTCAGAAAATTCTAATTATCATTCTGAGGAACACATAGCCAAGTAATCCAAATATCTTACCCATTTCTTTACACCATGCAGTTTTCCAGTGGTAAGCTGTAAAAACCTTTTCCAGTGTACGCCGTCTGCCATGATGACCCCCACTGCCAAGGTCGTCGTGGCAGCTCCTTAAAATGTCACATACCTGCCCTTGAAACACGACCAAGCGCAGGTTGCCCTGATGATTGTAATACAACCGCTCATCTAATACACCAGGAAAAGAAACAGATGATGATTTAGTTTTATTTTACTACCTGTTTACATCACAATTTATTATGCACTAGAAAGAGTGTACACTTTTGTTATTATTGTTTAATTATGGTACATTGTTAATTAAGTTTATTGGGAGCAGAACACTTCTTGTTAAGGCGTTTACTTTTGTGAAAAAAACAATGCTGTAGGCTACAGTATGTTTACCAGTTGAGTGACATTTTTATTCATTTATTTTTTGTACATTATTTAGGAAACATAATTTATATTTACACTTTTATGTTGGCCATTTGTGGTTTGTGCAATAAATATTAAAAGTTTTATTGTGCTTTATAATTCACAATATTTACAAAAATATATTGAACTTGATATGTCTCTCACGTGTATATTAATGTACAATGCTTTACAATCATTTTACAATGCATGTCTGTGGCTGATCGGATGGGTTAAATGCAGAGAAAAAATTTCCCCACTGAGGGACTAATAAAGGTTCAATTATTATTATTATTATTATTATTATTATTATTATTATTATTATATTTTGTTATGCGTGCCCAATAATCTATTATATTCATTGTCCATTTCGTTCATTTAACATAGTTAAAATGGAGAGCAGCCACGTTATTTGACAAATAAAAAAAACGTAATGCAATAGTTACATTCCCTGGTAATTAATTAAAAACAGTGCACGGAGAAATCTCACACATCAAGTCACTTTGTTACTTACTTTTGATTGTGTATTTCTTTGAGGACCTCCGTATCATCGCCTTTCTGCTCTCGGGATGTTTTGAGGCTAGGGTGAGGCTATAATACGTCCCCTTTGAGAGATAGTGGGAAATTTCCTCGTAAAGGTTATCCATGACTAAAGACTTTTTTTCATACTCTGGAGTTTCGAGCGTGATTTGTCAGCGTAAAATCCGTTTGACGTCATTCCAACTTACCGCCAATCAAATTGTGTGACGTCATCACCACTCGCAGGACCCCGAGCTGTTTTTGCAGGCCGAACACTTTTTGTACCTACACCGGTACTTTATATTGTCGACCCCAGATGTGTAAAGAAAATAACGTTGTAAATTCAGTCAGTCAGTCATCTTCTACCGCTTCAGGGTCGCGGGGAGCTGGCGCCTATCTCAGCGTCTTAGGGCCAGAGGCACTAATCAGAGCCACCAATCCAGATACACACTCTGGATTGGTGGCCAACCATTCGCAGAGCGGGACACACAGACAAACACATTCACACAATTTTGTGGTCAATTTTCCAATGTGGTCAATTTTCCAATTCCAATTAGCCTGAAGCGCATGTTTTTGGACTGTGGGAGGAAACCGGAGAACCCGGAGGAAACCCACGCAAGCACGGGGAGAACATGCAAACTCCACACAGAACGGCCCCGGCCGGCCTTGAACTCACACCTCAAGTGTCAATCAGAACCATCTTGCTGTGAGGCGACAGCACTAACCACTGCGCCACCGTGCCGCCCCGCGTTGTAAATTGAAACTTTCTATATTTTTAAATTGGAAATAGCCTACATAAAAGTTTTACTATAAAGTTTGTAGCTATTTTCCATGTTTGGATAGTTGTTAGTTACTGCAAAAAATTTCAAAAAGCCACGCAATAAAATACGATTTATTAATACGACATAAAATACGATTATGATTAGAGTTTATGTTCATGTTTCAGTGTTCATACTTTCCTGAAAACATATCTTACATTGCGATCACTGTATCAATAAGTGAATTGTAATCTGTGATAAGTGATTTTATTGTAGCCCCGCCCACCCAAACTGTACCACCCCCTGTAGTATGCGTTCCTTATTTTGGGGTATTAAAAATGGTAACCCTTGTTAAGGTTATATGTGCAGTATAAACTTTACTTGATTTGAAGGGTTTGTTTACAGTACAAAACTTAACGGGTTTGACCCAATGTGGCCCAATCGCTTAGAAAATGTATCTGATGATTACATCATTGTGATCGACCAAGTCAGGTCGGCATGGCGTCCGTTAAAATCAATTAAACAACGAATTTAAAATTACAATTAATTTTTAGGTGATTGGTCTAAGGTTTAATGGACTGAGTGGCAATTTCCATGTCACAGAAGTTTACCATTGTGGTTTATAATGGTCTGTTTACCTGAGTGCGACTTGGTTCAATGAAAACCTATTAAAAAGAGATGTTTTGAAATAAAAAATTAAAAAATGGAATCAAATCAACAACTGGTATGGATGACCTGTGACTCGGTTCGAAAATGTGTTTTTTTTTTTTGTTATTTGCAGTTTTATTTTGTTCTGTTTTTAACCTGATCGATTGAAGCCGATCGGGACTGGTGTGACGTCATTTAAAGATCCAATAATAACCTTCAACTTTCGAAAGAATGGCTCGTCCTCCGTCACGTGACACACATTTCGACCTTTCTCTCAACCAAACTACAGATTTTTTAAATTGTGGTAAACGCTGCGCTATTGGTTGCCTCACGTCACATTGAAACAACAACGGCCACTATTGGTTGAAAGATCCTCTGTCAGCACGTCACGTCACGTGCACATTCAGTGAAGATGGCGACCTGGTGCGTGCGCGCTGTCAGACAGAGCGGTTTAATCTTAAGGTCCTCTTCATTCGTCAGGTAGACTTTCGTGATTAATGTTGTCATCTGTTTTGTACAAGTTTGTGTCATAATTTTATTATTTTTGCGATCTCTAATTTTCTTTTTGCTATGAGCAAGGTGCTAGAAGTCAGACCAATGATCATAATTTTGTAATAAAAGTGCTAGTGTTTTACAGTTTTTACCACATCTTTCCTTTCTCTAATATGAAAATTCTTGCGCTGTAATTAGTTTTCAGCACATGTTAATTATACACTTGTAGTGTTATTATAAATCTATTAATTTACAATTTTAGTAACTGTGTGTAGTACTGTAGAAAACATGTTAAATATTGTTTATCACACTTCTTGTAATGACACGTCTTTCAACATTATAAAATATTATAATAAATATGTTTATAACATCCATCCAATTTATTTTAAACATCCAGCTGGTTTGGTTAAAACGGCTACAATTCATTTATTTAGAAACCGGGTTTTGTTTTTCAGGGCTACGCCGCGTCTTTTTTGCACAGCTGCCCAGCAGAAAAGTTCCGGTCCTGGGTCAGAAGCAGAGCACGATGCTTCGAAAACCGAGGCGGACGCTGCCGTGAAAGCCTTAGCGGACGAAAAGACGCACCTGGAAGAGCAACTGAAAGAAGTTACGGTAATGTCAAGAATACAGTAATTACAGTAATAACAAATATTACTATTCTACAGAAACTTGAATGAGCATTATTTTTTTTTATGTTTGTCAGTCATATACAATGACAGCCGGATTAGTTGACCACATGGTTTAAGTTTGTTCAACATTGACTTTAGGATAAATACAAGCGGGCGCTAGCAGACACTGAGAACCTTCGACAGAGGAGTAAAAAGATGGTCGAGGATGCCAAAATATTCGGTAAGTTTACAGTAACTATAACCATCCAAGGCCTAATAAATCATTCCCCCCTGGAGTAAATTGCAGCTGTTATTAACCATTAATATAGCTATTCAGGGGCAATTGTGGTCCAGTGAAGACCACAGGTAGTAGTAGGGAGTTGGACCTGCCACTCAGATGTAGCAGGTTCAAATCCCAGTCCGGTGGGTTTTACAACTGAAAGTCTTTGAGCAAGACACTGACCCCCACGGCTTAGACTGCCCGCTGCTCCAGGTGTGTTCACTTCACTGTGTGTATGTAGCTTCAGTAGATGGACAACACGGCACAATTATATGGTCTCTAGTCAGCATACTAACAAAAACTCACTATTAATAATTTTTTAATGGTAAACTGTGTAATTTTGATTTAGGAATCCAAGGCTTCTGCAAAGATCTTCTGGAAGTGGCAGACATCTTGGAAAAGGCGACAGAAAGCGTTCCAAAAACAGAAGTGACGGCTGCAAATCCTCACTTGAAAAATCTTTACGATGGTCTTGTGATGACTGAGGTGCAAATCCAGAAGGTTTTCAGCAAACACGGTCTTGTCAAGATTTGTCCTGATGGTCAGAAATTTGACCCCTATGAGCATGAAGCCGTTTTTCACGCGCCTGTGGAGGGCAAGGAACCTGGTACGATAGCCATAGTTACTAAAGTGGGCTACAAGCTGCACGGTCGGACCCTGCGGCCGGCTCTAGTGGGTGTGGTCAAGGCTTCCTAACCTTTCGCACGTGCTGTTTGGTTAGTTCTTGTGCAACCGATTTGTTCAAGTTGTGTGGTCTGCTGAAGGAGAAAACCGTCAACTCGTCAACTTGAGAGTCGTGTATTATTACAAATATTAAAACAATAGTCCAGATTTTTTCCCATGTGAGCTTCAGTCTTCAGCTCCATTCCAGAGGCTTTTTAGAATGGGGGGAAAAAAAAAACATCGGTTTGCTCGCAGTACTTTGTTCAAGTTTTTGTTCTCCTCTATACAAAACTGAAAACATTTAATCCCACAATTGAATCATTGACCTCCTAATTATGTATTTGAAATCTCTGTTCACGCTTGCATAATTAAAATGTGAAGATCTGAGAAACGTCAGCGCGGGTGTGGACGAGAGTTCTGTGCAGAAAAAGAAAACGGCTTCTACTTCCATTTTTACTGTAGATATGCTCACAGATAAAGAACTATACTTGATCATTTTTTTCTAATAAAAAAATGGTGCAGAAAAAAACTTTTGTTCAGTCGTTGGTCTGTGATCAGTGTATTCCTAAGACATTTTATTTGACATGGCTTTTGAATATAAATAGACACAATAGAAATATGTGTTGCCTTGAATAAGCAGAAAACATTTGCAAATAAAAACGACAAATTATACTTCAACACTTTAATACAAAGTAGAAACATGACGCTTGCTGTAAAATACCTGACACACATTTCACTTATGATCTTTCCAGAAGTGACCCAATGAACATCAACGCCACAACCAAGAACCATATCTTAGTAGACATCACATTAGCTTCAAAAATAACATCATATATGAGACTGTCGTATGATAGTTTAGTATCAATCACTTAAAAAAATACTCTATGAAATATCACTATATTCTGCATGAATTTTAAATCCAAAATATTTCTTGTCTTCTTTTCCTTGTAATAAGAACACACTTTGGAAAGCCACATCAGTCTTTAAGAACATTAATGTGTGTATAGTTTGACCTGTAATCATTCCTATATCTATAAACAAAAAGAAAAAAAATCACTAATTTCTATTTTTCTCTGAAATGTAAACATCAGAAATTGATCAAACAACAGAAAACTGGGAAAAACCCCTGACATTGACTCCGTTATGTCCCAGTGTCCCGATCTCAAGCAGCGTCACTCAGCTACAGACCTCGCGACCGCCTCATGCGCAACCACAGCATGCATTCACTTTTTTTGGGATATGGTCAATAAACAAAAATAAATAAGAACAAAAAAGTAATTGACCAGGTCAAACGTAAAGGCACGACACGTGGAATGCATAAATAGATTTAAACAACTGCTCGCTGGCATTATGTGCACGAACACGGACAAGGAAGATGTGGAGAACATTGTTCTTCATGACAATGTAAAAAATAAAAAGTCGTTTGGTTGAAACAAACAGCTAAAATAATATTGCAATTTCTAATATATTAGATTTTTAAAACCAAAAGGTAGAATTTTAAAATAGTGCTTTTTTATGTTTTCTAAAATATTAGCAAGAAATCGCAATAATTAAATATGTTTGTATTCAAAAAGCTGTCATTCCAAAATTTGGTACAACCATTAGCTATAATATACTGTGATGACTTTGTGCCATTATTGGAAGAACTGCTCTTCGGCGGCGGCGTTTGGACATACAGCGTTGACTGAGATGCTAACTTAAGCGTTTTTGTAGCATAGCCAAAGGTCATTCTCAAGGTCATGGTCGGTTTCTACAGAACTCGTGTAGAAATTAGCAAGTCTTCAAATAATTCAAATATAAAAAAAAAACACTTATAATAACCTCACAAAGGTCAATTTCAGAACTCAACATGATCACACTCTATAAAGAACGCATCATGCGTCTCTCATTCCCGCCAGAAAAGGCAAAATGACGTTGGAAATCCAGAGCGCAGACATTTGGCAAACAGAACAAGAATTCCTGATGTTTTTCCTAAGGAACCTCGATTTCTACAACAGCAGTACAACACACGCTAAACGCTTCTTGATTCTCTATCGGCCGACAAATGTTTGTTCATTTTTGCAACTCTCCATGTCTGAATTTCTAGTGGATTCCTGACATCTGGATATTATGAATATAAAAACAAAAGGCATTCAGAAAAAAACATGCGACGCTTTACAACAATGGAATCTTTGCGCCCTAAACCGATTGTGTGCTTGTCGAAACCTGAAATCCTTCTTCTCAAAAACCCAGCGCATGGACTTTGTTCCTATGAGGAGCTCAACACAAAGGATTTTTGACGGAATAACGTTGACATGAAAGTGTCGCGCCTATAGTCGTTTCTTTTCACAGGTGAGTTTATGAGATGCAGTAGAAAAGTAGAAAAATATATTTACAGTCAATATTCTAGTAGCAAACATCTTTTACACAGCGACGTTAGGAGGCGTCTCGCGCTATCCAGCCGCTCTCCGACAGGAAGCTTAGAATTCGTTTTTTCAGCACCTTGTCCAAGTAGCTGGGTAGGCGGCTTTTTGACGGAATCCCCTGTCTTTTTTGTAAGTGGTCTTTGATGATGATAGTCTTGACAGTCAGGTAGCGTGTGGGGCTGAGGTTCATCGAATTGCACAGAACCTTTTCTCGATCGGACAGAAGCTCGAAGCCCGATAAGTTCTCAATGGCTGAGAACTCGCTCTCTTTCCCCTCCTCTTTGATGAGCCCGACTCCTCCCCCTCCGCCAATCCCACAGCCTCCTCCAATCCCGCTTCCGATCCCCGTGCCGCCTCCACCGCTGCTTCCTCTCTTGGATCCACTGATGTTTTTGTTCTCTTTCCGCTTCTCGCGTTTGTGGCGCGCAGCTTCGTACTCGGCGGACTCCTCCAGCCTCGTGATGCCGTTCCGTCTGTAGCGCTGAAGCTCCCGAACCTTTGCCCGTAGCATTCGTTCCTTGTGCATGTTGTCAAAGAATTCTTCGATCTCACGGTGGGGCAGGAACTGGCAGAGTGCACGTAGTTTCGTTCGCTGCTCCTTCTCTTCCTTGGTGATTTTGCGTTTGGAGGCTACGGTGGCAGAGGTGCCCGTGGACCCTGTCGGGAGGATTGTGGCGGCACCTCCCAGTCCAACGGTTCCGACTGTGCCCCCAAGCCCGCCGGTCAGACCCGGCCTCTCTCGCTCTTTTTCTTTTTTGTCCCGGCCTAGAAAGCCAGGCACTAAATTGTAGTCACGTGCAATGTTTTTCCGCCGTTGGCGCTCGCGGAGTTTTCGCACATACATGTCCACGTGAGCCCGCTTCATCTCGATCTCAATATCTTCGTCATCGTAATTAACGGACAAGCCACTGATGAGTTTCTCAGCCTCCTGGTCATACTCGATCTCGTAGTCGTCTCGCAGGGGCATGTATCCCAGCTGCTGCTGCTCCGCCACAGATATATCCAGAGGGGGCAACGGGGTGGTCAGACTCGGGGACAGTGGACCTCCACTAGGGCACGTATGGTCCGTAACACGATTCGGGATGCTGTCGGGGATGCACGCCTTGCCCAGATTCCCATGGACATACATGTTGACGTAATGATCCATGACTTCCTGAGGAGAACGAGATGCTCCGACATGGGCAGCCATATCCTCCTGTAACACAAAGCAGACAACATGTAAATGACAGACAAACACATCTGCAAACCCAGAATTTAGTTCTTTTCTAAGCACTTAATATCCAGTGAAAAGAACAAGTGGGTATGTAAATCACACACATGCCTACACTCCTCTTGATCCATCTGTTATTTTTGCATTTTCTTGCGCATGCAGTAGGGCTTTGTGTAATGACTGTTTATTAAGTCACTTATTGGAATTATTGGAAAAACACAATTTCAGAACCCAACATGACAAATATAATAAACACATTAATATTATTGACAATACCACAAAAATGAAACAACAATTATACTTTCAAGATGATAAACATCGCTCGTTGAGGACGAAACATCATGAAACTTAAGAGCATTGTTTAAAATACAATTGTCTTAATAACAATTGGTCGTTTTAAAATTCAAACCAGCATGAAATGAAAATAAAGAATGAATATATTTACAGCCCACGAACGGAAAGGTAATTTAATAAAATGCACTCAATCTTACCCAGTTCCCAAATCCATATTGCTCGATGGCATCGAGCAGCGACTGCTCTTCCCTGCTAGTCCATCCTCCTTCTGCCTCAGGACCCCAAAGCGAGAAGCGCCCGCCGTCAACTTGCTGATAGCCATGCCATCTCCGGTGATTGCCGATTTCGGCACCAGCCGAGAAGCACTCTGGGCAAAGTTCAATGTCTTGGCATTCAGCGCACCGAATCCGCAAATTCGTAACATCTGCCAGGCAGTTCACGCAGTACTTCTTCCCTAGGTCGGCCATATTGCTTACTACCGCTTGTTGTTGCAAGCAGCAGTGGCGCGGTACCAGGCATGCGCACTGGAGTATCTCCGGTTACGTCGTTGCGTCTCATTAATATTAATGAGGACGACGCTCGGGCTTCTGATTGGCCTCCACCCTCCGTAGCTATGACAACGCACACATTATAAATTGCAGAGACCTACTAGTTTAGGCAAACGAACTGCCGTTTAACACCAAAAGAAGAAGAAGTTTAGGCAAACGAGTTTGGCAGACCTAAACATTGCACCTCACCGGAATTCTACTTTGCTGTTGTACAAACACCTTTTCAACCGAGGTTTTCTTCTCGTAGAAAATGGAAGAACGCTCACCACAGCGAGATAAAGAAAGTCCTAGTTCGGAAACCAATATAACTTCAGATGAGTCATTGCTGGATGTCTCGCCACAAGAACTTCAACAGATGTCTGTAGACCTACAGGCAGATTTGGACAAACTGAGTAAGACTAATGCTGAGTTGCAAAACAAAATAGCACGGAAGATCAGAAATAAGCCCGATTATGAAACATCTACGGAGGATGTTTGTGACAGAGAAGACTACCGAAGGTGTTTGGACATCATTGAAAATCTGAAATTGCAGCACCACCAAGTCATGGAGCTTCACCAACAACGAATGAAAGAGCTGCACCAACAAACTCAAGGGAAGCAGACAGAAGTGGCAAAAGAGCTGAAATCTTTTGCTGCTTTAAAGCTTGAAGTTGCCACCACAGCGCTGACTGGAAAGGTGGGAATGCAAGAAGCTCTGGCCATGATCGACAAGCTACTGGCGGATGAAAAAAAGCTGGAGGAGGAACTGGCAATGGTGCATCTCAACATCATCAAGTTCAAAAACCATGCGGATTTGAATACAGTCCCTCAGTCTTTCTGTGAAGAAGACCTACTTTTGATGGACTATGAAAAGGTCACGTCAGAAAACCAGTCACTGAAAGACAAACTTAACAAAGGTAAAGATGAGCTCCAGAAAATTGAAAGGAAGATTTCCTCCACTGTGCAGGTAATTTAATCTATGCATATAATTAGGGCTATGCGTACACCTCAAGTTTATTATAATATTAGTTAACAGATGTTTTATGTTTCTCTAGCCAATTTCCCATATGAAAGAGAAGCTGCATTTCATACAGATGAAAAATAAAATCCAACGCAATCAGCTGGCAGAGGTGGACGCCACCGTGGCCCTGAAGCGCGGTCAGCTGACCCACACTCGACAGACACGGGACCATCTAGTAGCAGAAAACCACAAGCTGGAGAAGCGCTGCGGCCTTCTGGGGAAGAACGTGCTGCTTGTCGACTATGAGGAGAAGATCAACACTTCTGAAGCCCTGCAGCAGAGATTAGAGAGGCTGAAAAGAGAATACGCTGAAATTGTGCTGAAGAATGCTGTTCTGAAACAGAAGATAGAGAGAAGAAAAGAAGAACAGTTACAGCACTAATGATCCATGTAGACTGATATATTAATATATATATATATACATACATATTGATACATTTTGATATCTCAATGTATATATATATGTGTGTGTGTGTGTGTGTGTGTGTGTGTGTGTGTGTGTGTGTGTGTGTGTGTGTGTGTGTGACTACTATGTACACTAAATGAGAATCACAATAAGGCAATGTTTTTTATATGTATTGCCATATGTACAAAAAATCCTTTTGAAGTCTACATATAAAAGTTTATATCAAATTGAAAGTCTGATTTGTATTAGGTTTATTCTTTGTTAGTTGCAGCAGAAGACGATGGTTCATGGAACATCTCGTGTGTCGACAGTCTCCAGTCGGCGGTGTGATGAACAGATCAGCATTTCAGGATGAGCGACACCACCAGAATGTGACCTGAGTATGTTTTATAGGACAGGAACATCTGACTCATTTACAGATGATTTTTTTTACAGATGATGACATGGTGTTGTGTGTTTGGAAAACTTTATTTTGTCAGTTATTTTAAGACAATTCATTTGTTCACTTGTTCATTCCTGTTAGTCCATCTTTCATTCCTGTTAATCCAATTGTCTCTTTTTATTATAGAACTGTTCAATATTTTTTAATTTACAAAATACATTTTTCAGTTCAGATCATTTTCATTGTTTATTTCCAACATTTGGGAGACGCTACAGGACGAACACATTCATTTTCACTATCTTGTACGTCTGATTCAATTTCTCAGAATGTTTTTGGGTAGTTTTGACACATGACATGAATATGTAGAACTTTCCAACTCCAAACAAAAGACCAGAGTTTGAGATCTGAGTGTTTGTGTAAAACTGCTGATGATGACATTTATATTCAGTATGTGATGGAAAATGTTGTTTAAAGGGACTGGAGCTAATTGATAGTAAAATGGTCTAGCAATATTTGTGAATATTCTTTCTTTCAACTTTTGTTCTGTTGTTGTTGTATGATATTTTTTCAGATTATTTTGCATGACGCAACTATTCTGCTTAATTAAGCAGGACTCTGTAGTGTTATCAATCTGAATGGAGTGATCACATGAAAACATGTCTTCAGTCTGCTGTATCTTTTCTGTGCCTTGTTCTTTGTGATGAATTAAATTATTTTAGCAATTTAGTTTTGACTGTCATTTTTGCCATATATATATACACACAGAAATCCATAAGACTATCCATTTATTTGACTGGCTATATGCCTGATACTGTGTTAGTGTTGCTTTTTAAAATAAAATATTATATCAAAGCTGCAGCAAGAAATAAACAACTGTTTATTAGAACAATTACTATGATAATTGATTACTATGACAAGTCATGTCCGGACCAAAGTATTTCATGTGGCCCACCTTGTTATTCCTACATTCACTTATTTAGTGACTTTATGATTTTAGAACAAGAGGTTATGACTTATATTAGGATGGCTTTTAACCATGGGACTTCTCTGAAGAACATATTTAGAGAAAAACATTGACAAATAGTCACCAGGAACTGGTGTCCCCAGAAAAAAAGGACTGAAAATGACCACTATGGTTGAACACACTTTCTTCTCGATGAAGACTAAAACCAGGGTCTCGCTGTCGATCTTCATTCTGCGCTCAGAATCAATGTGACAAATCACGACCCAAACATTCTGAAAGAATGACCACAAAAAAGCCATTTAACACCATTTTAGATCAAATTTAGATAGATTAGTAATTGCTCTTTGGTATAAAATTATGGTGGAATGGAAATATGATCTGTGAAGAAAAGAATCTCTTGTTTTTGTGTAAAAATATTTTAACCTTGCACGTGTTTTCACCGGAAAGTGTGTTGGTGTGAAAGTTACTGGCAAACACATCAACCTTTTTTTTCACCTCATACACTAAGTGTTAAATTAATGCTACTAAGTGCAACATATGTGTTACAAAGCACCATGAAGTTGTTAAGCAAAACTGTGATGCACTTTACTGTTCTCTAGTTGTGTAATGTCTCATCAATGTCAAACATATTGTTTTGACATCAACCGTAAAATATGTTGCACATTAATTACTACAACAAACCATTCAGTCTATTCAACCAACAAATACATTTTATTCTCCCCAAAGCAATTTATTTGTTTGCAAAGCTAAATAAATGAAGTCTCGGTTTATCTTCGGGTTTTTGGCAGTTTTAAAGGAAAGGGATACATTTTAAAAATTTTATTACTGTACATGTATTTATACGTACTATTTAAAAACATATTTCATGTGAATTTGGCATTTGTAAATTGGTGGTAGACATACAAAATGGATAGATGGAAATAAATAAGTATAAATAAAAGTAGTAATTTAAAAAAACAAGTACTATTATGTGTGTATAATAAGTTCAAGTTATTTTATATAGCTCTTTTCTCAGTCCCAGAACAACGCAAAGAACTTGAGGCCGCTGGAGGGCGCTGTGACGCAACTCTCGCATTTGAAGCCCAAATTTTATCTGTTTCAAAATACAGTACGCATAATACTTCTTGAAAAGGTTGATTGACATGCTCACATCTTGGAAAACTCACCTGTCAAGTAACTTGTATGTCATGGCACCGCTGTATTCCACAGGCATCTGTTCTAAAACAATGTTTTTGAAATGAATGCGGTGGGATCAGGGGTCTCAGAGGTCTGAGAACCTAAAATGCAGACAAGCTCCAATTAAAGCAACTTTTGACTCCCAATATATATAAATAAATAAATATATATTATATATATATATAAATTACAATTTTGACGTTTGATTGCCAAACTGACTCAAACATGGGCTTGAAGTAATTCACTTTTTGTGTAAATAAAATCTAATATTACTGTATCTACGCACTTTTCAGAACATCTGCCATTTCTAGGTGATAGGCAGAAAGAACCGATTCCTGCAACTCTGGGCCTAAAGGAGACACACACAGCCTGAAGTAGCAGCTGACCAATCACAGAGCGAGACATGCATTTACACTCACATCTTTGGGCTACTTTCCAGACTCCTTAATAATTTTACTGAACTTAATGCATTTTTTAATTAATAGATTTTTTAATATTTCTTTATTTTAAAATCAACAACAAATAATTCTCTTTCCAATCATGTTCCAATGTTCCAATCTCAACACAACTGAACTATTTTTTATATTATAAATATTTACATTTTTATTTTTAGAGCCCTTTTTAATTGTTTTTGCTGACTAAAGGGCTGTACATGTAGCAGTAATTAAAATTATTTTGCAGTAATATAACGACAATAAAACTAAAAAGTAATCTGGAAACCTGGAGACCTACGCAAACGAAAACTACGCAAGCACGACGAAAACAATCCAACTGGACCAATAAAGTGTTTAAATGAAATAAAGATTCACAAATTTATTTGGATATGTTTGTTGATAGAACAGAAGCAAACAAAGAGTGTGACAAAAACATGACAAACATCTCGACATGTTCACAGCGGTTTAACCGACTTTAAACAGCTGAGCTTGTTCACACTAGTCTGTGCAGACGTCATTCATTTTACACTACACAAACTTAAAAGCAGAACACAGATACAGCTGGATTGATTAGAACAAAATAAATTTGAGAAAAAAAAAAAAAAAAAA
>CM051499.1:5078930-5136501 GCA_028031935.1 Paedocypris micromegethes
AAAAAAAAAAAAAAAAAGTCAACAAGTCAACAATTTGACTTGATCAATATCCATCCACATGCATAAATCCACATAAATAGTTAAAATGAGCATTTAAGATTGAAATATTCAGACAAAACTTAAAAATAAGGATAATTGTAAAGCACGTTTTAATCAATTTACCAAAAATAATCTTCATTTTCCAGCACAACTCAGCGGTGGAGATGTAGCTTCATTGTACTAAAGGCGGCGAATATCATTTATATCTTTGTGATTAGACAACAACATATCCACTGTAGTCACAATAGTGCAAAATATATCTACGTATTGCTGGTTTTGTTCAAGCAAAAAGCTAACACACACACACCGACACACACACACACAAAAATGACCAAGCGGACATGACATAATTTACAGTGGTATAGAGCAAGATTTGAATCTCAGACTACGGCTTTAATCGCTAACTGATAGAAATGAGCTAATACAATAACACTTTGTTTTATGAGATTAACCACAAAATAAAGTCACATTCTTAAAAAAACAATGACGTGGTCAGACATTATTTAAGAAACGTCCCACTATCATGGAGCCCAACGATTAAGCACACAAAGGATGTGAAAGACAGAAACGTCTTCTCAAATCTCAAAATAAAAATCTTATACTGAAATAAATATGACAAAACATTACAATTATAGAACATTAACCAGAGTAGATTTCAGTCATCGGGGAGGAAAGTACAAAAGAAGTGTGCAAAGCTTTTCAGAATGCGATTTTCTCTTAAGGTTGCATTGACAATCGTGTAAACATAATTCAGAGTGAAAAATAAAGCAGCGACACTTCCTGAAGGTCACTTGAAGGTCACAGGGAAGTGCAAGTACAATCACCAACATTGAAATAAACCTTCACAAACTGTTAAACAAACCAGAACTCCACATGAAGAACAAACATTCATCGTTTTTGAGTCCATGATGAAAAGATCGAGAGTTTTACTCCCCAACAAGTCCAAACCTGATTTACTGTAGATGGTGAGTGTACATTCATTCCGGTTTCCTTGTATAGTACGAGCTTCACTTCATCGGCGCGTAGGAATGTTTTCCTGATGTTCTGCTTCACCAGTGTTTCAGGATTGAGTCTCAGCGTTTCAGGAGAGGACTTCCCCAGTCTTGTCCTTTCTGCAAGGCCTGCAGAACCTACAAGCAAAGGAGAAACAAATGACCGTATTTATGTGAATATAAGCACCCCTCCCCCCACATACGCCACACACACACACACACACACACACACACACACACACACACACTCAAACACAAGGTGCATGGCAACTTCAGACGTTTTGTGTGTTGTTTTTTGTTTTAAGTGGCGCTATATTGTTGAGTTTTTGTGTCTTTGTTTTGTGTTTCCAGGCAGGGTAATGTCTGTCAATCATCTAAAATGCTTTGACAGTAAAGAAAAATCTCCCATTCATGATAGATGAGTAAATTAAATAGCAGCGCTGGTTTCTTTTACTGCAAATAAAAAAGGAGTTTTCATTTGTTTTGATTGCCCCTGAAATGAAATTTGTAAAAGTGGGTAATATGGTGGCTGTAAAATGGGCTGCATTTTGCATGTAAATGTGGTAATACATTGAGATAAAAAAAAGTGTATAATTAATAGTTAATAATATAAAAAAATTGTAACAACTGTAATAAAAACATCAGCCATTTTGAATCTTGTGATTATCTTGTAATAACTAATGTAGCTGGTTCAGCGTGAACCCGGAGGTCACCAGGATGTCAGCCAAGCGTCTCACTCTGGTTGCACTTTTGTGTGTAAACATAATGAAACGGCACATACACTCTTCTGAATGTTTTGGCTCTGTGATGTCGTGCAAAATAACACGACGGTTAGTTGCACAAATCACTTTATGTGTCTCCTTGACTAACTCTGCCTGCATTGCTTTTCTCCACCACAGGGTGTCGCAGTTTCACAACAAAACAGCATTGCTTCGGCAACAAAAACTTCAGCTCGTCCCAGCTCGTCCTGCGTGACCCATCATCTTCCGGAAGTAAGATGGCTGTTTAAACTGATAAGAACAGATACTACACTTGGCTGTAACCGTGTTACTTCTGTAAAAATGCTTTTTTTGTTTACTGAGGAGCTTGAATAAAAAACATTGTTTTACATGTCTGGACTCATGTTTCACTCAAAAGATCTCACTGCATATTAGTGGCAACTAAAAAAATTCGCTTAACATGCTTGTCGCTACAACATTTGGCCTTCCTTTACCACTGTGTAAGCTCATTCAAAGTTTTTGATCTTCTTAAATAGATCAAAAACCGTGAAGCGTATTTATGTGAAGATACGCACCCCCTTTTTCCTTGATTTACCACCCACTGAAAGCTGTAAAACCAATATGATTTACGCACTTGTGCCCATTTCTTGCTCTTGCTGCTCATGGTGATGCTGGTTATGCTGGAGAAGAGCTCCTCTGCAGTGATGTGCTCCGGCAAGCGCGTGAGAAACTGAGCGATGTATATGAAGTCCATGCGCGTGAGGATGTCTTGGTAGAGATGCAAGATTCCCAGGGCAGCGCGGAAGAGAAACTCCTCTCCGTCCCGACAGAACACGTCCCACACCCGACAAGCAATGTCTAGTGGAAGAGACTTACTGTACAAAGTGAAGATCCTGAAAAACACCAGAAAGATGCTCAGTTTGGATGCGTTTTAAATGAGCTGAACCTCCGCAAAGCAACTCACCAGTCGATCAAATAAATATCAGACGACACGTTATTATTCTTAAAATGTGCAAAGAGCTTTGGTAAATTTTCTTCAAAAAACACTTCGAATGCTGCAAAGTACGTCAACATCTGCGGAAAAAAAAAGAAGACAATATCAGTGACGTTGCAGAGTCGCTTGGATATTTGCGTAGCTTTGTGACTATAAAAAATATTCACGTTGAACTACAACACACACACACCAAACTCTGTTCCACAAGACCTTAAACCACGAAACCTTACCACCCAAACTGGCAAAAAGATACAGGATTTTTCTGGACAGGAGGATTGTTTAAGCCTTTCTGGACATTGCAGTCTAAGCCAGAAAACTAGATTCTAGTTCTAGTTTAGATCATTTCTTACGTTGATCTAAACTAAAACTTAGATTAGATTTTAGTCGTCTGCTGTCTGTGTGTTTCAGTGTAATCCCATGTGTGTATGCTGCAGTTAAGAAGAATTTCCCTCGGGGATTAATAAAGTGTATACCTACCTACCATTAGTAGAACAGTAAACAGAGTAAACTGGCAAACTGAGCGGTTACTACACTTTTCTTTGTGTGCTTCTTCTATAAATATACAGTATATAAACAATTTCAACACTCAATTTATTTTGTTCAATAAACATCAATGCTGGTTTATCAATTTGCTTCAGTTTTGAAATCAGGACCTTTTGTGCACATGAGTTTGAGACCCGTGCTGTAGAGAAAAAAAAAAGCGGAACTAACAAGGCTGTGGTCAACTCTGTAGAAAGCCATTTGACAAGGCTTGTTCAGCAAATTGGCAAAAGCACTGAAGGCATCAGCAGTATCCATGTTGAGGATCAGCACAGCGGCTATGAAGGACATTCCCTGCACCTACACAAAACAGAGAAAGAAAAAAAAAACACTCTTCAGATTGACACAGTGGTCTGTTTTTATCCTGATTAAAAACCAGGATTCATATTAAAACCACATATTTTTTTTAGCAAATTTAGCTACAGGTCGAAATGTAATTATGGAATGAGTGGAACAAGCTTTTAACACAGTGTGGCAACATGGGACAGTTCCTTGAGCTTTAAGTGAAGGCTGCTTTAATTCTCTCTTTCACTCTGTGATAGTTAAATATTTTTTTAATGTTGCTGTACGTCCTCAAGTTACGTGATTAAAAGTGTGTTTAAATACGTGTTCAAGCCATTCTAACCAGTGATGTACCCATTTGAAAAGGCAAAATGACTTTTGACCCGGTTTAAAAAATATTAAAAAAAGCAGAACAAAAAAAAAAAAAAAAGAATTGAACCCTTAGATTTTGATTCTATATGCAGTGCATGTGGTAGACGTGTTAGCACGTCTTCAGTTGGGAAAACAGACTTACTGTACATCTTGTACTAAAAAGTTGACCGCGTTGTACTTACATATCCCACATCAGGTCGGTAGCATGTGTAGGCTCCCAGGAGGCTGTGCAATACATCATGGTACGGGCCTCCCTAAAAGTCAAGAATTGTGAAAAAACAGTGAAGAAAAATATACAAATTACAGCCCAAAGTTCAGAATCTTACCTGCTGGAATATACAGAGATTAGGAAAGGCTCGAGAAATATCTAACTTGATCAGTTCTAGACTGGCCTCCCGATCAGCATGAGATAAACGTGCATCTGAAATAAATGGCAAACAAGTGTGTGAAGATAACTGTGATTTGTTGTATTTCTATCTTTATTTTGTTGCTTTATGCAAAGCATACCGTATTTACGCAAATAAACACTCCACTGTTTTTTCAGGCAGAAAGTTTCTTTTTAATTTTCTGGCTAAATTAGGTTAGTTTTCTCTTTAAAATACTATTTGTCTTTATTTAACAAACATAACTTGTGACTTGTATCACTTTAATGTTGTTTTACTTAAAAACAATTAAAAATAATCTAATCTACCGATCGAAACTACACCTCCCATAATCCTTCGCTGTTCCCATGAGCCTTTAAACACCAGACTAAATTGGGCTGACGTCGGTTTTTGTTAGAGGTAAATATTAGAACAGTCATGTTTTTCTCTGTGTAGAAGAAAGAACGATTTGATTGCGTTCTTTGTTTTGAACATTGTTTGTTTTGCTCCGAAGCTTTTGCGTGCTTTAGGAGTTGTTTTCAGGAGGATCTACTTGATGCAATATGGTCTGTCTGTTCAAATATTAATGATTGTATTTAGTTTATCTTAGTTTAATTAATCTTACTTCTTCCAGTGTTATTTTGTCCCTTTGTGTCTAAGACTAGGGGACATTCACTCGTGTCTGAGAGATTGCAGGTTCAAATCCCCACTGAACCCCACATGCCCACGGGTGCAACGACTTGCGTTTGTGTATGTGTTCACTTCACTGTGTGTATGTGCACTTCACTGGATGGGTTAAAAGCAGAGCACAATTTTGATATGGTTCTACAATCCCACTTACTTTACTTTACTAAAGACACACGCGCACCGCTGCATAAAGACCACAAGTTTCTGTTTATTTTTGATTGCTCCTGACCTGAAATGTGTGTTTATATTTACGAGCATATTTGAATTCGGCGATTATAAGCATCCCGCAAGTTTTTGAGCTGCCAAAATAAAAAAAATAAAAAAAACAATACAAAAACAAAACGGGTGCTTATATTTGCGTAAATATGGTATATAACATGCTAGAATAGAGGTGTCAAACTTAATTGCACAGGGTCTCCAAAATGTATTTTAAACCACACTTTTTCAGGGGCCAAACATTTAACATTTTTTTTTTACATAAATCTGGATTTTTAAAAAGAATCAATAAATACATTTTAACTTCAAAAAAACATAGAGCATTGTCTACTATAAAAATACAGATCTTGTCATTTTACAACTTAGAAAAACAAACATGCTGCCAAAAAACTTTCAATAACTTTTTAAAATAAATGTTACAAATTTATAATTATTGTTCACGATACAATAATTATTGTACAAAGCAGGGAGCTAAAGCACTGCATTACAGTATCTGTAGCTTGTGTGTTATCAGTGTTTCACATCAGCCCATTAATATCTGACATTAATAAAGGTTCTCGTGGGCCGGTACATCTGTATGCTGGGCCAAATGTGACCCCGTGCCTTGATTTTGACACCTGCTTGAGCCAAACAAACAATTATACAATTGCAAAGATTGTTATTAATCCTATTCATTAAACTTGCTAAATTGGTATAAATTATATTGCCACCTTGTGTATAAATATAAATAACCTTCGCTCTCTGATTCCACCACAGGTGACGGAACTAGAAATGCGTTCCACTTCTCCTTAGCTCTTGCCAAACAGATGTTATACAGCTCTGCTCAGAACACAGAAACAAAAAACAGTGAAATAGTAACACCTAGTGATGCAATCAAGTCACTACAAGTTATTTTAAGAAGCTCCATTTGATTTATTTAGCTAAATGTTTACCTTACATTGTGTATTGTATATAATGTTTATAACAATTATTGCTAATCTAATGAATCAATTGAAACATTATATTATTTTGACTTATTTTAAGTTAATTGTCTTTCAATTACAATTATCTAGAAAAACTTGAATATTTTCAATGTACTATACATTTATGCATTTATGCTACTATGTATACAGACATTGCATTTCTTTTTAGTGTATTTGTGTTAGTGTAAAGCAGTGTAGAGCATACACACCATCCGTGATGTTGAGTTCATTGCCTATAGCTAGACTCCAGACTTTGCCCCTCACACTAGGGGGCAGACCCTGCCACCATAATTCCCGCACTCGCTTGGAGGAACACCTGAGGTAGAGCACAGACAAAAACTAAAGCAGATCATTTCTTTCTAAAATAATTTTTTTGCAGCTAGTGTGTACAAATGTTTCAATCATCGACGCAGAAATCATGTCAGATTTGTTTTCTGAATGTCAAGGAACTAATGTCTGGATCTGATATCAAATATCTGGCTCGATAAAGCACATACTGTAGAAAGACTGAAATTGTAGAAGACTGTAAAAGCTGATCTCCATTATGGACTTTTTGTGGTCTATATGTGTCTGAAGCAAAACAAAGCATCTAAAATGCAGCAAGCATGGAATTACAGTGTTTTAAAGTAGACTATAAATGGTTAACAAAACGATAACGAAAATCAAACTACAGTAATTCATTTGTCATTCGCAATCATCAACCGCATTGTTTCTTAAAGCAATAAAACATGCACAAAAAATGAATTGTCTTATTTTTCATACACAATTCAAAGTCAAAATTGACAAATCTATTGTCAAGGAAAACAATTTTTCACTTTTCCTGTGAAAAATTTGCAATTATCTTAGTGAAAGATAAAAATTGAAAATTGTCTGTTTAGGTATACGTGAGTGTGAGTGTGTGTGTGTGTGTGTGTGTGTGTGTGTGTGTGTATGTGTAAGAGTGTTTGTTTTGAGTTCATGACTTGTGTTGTATGAGTATGTTTTTCTCAATGTGGAAATGTCAAATTATCGGAAAAGATAATCTATAAAATTATATATATCTTATTTATATATATATATATAATATATATATATAATATATATTATCTTATCGGAAAAGATATCGGTAACAGAATATTCAGAGAACATGAAAAGCCACAAATTGCTTAAAAATGATGACATGGACATCCTCTTATGCAACATGTACTTACGTGCTTTGCCAGTTTGGGAGAATCTCTTGACTCCAGATTAGAGTGGCATTGCCAATGTTTTCCTCAACTTTACACCTCTCCTCAAGCTGCTTCTTGCGTTTCTGGGCTTCTTTCAGCTCTGCTCACAGGACATATGCACAGTTTAAAGGATAGAACACGACTTTGGATATTAAGGCAAACAACAACCTTGGTTGTTGAACTCAGAATGAAATGAAAGCCACCTCTCTTCTTGGCCTGAGCCACCATCTCCTCATATTCTAGTCTGTGTTTCTGTGCTTCATCATCTGGCTTAGCTGGAAGGTTTCTACACACAGTATGGCAGAAATTAGTTAACCCTAACCCAAAGTGCAAGCTCGACCGGTGTAAAGACGAACAGGAACGCTTACGAGGGCCGGTTCTCAAATATTAAGGCTGTTGTGGACAGTGGCTCAAAGTTCAGGCTTTTTCTTAGACTTTTCTTGGGAGATGTGGAGTTGCTTGTGTGTCCACTCCTTTCAAATTCCTTCAGAAACATGGACAAAAATAGCAACAAAAGAACAACATAGAATAACACTATATGTAAATAATGTCTCTACATTTAATGCATTTTTATGAGCAAAAATAATTATACCACAAATCACTGATTTTGGACTAAACTCACATGATGCTTCTCTCGAAATCAAACTTACAAGCATGGTGTTGCAAACACATGCTCTACTGTTATACATAAAACACATTAAACACTAGCATTCAAATTTTCTTAGTTTTATATAAATTTACTTTTAAATATAATTTTATTATATTAATTTTAAAGTCTAACTACAATATAATAAAACAAAATAAAAAAAATATATTTTTAAATGGATTCCAGAGATGTGAATTAAAAGATGGAACATTGAACTTCCATTTGATAATACCAAACAAAGGTTTGTAACCAAGAGAAATAACATCACTTTTAGCACACAGCTCTTAAATACTGCGTGAATGAAACTAGAACAACTCCATGACCTCGAAACTGTAGTTTGAATCCAAAGAGAAATATAAAAGTGCTGCACTTTGTGTCCAAACCTAGATCTCAACAATCTGAATCCACTTCAATATTTAATCCCTCTCCTCTCTACAGAAAACACACAGCAGGGCTGCATTGTTTAAATTAAAAAAAAAAAAAAACAGGTTCAAATTCCATCCATTACTTGAATTTGAGGTCTTGTCTTAAAACACAAGAATAAACGCCATGCATCACAAGGGAACTCACCATGAACGCTGGACTGCTGAGGCGATATTCATAGAGTACGGATTACCATGATTGTATTCCCGCAACTAGACGTGTCTTTAAGACCCAAAATGCTAAGCACAGCAGCAGCCGAGTAGTTGAAGGAAAACTGGACACACCCCGAGTAACATACGCTTCTCCTCTGCTGCTAACACCTTCTCAGACCTGCAAAGTTTTTGACTTGGCTTATCCTGTTAGCTTATCTCTGCCATAGTGATGCGGAGGACCGCAGCCTCGCTCCTGCTGCGCGCGCGCGTGTGTGTGTGTGTGTGCATGCTAAGGTTAGTAGTCATCATCATCATGGTGTGAGGAAAGATCCTTGATTTACACTCAGGCATAATAATCAATTCCAGCTGTAGGAGATCGGTTCACTCAGTGCTCTGCTGTGTATGTCTGAGTTGTGTTCATTGCTTCCAGTGACTAAAATGCAACAGTGTTGCCTTGTTTATCACGTTGTTAAGATTGAGATTGTGTACACGATGCTGCGTGTATACAGTATAGCTAATATATTTCTAAGGGAAAATGCAAGGCTGCAGTTAATAAATGAAAACTAAATAAATCATCAAACCTAAACCTGTTATCCAATGCCGTAAGCTTCCATTACATCTAGAGGAAACAAAAACAGATAAAAGCCTGAGCTGGGTGTTGATGAAATATAGATGGGCATGAGAGTGAGGGTCAAATTACAGCACATCACTGATGAGAGCACTATTGCTTAACCACCAAAAATACTTTAAGCTGTAAAGTTATTTGTATAAGCGATTGTAAGACACACTAAAGCCAAATATTATTGGAATATGGAAAAAACATTTCTCCATTAAAATATAAAAATAATTTTTTTATATAACAAGAATTACATTTTTTAGGCGCAATAGAAAGCAATAGAGCTGAAGCACTGCATTATGGGATCTGTAGTTAGTGTGTCATCAGCACTTCATATCGTCAGGCACATATTGTCATATTTATATCGTCAATATCAATATCAATACCTCCATATTAAAGGATTATAATCAATTCAAGTCATGTTTATTTATTAAGTGCTTGAAATGTAGATTTATGAAAATCATAATATGACCAAAACAACAAGTCTATTGCTTTGATATCTTTTTGTATGCCCTACCTTACTGTGTCATCACAACAAAACAAATTTGTAAACGCTCACAGCTTCAGAAACGTTCTTTTTGCTTGAGGAACCAGATTTGGAAATGACAAACTGCGTCTGTTTAGGGTGGAACTTCCTGAATCTCCAACGTTCAGGAAACAGTTTCTAAATTAAAAAAAGTACAAAATTGGCTGCAAATATCCCATTGAATTTAAAATGACACTAAAAAATTTCCAACCGTCTACTTGTAACACAAGAAACAATCAACACAGCTTAATAATCACACACAGTCGAGTTTGTCTTCAACCAGGCCTTGGAGGGTCAAATCCCAGTCCAGAAGGTTCCATATAACTACAGTGTCCTTGAGAAAGACACACAACACCTATTGCTCTCCAGGCGCGACAGCTTAAGACTGCCCAATGCTTCGGGTTTGCGTGTCTTCACTTCACAATGTGTATATAACTTCACAATTTCAAACCGACCTCACTTTAGCTCCAAAGCCCCACACAATCTTACGTGTCGCTAACATTATTAGCTGGGATGAACTTTAGCCATCATCAAATTCTATCTAATGAACCAAAAAACAACCAAACACCCAAAACTAACCAAATTGTCGCATTACCTTTGGTAGTTTTCTAGAGTCTTTGGTTGAATGTTCTTTGATTTGTTTGACACCAAACAACTTCCATCCAGGCTCTCTGTAACCTTCCAAAGAATCCGTGTCCTTCATTCTCTTAGCTAAAAACCCCCTGACAAATACAGAATTTGAAATTAATATTTTCACCATATTATCGGCTGCAATAATGGCATTATTCCAAAAACATTGGCATAGAACTTCCAAAAAAAAAATCTTTCATGCTGACTTCTGGTAAAATTTGTAAAACCCTTCTTAGGGAAATGTTCTTAAATATATGTCTTTTAAAATATTTTATACCACCAAATTCTAACAAATTCTACATAAAAACAATGAAATGCGCTCCAACTTGTTTTAATAAACATTATAATATATATTTTTTAAATATTGGTACATAAAAACACACATTTTATTTTTTTTTAAATGACACACACTATGAAAAAATAGCAATTACCTGTGGAAGAGTCTAGAAAAAGTGCCCAGTCGCTTTGGTCTGGTCTCATGTGACGTGGAGAATCCTACAGGCTGACACTGAGGGCTGCTTTGGTTCACGCTCAGATCAGATGGAGGTGAGGGGTTCTCATGACGATGGATGACATCTTCATTCTCAAAGGTAACCACAGCACTGGACTCTGATGTAACCATGAAGTCCAAAAAGTCCTCATTGCTGACCGACAATGTGGCGGAAAACTCGGTACTTAAACTGGACACACTGCAGACAGAAATGTCATCGCTGCGGTTTAGTGGACCCTTGCCACTCGCACAAGAAAGTCCACTCGCACCGTAAAGACGAACGGGATCAAAGTCACAACGAGGAAAGGAGGAAGACTTGAGGAAGGTTGCATCTGGAACATCCAAGTTGAGTGTGGCTGGGACTTCATCATGTGGTGGTGGAACCATCGGTTCAGCGGTGGTGACTCTAGCATGAACGTGCTCAGGTGGGTTAATCTCAAGTGTGGGAATACCAGAGTCTTGAGAGGCCAAGCTACTGCGATCATCATCCATACACTCCCCATTACAGGAGCTGAACCATTTGTTGCTATGGGAAACATGATGCAGGGAGCCAGTCTGATAGTGGTTTTGGGTGAGAGTTGTAGAAGAACACTCCTCGGATACATCATGGAGTGGAGAGGGCCGTGTACCTAGGCATAGCACAATTTTGAGTTCATAATTTAAAAAATGGTTTGTGTAGTTTGGGAATGAAAAACATATAATAATAATAAGAATAATAATAATAAGAATAAGAATAAGAATAAGAAGAAGAAGAAGAAGAAGAAGAAGAAGAAGAAGAATAAGAAGAAGAAGAAGAAGAAGAAGAAGAAGATTCTATTATCCATGTCATAATTCTAATTCATATGATCAATTAAAATACTGAAAATGCAAATTGCAACAAAAAATGAGTAGAAACAGTTTAAGTATTGAGATAAAGTTTAAGTACACTTAAGTAAAAGTATTAAGTGTAATGTGTGTAACTCCTTCGGTCTCAAAATTAAAACCATATTTAGGTTAACAAAAATTAATGTAACGCGTAACCTCTTTTCTCGGTTTACATATACAACAACAAACAATAATACAGGATTTGCGGGTTTGCAGGTAATAAAGGCGTCTCCTTTTTTAAGTGAATTTTAAAAATAATTTTAAAACAATAGCAAAAGTTTGTAGTATTTTTTCCACTTAATAATGTGATTTGTATACTTTTTATTAAAATCACATAATTCCATGGAAAAACGGTCCAGGAACAAAAAGGCTGGAGTAAAGATTGGGCAGAAAGGAGGAGGAGGAGGAATTAAACATGTGACATCCGTAGTCACACATTTCTTCTTAGTCACAATATCCCAGTGAAAACAGCTCCAAAAAAGATCAGATGGTATAAAAACAGTGAGTCTTTTACTGCTTATGATCAGAAATACAATTATATATATATAAAAAAAAAAGGGAAGCTTCATGCGTAAAAATCACGGAATACTTTGCCATTACTCAAGGACACATTTTACCTTCCGCTTTGAGCGCACGATCAGAATCCAGTGTTGTACAATACTACAATAATGTTATTCCGTGATGCAATAAGTGAATCACCAAGCTGTTTTGTAAAAGTCTGGTTCCTGCAATTTACAAACGTCTGCTGGATTTACAACTATAAATTCCCAAGTAATTGCTTTTAGCTAATTATTAACAAGGAAAGAAATAAAGGAAATTGTGTGACACGTCAAAACGTGCCAATCTTTGGATTACTCATAAACTTCACGTGCCAGAAATACATATAATAAAAAAATGTGTCATGAAAATACAATTTATACTTATACGTGTATGTTTAAATATCTCCCTCTATTTACACACAGAAACAAATAGTTACGTAGATCATAACAATATAAATGTGTGTATAGATGTTTGTCACCATTGATTTCAAAACCCCGTCTATTTCCTTTATGCGGCTTCATTTTTTAAGCGTTTTTCTACCATTTAATTATGTTTCGTTTATGTAGAATGCATCTCATTCAAAAGCACAGCAAGTCATTGAAAATAACTATTTTAAGATTCATAAAAGCTTACAATTTAAAACTTGCGAGATTGTGGTTTCGAGTATTGTTGTTTTATATTGTATAGAAAACTTGTTAAAATGTGTAATATTAAGGAGGGTCAACAAAAGGCTTGATTAATAAGTAAGTGGACTTTTCTCAACCTACCATCTTTGTTTTGACAGTTGGTGTCACTTTCATCGATCGCGTGTTTGTCTTCTTCCATTTTCATGTTGCAGGTGAAGAACCGTCCATCACTTCCACAGCATCACTTCGGAACCTCGGACACATAAAATCGCGGAATAAACGTGACTATTAACTCTCTTAAGGGAAACATGACACGATACTGCATACATGTCACACCCTCGGGTTAGAAAATAAAGACTTTTGTGTTTTAAGTTGCACCACACTTTTCTGCGGTCCAAACATGTTTTTACCTCCGTAACATTAAACTATTGGAAGGCTCGCATGTAAAAAGTCTCAGACAGTAAAGTCGGCAGTAAAGTTAGACGCACGATGAAAGCTCTGGCTCTTACCTGTTGTGACGCCGATTCCGCCATTTTAAAACATCCTCGTCGATTCAACCGTGCCCGGAAAACACACGCCGAACAATTCACCTGCACTCGAGTGCCAACGACAAGTCTTGATTTAGCGAAAAACGGTCAGAAAGATGTTGCTTACATTTCTATCGATAAAGTCGCATTTGAACTACGCAAAGAGTTGCTTGCCGATTCGGAGGAGAGAGCGTTTTTAAGGTGTTAGTGACAATTTGCCGTTGCCGACTGTGTGTAAATAAGGAAGTGACCTTCAGCGCCCGGTGCACGGAACTACAGCGCAGTCTCGCGCTTTTCGGAATGTGATGCTTACGCGCTTTTTTCTTTTTGTGATTGTTTTTCAAAACATTATTAGAAAGTTGAGAAAAAGTAGTAGCACAAATAAAGGTTTCTTTCTACCTATCTATCCAACCGTCTAAATGAATAACATTTTTAAGAAGTGGGCCTATATTTTGAAAAATGCATCAAGAGACACATACATTGTAGCAATTGGTGGAATTCTAATCAGTGCTTGTCTTCTCATATAAACTTTTCGTGTGCATATATATATATATATTTTTTTTTTAACTCTGTATGCCCGTACACACCATTAATGACTTTGTTTTACTCCGTACACATACTAAAACAAGTACTTTTTGGCATTCATTAAATTCTGGATGAAATTGGTATTTAAGGAGAATTACACAAATTTACGTAAACTTCATAAATACTACAATGTAGCGGAATGAGCAGACTAAGTGAAGGCCAAGGTTAGGGTTAGTTGTCCGATTTACTTATTTACAACAATTTTGACTCCGGATCAAATTACTTTAATCAGACAATATCTCACAGAAACAGAACAGACGCTGTAAACTTTTCTGATATTTATTAAATGTTCAGAAACATCACAATGAAACAGAATGATGTTGGATGCACGGCATTGGAACAATGTAGCCAACTTTGAGCTGGAGTTTGATGACTGATCGGGGATTAAAAGAAAAGAATCAGGTTTAGGCTCTTAATCAGGTTTTACCACTATAAGCAACAGTTACTTTTAAACCGAGTGAACGGAGGAAATGAAACGCTAAAAGCCAAACAACATAGCAATCAAAATATCTGCTCTCTTCATATTGTGGCACTACGTTTCAAAAAACAGAAGCAAAAAAAACCTGAAGAAACAACATGTGCAATCACACGCACGCACACACACATTTTTCCAAGCTCTTACTTTAAAGTTGCAGACCAATCAGATAATGTCTGTACCACGATTTATTTGGAAACACATGAACTTAGAGGAAATATCAAATAAAACAAGTTTACTCCCAGACATCCTGAAACAACCAACCTAAAACATTGGGAGAAAATTCTGACCAACATTATGAGAATGCAATTTAGATTGCACTCATTACACATTGCTTTAAACGTTTGGGTTAAACAAGGTATTTTTAACATTTCAAACGGATAGTATGGTCTTTGCGAAGCAATCACACTTGCATAATATGATTACAAGTTTAAAAAACAAACAAACAAAAAAAAAGCCATACAAAACATGTCTCGATGATTTGGGGGCACAGCCTTTTTCTATACGATAGAGAAGACACCTCTGACCCATTTTTGTTAAAACATTTAACTAAACACACATGTAATGTTGACTAGTTTCCTTGAGCGGAAACTTTAGATCTTTTAAGTCTTTAGATCTTTAAAATCACAGTGCCGATGTATACAGTGGTCTTTAAACTTTCTCACCAAAAATAAAAGCACCCTCCACATATACAATGGATATTGAAATTCGGCTTGCACAAAATAACAGACATTACTACTACTACTACAAAAAAAAAAAAAAGTTGAACTGTTTTTCAAATTAGTTAACTGGTTAGGTTCCATATCTCACAAAGAAGTGGGGGAAGGGGGTGGATGATTTTCCGACTTCGGAACAGATGTCTCTTTTCTACACACAAAATAAAATGTTTGAGTGCTCTTAAAAGCAAAATGTTTATTATAGATGCATCATAAACACGCACTTCAGATAAAACCCTTAAAAATAAACCTTTGTAACAAAACTGAATCCACACTAACTCTGAGCCAGCGGGTGGCTTCACGCTTTTTATGGTAATCCATTTGGGTCATGCAAACTGCAAAAGAAAATGAATCTACTGAAACTAAGGGAGAGGTAAGGTACGCTCCTATTTAAAAGAAACTTCAGATCAACTAAAACTTGCATAATGAAGAATTTGCAACTCACTAGCGAAATTGACGTTCTTAAAAACAAGACAATACACTTCTTGTCCTCTTTCAACCAGTCAATACAATAATAGAAAAGTGACACAAAAGTGGGACCCTCCTCCAAAAAACCCCCAAATGTGTGTAATTATTTGCATTTAACAAAATGCAATTATTTATATATAAGGTATATACGTAATAACTTTACGAGCCCCTCTATATGAAAGAGCAAACCCCACATTTACAGGAAAGATGAAAATGTAAAATCACTGCTCTTCAAATAAGCTGCTGTAATGAAAACTACTTAAAGTCAAGCATTCTATCGTCTTTAGTCGCCACTCGTTTGATCCACAAGAATGGTGACTACATGGCTTGCTATATTCAATCTTTAATACATTGATGCATAAAATGGTGACTACAACCAAGCAGGAAGTCACACCATTGACACAAAAGAAAATATATTTTTTTCCAAAATCTCAATTTTTTGCGTTTTCAGATGCACAACCATTTAAAGTGTTTCTCACAATCAAATCAGGTAATGTAATGTATTCTGCCATTTATCCTTTCCAAGTGAAAAATTTTCTGAAGAAACAGTACCAGAACGTTCCTCGCAATGGTGGACTATGAAAAACTTGAGAAGCGAAGACGACTCTATAACCTTCATTGGCTTCTTTAATGGTTCTCCCAAAGAATTTAACTTTTCGAATTTTACTCTGCGTTCTCTACGTTTTCTCTGACATGATGCTTAGTGTAACCTGCATGACAACAAAAACAGCAACTGGCACAAATGGGGGACAAAAAAAAACCCCAACGATCTCAAAACGCCTTTTCTTTCTGCACACCAAACCTCACACAACTATTCTCTACACGTAATTCAGAGAAAAAAAAAAAACCAGAAACACATTGATTCAGCAGGGGAAAAAAAAAAGTGTTGTGGTTGTAGTGGTTCCGACCTGAAACTATTGGAAGGACTCAGACTTGGCTCACAAGCACATGCACAATCAAAGGATCACGGCAATGACGTATCCTAGATCAAACATAAAATAGAAGCTAAAATCTATCTGGGATAAATGAAAGAACATTCAAAACGCGCATCTATGCCTTTTTTAAATCTTTGCAAAACTGCTTAACCTTGGAAATAACAGACTGAGAACAAGTCTAGGATAAATGCTGTTAAACAGATTTATCTGCTTGACGTTTGAATAACGGTCAACAAATGCCTTGTTATTCCTTTCTGTAGATTTCTTGGTGATATGCTGTTTAGGTAACGCTATCAAGGACTAACAGGATGGACATATAACAGCATGGCTGGGGAAAGTCCCACCATGGACCGTAGACTTCTTGTTTCTGAAAGGATCGTCCAATCCATCCACAGAGTTATGGTTGATAATGGTGATAGGAAGAGGTTTAGCATTGGTGTGCCTCCGTGCTTGGCAGAGGATTCACACGTTACTGCTTCCTGAAACCAAACAAACAAAGTGCACTATTATACACACTGCCAGAGTAGTGTTTACTTCTGTATAAAAACCATAAATGATAAACAATAAATTAGTTCTGCTTATGTTTCAAACCCGCCCACCTAATAGTAAATTGCCAAATTTGCAATTTAAAAAGCAACTGTCAAGCTGACAGCTCACTTGGTCAGGTTGTTTAAAATGTAAATATATCACACAGCACTTTTGTCTGCAATGGAAGACGAAGACAAAAAGAAATGATACAACAATACACAAAAACTGAGTTAATACACAAATTAAAGCAGTTACATTCCACTCTGGAATAAAACCTAGTTTTAAAGTAATTTAAAGCAATTATTTTTCCATCTTGTACATTTATATTTAGCAAACCAGGTGCTTTTTCCCATTTATAAAATAGCTGTTATAATAATTGAACAATCAATGCTAGATTGGAATAACTAGACTTTCACAAGCTATTGAAAAACCAGAGGAAAACGTTTTTGCACAAGAAACTAAACATGCACAATTATAAAGATAACCTAAAAAAAAGAAACTTTTTCTGCTTTTCGTACCTCTGCATTGAGAATCTGAAAATAATGGAGAATGAAGAGTACTATGCCACCAGCACTCATCTTGCTGGATGTTAGCCAAGCTCTGTTCTCCAAAATTTCCAACAGGAAACTGTTGAAGTAGAAAAAAAATAATGCAAGAATAGAAAATGATTTAGAAAATGTTCTACACAAAAATATTAAATGTTCTACACAAAAAAAAAAGGTAAACATTTTAAAGGTATTCTTCCCAGTGTAATGGGTCAACAACAAGAAACATTAAGATGCAAACTAACAATTTAAAGAGGCAATAAAAAGTACATATCTAACCACCTAATGAGCAAAAGTAATGCATCTATAAAAAGTAAGATTGTTTTCTTTTGAGAAATGTTTTGCAGGCACTTACTTCAAACGTGTCATGAACAATGTCAAGTGACTTCCGTTTCTTTGTAATCTGATCAGCGCCCTCAGATTCGCAAGACTCTCTACTACATTCCTTTTCTTGAACAATAGAGGAATCCACATGCAAGCACAGCAATGGCAATGCTGCCGTCTCACAATGTTCACAAATCTCTTGTTCAGTAATGGTCAGAAGAGTGGTTCCACCCTCCTGCGAATCAAGAGATGTCTGGGCACTCTTCTCCATGCCGGACTTCTTTAATCTGGGCAAGAACTTCCCAGACTCCAATTCCGATTTCCCATAATATGGACCCTCGCGTTCTGCATCCTCCTCAAGGGGCTTGAGGTCCGCCTGTGGATCATCGAAAAGGTCAGCTTGACCAACTGGAAGACTCAGTTCCTCTTTTTCAGAGTCGCCGTCCGACTCGCTGCATCCACCTGGAGAAAGTTCAGAGGCAGATATTGGGCGGAAATGAGTCCGTGGGGAAATTCGGATGGCCCGATACTGAGTTCGGTTAATGCCATACAACCAGGGGCAAAAGGGCTCATTGTCGGAGCATAATATGGATCTCGGCTTAAATCCCGGGCTGAAAGATGCCATATCCTCTGGCTCAAATGAGCACTCCACATGCAGGACCTGGGAAAAAGGATTGTTCAGATCGAAGGATGAAAACGGGTAGTCTAGCCCAGGCTCCTCTCCACAGAAACTTCCACACGATCCAAGCAAATCTTCATGGAAGACAACAGAAAATCCCTTATTTAAGCCCTCTCCTTGTCCTTTAACCGCTTGTTCGTTTTGCCCAAGGGACACGAGAGGTCTCCACAGTGGCTTGTGGCCAGGAGCAAAGCGACTGCTTGTGTTCATAAATACATCAGCCCCTGCGAGTGTGACCATATCTGAAGATGTAGCTGCTGCGCACTGCAACAGACTGCCACAAGCATTGCCCGGTGGTAGCATTGCCCATTCTCGATCACCACTTAGAGTCTTCAGCTCTCCATAAACTCCTCCGAGGATAAACGACGTGCTGTCCTGTGAGGTACAATTCCAAGGTTTGGTGGGCGTCAGGTAATCTCCATCACCGCTTTTAGAAAACTTGTTTCCATGAAGTCGCTCGTCTTTCTGCCCATCCCAAAGATGATATTCGGAGCGCTGTACGGCTTTGTTATGTACAATATGACTTTTTCCGTCCTCAAGACAACTGCAATTATAGCCAGAAGCCTCTCCAGAAAATAACTGCTCGCCAGCATTTTTGACCCCAAGTGTCAAGACACATTCCCCATCTCCAATAGCCATCCAAATGTCTTTGATGATCCCTGAGGTGTATTCATCACCCAGCTGATTTGGGAAGTCAGAAAACGCAGCAGCATCATATAGTTTACTTTCATCCTGCTCCAGTGCTATGCCACAAACCGATTCCAATTTGGACTTCTTGTTGAACGGCTGTTTTGCCTCTGAGCCCACTGCGTTTTCTTCATGCTGGTGAGACGAGTTCTCCTGCAAGAACTCTAGAAGCTCTTCTTCGAGATAAGAAGGTGGGATGAGGGAAATGACACTCCCCTCTTCATTGGCAAAACTAGCCATTTCATCAGTCGGAGCAATGACCTGTTCACTATCTGAACGCGTCTCCTCTGAGTGGGACCATGGACTGCAGGTTCTTGTTGACAAGTTGGAGCAGTGTTCTGTTTCGTCAAAGGCACTGTTTTTGGTCCAGATTAGCAAACGGGACTTTTTGTTTCCATGTGGATCTAAACAGCTACTAGAATCTACATTGTCTGGACCTCCCGTGAGCAAGTCGTTTGAATAAGTAAAAGTAGGGCTATTGTACTGCAGCTCGAACAGTGGGAAACAGGAATTCGGGCCCGATATGCTACCATTGCCCTCTTGGAGATCCTGCCCCACGAAGGGACCAGACAGTTTACTAAAGCTAAACGGAACATTGTCCAACACCGGAGAGAGGCGAACAGGGGAGTCACCCGGACAACTTTCTCCCTCTAAATCTTCTAAACTAGATGATGAACAGCATCCCCACACTTGGGCAATGTTTTTCATATCTTCCGTGATGGAGACATCAGCTTCCGAGGCTCCCAGAGAATCCACCCTTATTGCACTTTCCCCTTGCAGCTCAAGGCCATCTAAAACTACGCATCCTGCTTCAAAGTGTTTTCGCTCAATGCTCTTTTGCCGAATCATGTTCAAAATTCGACTTTCTTGTACCGCATCTGAGGCACTAGGATCCAATATGGATTGATAAAGATCGACTTCATAGAAGTGCGTGAATTCAGACAGATGCTCATCATCTAAATCTTGACCATCATCAAGAAGAGGAAAACTTGGAATCTGATTAAGATCATCATCACCTTCTCCAGGCAGCTCAATGAAATGTCCATCCACAAAAGTGCCTGCGGCGAGGTACGTCCTTTGGAAAGACGAGTTTGCGATACAGATTCCTTGAATTCTCTCTGAAAGACAGTCCATATCGATGGACACAGCCAAGTCACTGGAAGAGTTTTCTTTACTTCGATATTTTGTTTCCAATTTGCTTCTACTGAGTGGGACGAAGTATTCTGAGATGGGCTCTGTGTACCACAAAGGCTCCTCCATATATTCCTTCTTGCTGGCTTCTCCTACGGACTCCTGTGCCTCGACTGAATTAGCATCTTTGCGGATCTCTCTCAGGGGCCTCTTGCCTTTTTTCACATAGTGCTGCTGCTTTGCTGGGACTTTGTCGATAACCTTCAGGGCCACTTTGACCTGTCCACCAGTGCGGCCTTTTTTGCTTCTGCTGCTGGCCTCTCGAGACTTGTGTCTGAAACGGACTGCTTTGCAGCTGGGAGTTTGGTCACCCTGGTTACCACTGGAGCTTGAGCCACCTTCACTAGAGCCAGAGGACCATGACCTGGGACGGAACTTCCCCTCAGACCGGTGTCTGGCTTGCCGTTTACTATGAGGAGCAATCTGATCACCGAGAACCCCTGTTGTGCTTCCATGGAATCGGTTTTCCTTCTCTCTCTTAATTCGTCGCTGCTGGACTCTCTCACTTGTGGTGGTGGTGGTGGTGATGGAGCATTGGGCATCAAATGTTCGCTCCTTAGAGGCTTCCCCGTCACTGGCGCAGTCTTTCGGAGAGGATGTGTCTGTGCTTGTTTGAGGGACAGCAGATGATGATGAGCTGGAATATGAGCAGGCTTTTGCTTTGTTCCACACAGTCATAATTTCTTGGAGACAAACTGTTTTTTCTGACAATGGTGGAAAAGCTTCGTAGTACCTTTAAAAAAAGTTTTCTTGTGAGTAGTTGTCAATTATAAATGAACAACAGTACAGAAATGTGAGCCTTTTTATTTTTATTTCTGCATGTCACTTTGCATTCCACCGTTTAGATACTTACATCTCAACCTGATCCTTGGATGAAGGTGAATCTTCAAGTTCAGGAGACTGAGAAATATCAGATTTTTTACTCCCCTGCTGTTCTTTTTCTGTAATGCAGAAGAGGTAAATGGTACTTACGAAACAACGATAACATTTCTTTCTCAACCCAAATGAGATATGATATGCTTACTAACCTCTCTGTCTGTTTTGAATGTCTTTGAGTTTAGAGCAAAGCTCTTCAACCAAACTTTCAACTCCAGAATTCTAAAAGACAACAGTTAGCACACTTAACATAAAAACAATACATATAATCCAAATGTCAGTATTCTGAAAAACATGTTCCGTCTTAATGTTGTTTCTTGATTCATAACAATTGCATTCTCCCTAAAAACTGAACAAATCTCTCTGGCACCCTTGAGTTTTTCCAGAGTATTTGATGGGATACAATAGCTTTACAGAGAATAAATATGCTGAGATTCAGTTAAGTAGAAAAAAAGGGTGTGTTGACAAAGTATTATTTAAAGTAATTGGCTTACTTCATCAGATGCAGAACGCAAACATTGTACAGCAGCTTGTTTCTTCATCTCTTCCAAACTAAGGTCAGTCGCTCCTTTTCTCTTGCTCTTCCCCCATTTCTTCCCCGTTCCCTTCTCCCAGCCCAGGAAGATGTCATTTTCCTGTACAAAAAAAATCATTTTAATTTTTATAAAATGTATATTCACTTATACACACACACACACACACACACACACACACACACACACACACACAGATATATTCTATATTGGAATTGTTTTTAGTGGCTTTTACCAAAGAACAACTGAAGCTTATCAAAACCCACAACATGGAAGTACTACACTGTAAAATTACATTTAGTTTATTTATAAAAGGCAGTGGTGTAAATGGACTTTGTTACTTTACGCAAGTAAAGTTTGGTTACTTAGTAAAAGTTGCTCATATTTTTTCATACTCGTACACTTTACTTGAGTACATTTTATTTGTTACATGTACACGTGAACAAGTCGACATCTTATTCTACCCACGTTAATTTCTTGGGTGGACGAGGTGATATCGCAATCTGCAGGGTGTTGAAGGTACTGGATGATATTTATGAGCAAATTAAATTTAGAATAATTCAAAATTACCAGCTGCGCTATCTTTGCACATTTGAGTTTGACAGACTTTTTGTCTATTTTGTTCTGCCATTTTGAAACATTGAGGTGTTACATTTCATTTCTATATGAGACAATAAAACCCTCATAAATAAAAGAGCTACTTGTTTCTCACATTTCTTGGTGTTTTTTAGCACAACTTCAGTACAAGTAAAATACTTAAGTTATTTTAAAACTGGACACTTTACAACATCTACTCAAGTCTTGGAATTGGTGACCTGTAACTTGCAATTTTTACAAAAAGGTCTCTGTACACAAGTGTGGTTTTCAAGTACTCTACATCTCTGATAAAAGAATGTAAATAATTTCAATCAATTTAGACAATTTCTGATTGAATTACGTGTAAATTATTGAAGAACTATTGAATGCTTTTTCAACATACCTGATCCTGCATGTCATAGTCGTAACTGTCATGCAGCAGCAGACTTAGGACATAGCGGGAGTAGATCATTGCATCTATCCCACATTTCTCAAGCTCCTGGCCCAGCCAGCTCTGCACTGGCCCTAACGACTGGAGTGAAGACATCTCAGAGGAGGACCCTGGGCCTGACAGAGGGAAGGCCTGCGAGACACTTTCACGGGCAGGGCCGTTGGATTCTCCGCTCATTGGACGCATTAGTCTAGGTTGGAGCCATTCTCAAGTGCAGATGCATGTTCCCAGGTGGACATGAGAGCTAGAGAGCTTGGTTTGAAAAGGAGAGACCTTGTAGTTGGGGGAGATGGGTTAATTCCAGCAGGACAAACACAAGAAGGTCTGCATGAAGAGGCATGTAGATAACTTCTGTATAGTCTTACTGCTGTAAGCAAAGAGGCTCTAATCTTCAGGCATTGCGTTGACCACTGGAAGCTGGCAGCTTACTGAATAAGCAGGTTTTCACTCATATATGGTCATCTTGGAGGACAGCTGGTTCCAAGCTTAACCTGAAAAACAAAAACAGCGGTTTGATTAATAATGTAATACAAATTCTCAGATGTTTTTCAATAGTGTACATAGTTGTACCATTGATTCATTTTTTCCCCATTTAGCTTGTGATAATGATCTGTATTCTTTTGGCGGAGCACCGAAGACATGGAAAAACTACAAAAATGGCTTCCAAGCTGACTGACAAATAGAGCTTCTGGGTCAGTCACAGTAGGCATCTTTGTAGTTTTCACTGTGAACGTTCACTTGACTCTATGCAAAGCATTTAATGTTCCTCTGTTTTGTGCCCCGTTAGTAACTTATTGATGAAGTTATTTAAGCTCCCGCTGTTATTTTTAGCTGCACGGCTATCACACTCAGATCCACGCACGCCATCCCAGTGCACTGCGAGGGGCCAGACTGACACACTTTACCCTTTGGTTGTTAAAACCTGTACCAAAAAAGCTTCACAGAAACATATAGGTTTGTAGCTGTAACGCATTTTTTAACATTTTTAACAGTTCTGACTTGAGTGAGCAAGTAAAACCTTTTTAAAAGCTGACAGCGCTTCCTCAGTGGATCTTTCGAGAATGACATTGGACTTTCCTCAAAATTTACAAAATGAAGAGTGTCACAAATCTGATCCATGAATACAGAATTATAGCAGGATCAAATACAGTTTTGTCATAACATTGCTTTCAGTTATTACGCTTATAGAATTTATTAAATGCACTTTTAAAATCATTTATAATATAAATGGTAGAGATTGTGGTTTCGTTGAGCCAAGTCATTTTCAATACAAGTTTTAATTATGTCCAACAGTATCTATCTAATTGGTTACTATTAGATTACTAATTATACTATTGCTATAGATAAGCAAATATCAGTCTTTGTGTTTTTCACCCATGTTTTTTCGTGCAATGCTTCTCACAACTTTCATGTTGTGAAAAATGTAATACACTGATACGGGTGATCTGGAATGAAAAAGTTCATATCGAGAGTGGCTCAATTTATATTCATTGAACTACTATTACAATTTTCAGTTTGACCATCACGCTCTAAAATTTAAATCTAATTGCTATTATATGAATGAAATATATAACACATCTGTAGTAGGTGACGAATAAAAGAATTGTATTTTTTGGAACCAATTTTATTTATTTAATTTTAGTGTAGAGTAGTGAAACGTTTTAAAAAGTAAACAAGAGTTGATTTAGTTCATTCTAAGCAACTTGAATCACCGTTTTAAGTGCTCTAAAAACTATTTTGTGGGATTAGTTGAGGGAGTTAGTTTTCAAGACGCAGCTTAGCATAGAAAGGAATGAATGCTATGTGCCATAATATGCAACTTTTGCTCAATTAAATTTTCTTTTTGCTGAAACACTGAGTGTCACGTTGTACACTAAGGACCATGCTTTATTAGTATTAAACAAATCTCCTTGACATCTTACATACAAACTAAAAAGAAAAATAATCTGGACAAATACAATCCAAAGATACAAAGGAAAAAATACAAAGGATTGCAGATCTTCTGTAGGCAAAACTTATTATTTAATATTATTATTTAAATTGATACAAAAAACTGTGAAGGAAATCTATGGGAACTCTGACGTAAAAGAAAATCGTAAAGAAGACATTTGTGACATTTTCAAGAAACTGCTTTTATTTCAATACTTTGGTGAAGAAAAACAAAATCTGACCTGCATAAAAATGGACCAGCACAAATATAGGTTGTGATGATCACAAAAGTAATTTTTAATCAAAATTCCAATCCCGATAATTCTCATGGAATACATTACAGTAAAACACACAACTTCAAAAACCCATTTTGTCTTCCCATTACAATTACCACTAAACATGTTGTCCTCTTAATGTGAATGGAGTCCAATAACAGTATTGAAACTATGGACTGGTCTATATTATATCACAGATCCTCTTATTTAAATATAGTTAAGTCCATTCAACAACTTTTCTGAAACCTGCACATTTCACCATTTTTAGCCTGGCTGTGACAATAGATTGTGCAATGCGTCAGTATGTATGTATGTATGTATGTATGCATGTATGTACGCATGCATAAGTATGTATATGTACCCACACGCACAAACGCACACACAAATAAATCAATAGAGCCCTAAACAATATTTGTACAACAGATACAAATGATTCACCAATCTGCATTAAAAAAATGAACATCCAGGACAGAGTTGGACCCAGAGCCAGCAAAGACATCAGACGCCAGACACGCCCACCCCAAAGCCTCTCAGCATGTGCTCGAGTATTCATTGACTGTGATCGCAGTTTAAGGTCATTTTCCGAACACTTTTTGCATTAATCCACACAACATCAAAACCCCAAGCGCTTCAAAAATCCAATTACAATATTTGCACATGTTTGAAGATCAGATCTGATCGATCGAGTGATTGTGTTTTGTACCGTAACAAATTACGAGATACAAACAGAGAGAAAAAAATCCATTCATCGCCCGTGGTTGTGCCCTTGACGTTTGCCCCTTCATTTGGCTTAAGTTAATCCGTTTAGGTCGCCCAAACGCATTAGGTATAGCGATGTATACTGGGGTTAAACTGTCACTTTCAGTTCCACTTCAAGTCAACAATCTACAAGTTTTCGTGCATAAAACAAACCTCACATTACACACTTCACACTAAGTTTGTACATGAAAGCAGGATTCGCGGAGGCCAGCTGACGAGCTAATGCTAACGGTCACGTGACAAACCGGTGACCAAACAACCGAGGGCGGAATGCGGTCGCTTTACGCGTCGAAACCCGCCCGAAGAAACACAATAAACGAGCGAATTGGCAAATGTCAAGTTGTGGTCAAATACAGCCTCCGTCCCTCCGCGGAACTGTCAAAACACCACCCCATCCCACTGCGATCTTGCTCGGCGTGAATCAGTGGTCGTTTGTTTGCCGTTTACCTCGCGAACAAAACAAACGAATCCCGATCCATCAAACGTCGCTTGTCTAGAGTCTAACGCGTCGGTAACCATAGTTTCGTCTTGCACCCTTCAAACACAATCAACTTCCACTTTGACAAATCCGATGTTAATGCGTTATAAACTGCCATTCGGCCGGGCTGCAGATGTAAACAGATGACCGCTTAGTCAGTGCCGCTGCTGGCTAACTCGGACACCATTTTACACTGACAGCGGCTAGTCACAGCGATCAACACTTCCTCAGCGGATTCCAATCACACATTTCACAGAACTCTGCCAAACAAATACAGTCAAACTAAGCAAAAAACGAGACGCATCAAACCCAGAGAACGCAACAACAGTTCCCCAAACACAAGATGAAGTAGCGCCAAGCTAGGCTAGTCCGCCGTTGTTGCTAAACCGGGGAGGAGGCGCGGCTGATTCGCTCGTCTACACGCTCGTGACGGCCTAAAACATCAGCATTTCTGTAATGGCGACCTAGAAGAGCGTTCGAATAAACACACACTAGAAAGCAGCGAGGAACGTGTCAGTAATCTCACCTGCTGTAACCTTGCGCCGTGTGCTATTAGCAGCAGGAGAAGCGATGACTTCTCTCCCGCTGCCGTTCCGAGCTCGAGCTCAGCCGCAGTAGCGTCACGATATCAGGCGCGGGGTGAAGTATGTGTTACGTATTTAGCGAGGCGACATTTTGGATCGAGGTCTTCCTGCGTCATACGCCTCTGAGCACTAGCGGATGATTCGGTTTGAGCCAACATGGACGACAGCGACTTTAATGGCGATTTCCGACACCATTTTGCTTGTCTCCAGGCAACAAGACAGATTACAAACATACACCAACGGCTTCTGGTATCCCTCCGCCGGGTTCGCGCGTAAATTAGTTGCAGTCATCTGAACGACAAGCGTATGCGTGGTTGGAATAAGTTAGAACACATTAATTATCACGCATAATATAAGACATAACGAAGGAGGAAATTGCTCAGCTATATGCACATTTTGGAAGAATCAGAAGGCCCGCCTTCTGAAACAGTAATATTTCACTTTTTGTTACAGTACAAAAGTGTATTTCTAACAGTTTTGTGGCTTTTCCAAAAAAGTAAGCTAATATAAATAACACGATTCGCATCTTCTCTCTCTGCCTGACGACCGATTCTGGTTCATAATATACAATTAAAAGTGGAGCAGGTTTACTGCGGAAAAATTAAAGGCCGTAATCTATCGTCTAGCGCCATCTGCTGGTCGGAGAACGCTAGGGCATAATCACTTCTTGTGACAATCAATTTGGTTATTGCGCTCACCTGAAAAATAAAGCGGCAAGCAGCAATTGCAGGGCTCTAGTCTTTCATTACTTTTATTTGCTGACAATCACATAACAGTTATCTGCAGCCAGCATTTGACTATACAAATACAAATGTTATTCCAAAATACTACAGGAATAAAATGCAAGAATACTACCTGAATAAAGCCACAGTATTACATGCTAAGACAAAATATGTCTATCAGCAAGCTACAAAAGTGCTGTAAACATTGTGTTATGATAATAAATTGGAAATGTACTCAAAACAGTTTTCATGTAAAAAATAATTGTATATATTTTATTTCCGTTTTTTGCTGTGTTTTTGCACCGTTGCTTCAAAGCAAGAAGGTCTGGAGCCTTTCTGTGCAGAGTTTGCATGTTTTTCCCGTACATGCATGTGTTTCTCCAGTTCCTCCAGTTTTCTCCCGAAGTCTGAAAAATCATGCGTTTCAGGTGAATTTGATCATGTGTGTGTTTGTCTGTCAGTGTGTGTGAGCCTGTGTCGCTGATCGATCCCTGGATGTTTAGTGAATGCTGACACTTTTGGCTTGTGTGTATGATGTTCTATTTCTGTAAGGTCAAGGGTCTTGAAAGGCGCTAAATCTGTAATTAAATTAATTATTAACATTATTTTTTATTGTTATTATTTTATGGATTAATTATGATTTCATGCGTTATTGAAAATGTACAACACTGTCCTGGTCTCGCTGTACGGCTTACTGAAAGTCTTCTTTGAAGACTTAAAAAAGAAATCAAAGAACCACAAGTTTGGGTCAAATACAATTTATAGAAATTATTAGTTAATGTAAACCGAGATGTACTTTTTATTCATCTTTAGCGAATCAAGAGTAATAAAGAATTGGCCTGTACAGCTCAGGTACAGTGGCAAACATACTTTTTCTCTTGGCTATATGTAACAGTGCTAACTGAAAAAATAAAATCATCTGAATACAAGAGAGATTCTGACTCTTCAAGCTTGAACTCCTTGAATATATACACATACTTTAATAATATATGTCAATATAAACATACTTGAATAATAATTAGAAATATAATTTACCAAATCATTATAGTAAACTAGTGCTACTTCTCTAGACATTCACCAGGGCAAAAGCATAGGACCAAAAAAACTTTGCTTCGATCTCCAATTACCTCAGAGTCATGATTTCAAGAATAATTTTTTTATTTAAAAATGAAAGCATATAACAATAACACAAGCCATGATATTGTAAACGTAGTCATTTTACATTCTATTTGGAACAGCGGAGGAATAATATGAAAGCAACGAGGCAAACAGTATTTCAATCCACATCTATATCACTACAAGAACCAGATTAAGAAAAAAAAAATACTTTTGGAAACTGAAGAGTTGATAGCAACTAAACATTTCAACCAAAACCACAAAACAACATTTAAGCATGAAAAGAAATCCTCATGGTTCCTAGTCGAAAAATAAATCTGCTGAGTGAAAAGAAAATGCTGAAATACTCTGGTGGCATTAGAATATTTAAGACCGCCGAGGCCGAAACCTCCGCTTTCACATTCAAAAATCTGTATTTCATCTTTGTGCTTTTTTAGCTTTGTTCAGTAGTGCATAAAAGACAAACTACGCTGGTAGTAAGTAGTTCATGACAATAAATAATAATAACAAATACATCTATTCTAAAATAAAACACTTCAAATACTCTACATCGACTTGCTCTGGCAATCCTGTGAGCTTGGCCCGAGGTGTAATGTGTGGATATATTAATATAGTTGTTAGCTGGTGCTTGTACCGCTGGCACGGCGATGGGCAGACAGATGGAGTGTACCGCAGGGATGGATGTCTAGCTGTGAGTGTGTAGGCCGCGCGCTAGAGGAGGTGCATGACTCGTCTGAACTGCCCCTCGGGCCGCGTCTCACCACACTGATGGGTAAACCAAGCACTACTACTCGACTAAACTCCATTTCCCTGGTGTTTGGAGCCCCAGGTCACAAGTTAGATTCACAAGGAAAAAAAATTGAAGTTTCTGTTTGACTGTACTGCAGTGCAAGTCGCTTTGGATAAATGCATTCATGTAGATGTGGCCCTGAAGTGACTGATGTTTCTGGATATTTTTGTGTTTCTTCCATCGAGGTTGTTGGTCGAAGGCCCGTCAAGATAAAGAACAGTATTTATTAGACAGGAAATTCTCTTATCGCTTTCACATTATTCCTGTAACCAAATTTAAACCAGATTGATCTGATTTTTGACTAGATATTCAGTAGTTAAATGATGGAAAGGATTTTAGCATAATCATATAAATAGTGTATCCACAATTCTAAAACCAAACTAATTTAGATAAGATTTTTTTTGTTAACCGTACAAACGGAGTGCGTACAAAATTAAAGGACTGCACAGTTTACACAGTCAAGGCGAGATTTTAACCCTCATGTTAAAATCTTAAGAGGTCTCATGCTCAGAGACTTGTTAAAAAAGTTGACAATTCATAAATGCTGTGTCTGCTCTTTTTGATGTTGAACACTGTTCTTTTGTTATTTAAAGTTAAAATAGAAGTATGATTGTTTGTCTCTTGTTTTGGACCAAATGATTCTTTGGCAGTGAAAGATCAGCACAATAACAAAAACCCAGAATAAAAAGGACAAAAAGGATCATTCACAGAAACCAAATGTTAAACTTTAGCCATTGCCAGCTAAAATCCACATCCATCTCTAATAATAATAGTAATAATGATAATAATAAATATAATAAAAAAAGACAGAGACGACAGAATTTATAGCATGTGATTCGGCACCAACAAACCATCTCGAGGCATTGAACTAGCAAGACGTGATCAGAACAATCGCTTTTGTAATTAAAGAAGCGTCTTCAAGCTCCTATAGACGTTCTCATTTCCGCTCAGAGCTGCCTGGATGGAACGATGGGTCTGTGACACACAACTACTAGAGGACTAACAGTGTTGCATTGGTGCGTCAGGCTGGATCACAGCAATTCATCAACTGAAGGGAATGAAACGGTCATATTCAAAGCGTTTGCACATAATCATACGGAGAAATCTGCCCGTAGCTGAAAGACTTCCTAGCTCAAAAGGTACTTGCTCATGCAAACTGCAAGTCTGCAAATACTGCTCACACATCTAATTAAAGACAAATCAGATACGCTGACTCACGCACAAACAGCGTCAGTGTAATCTGAGCAAAACTAGCTAAGAAATCAACTAGATGAGTCACAGTAACCTGGACGCCCAGGGCAAAACATCACAACTAAATATATCTCATTGTCATGATTCTTGCTATAAATACAGGCTCTTTAATTTACAAATTTACCATTAGTTTGATACAGTGTGTCGGCATTTTCATACATAAAACCTTGAGGTGCAGCATCAGTGCTATTTAGAGTCCAACTAAAATGGATCTCAAGATATAGATTCCGACAACACACAAACCAATAAGGCAAAGTGATGTTGCGGGAAAACACAGCGTCTGTACTAAGATTAATCACCTACGCAATTCTACAAGGGACTGCGACGCAATGCTGCCATTAGATCTGCTCGAGGACATCCACACACACGGACCCCAGTTAGAACAGAAAGACACATATTAAGGCCATTTTGTAATCAAAGTGGTAGGCGAAGTCCCCAAAAGACCACCATATTTCCGGAGGAAAAGTCTGATAATCATCACACACATAGTAAACATTTTGTCTTCTCTCCACACAAGTATGTGCACACACACACACACACACACACACACACACACACACACACACACACGCACGCATGTCCACAGACAGAATTGCCAAAAGTCTTGGTGTGTATGACAGATATATGTACAACTCAATATTACATGCATCTATAAATTCTGCAAAAATGAACAATTCTGTATTTTGAAAGCTCGGAAAAAGTCCATGATGTCGCTTCGGTTGTACTGTATTTTATGGACTATAATGCGCACTGAAAGTCCAAAAGATTGTTTAGAAATCGACTGTGCGCCTCATCATCTGGAAAAAACATCTTTTATCTGAAAAAAAGAAAATGGACGCTTATTAGTGATGCGCCTTATTATCCAGTGCGCTTTATAGTCCGAAGAATACGATAAATGGAGGCCTTGTGGTCTGCTGGTTATTGTTTCAGACCGTCCCGATGAATAATGAGGCACAAACTCTGACTTGCTATTGTCACTGAGCTGTACAGGAAATTGTCGTGTAATTCTGACTTCATTTCGTAACACAATTAAAACAATAAAAAGTGTATTCATATGATGTACAGGTCATGAGATTATTAGGATAAGTCTGTAGTGTTTTGTTGGCTGGCCTTTTTGGAAAGACGAGTTAAGGCTGAAAATCTGTTAAATGTCTCTGGCCTGTAAAGGTCTGGATGGTCGACTGCACTGTGAGGAGCGTGAAGATCATGGGGTCATTCTTCAGAGCTTTCCCGGAGCTGTCTTTCATACAGGCTGAGAACATGATGGACAAATTGATACTGCTCCGCGGTCTGGATCATCCCACCTCTGGACACAAAAAGCAGCAGTGCAGAATTAATTTTTGTAGCGCACAGTATAGCGTTCACACTCTTCATTTTTGAGGTTGTTCCAGTGGTTTATGATATGATGTGGTCTATAGATATGATTATTAATGCTTGCTTTGTCATATCTGTGTATAAAACTTCTGTCTCATCTGTTCTGCACCTCCTGTTCTGTTCCACCTTCTACAGTGGAACAGTGGTGTAAAGTACTTGAATAAATGGACTTCTATACTTGAGTATTTTTAGCTACTTTGTATTTGTACTGAAAAATATAAGCAACTTTTACTGTCTCCTTGACCACATTTGTGATTGAGTATCTGTACTGTTTACTCCACTACATTTAAATAGACACTTACTGTTACTCGTTACATTGTGATTGCGACAAGTCGGCATCTTTTTCTACCGCGGTTAATTTCTTGGTAACACGAGGCGGATATCTGTATCCGATATCTGTATCCGCAGGGTGCTGAAGGTACTGGATGCTATATATCAAAGCTAAATCAAATCATATCTATTTTGTTCTGCTGTTTTGAAACGTTGAGGTGTTCATTTCTATTTTAGGAAATACAAACTTTAAATACAAAGTGTCTTGTTTTTCACATTTCTTGGAATTTTTCGCACGCGTGTCTTTAAAACCAAAACAGTCCCTCTCTTAAAGGCACAGCGCAGAAAACGGAGTGGCACGTTAATGCGCCTGAAGTACAAACAGTGTTTGATTAGCAATGTCCGTGCCGTCATTGGTAGTTGTAAGTTACGAGTAACTTGTAACGAAACTAATGTGTAATACTGTATTAAGGTGTTTATATACTTATATAAAAATCAAATTCATGAATTATCACGGTATCCACAATATTGCAAAATCCATATCGTGGCACATCTCAATACCGGATAATGCCCACCCCTACCACTCACTATTTACTGACTTTACTGACTGTTCATGTTACATGTGTGGCATACAATTGTTCTTAAACTGCTGTTAACTTTTATACAGTTGATATAAAATATTTTACTACAGTACTTGGTTCCGAATTTGTTTTTTCTTGATTTTCCTCCTTTAAAATTGGGTGCGTCTTATATGCCGGTGCGTCTTATATGGCGAAAAATACGGTAAGTGTGGTTTTCACGTACTCTTTACACCTCTGCAGTTGAAACACTACCTGTCCAAGCGTAGTTGACTAGTTGTCTTCAGGATGTCAACGACCCCTTCATTACGTAACTGCTGGCACAAGATGGACGTCGCAATAAAACAACCAGTGCGTCCAATTCCAGCACTAGAGAAAAAAAAGAAGTGGATTGTTTTAAAAGAGAAGAAAAGCAATTCTTAACAACTACACGTACAATTTTTGAAAAATAAGTGAGAAAGAAATAGTAAAAAAACACGTTTCAAGTGGTTAATAACAGTGATAATTCAAGAGTTTGCTGGTACAGTGTACCTGCAGTGAACGATGACCGGGCCACTGTTGGGCGGAGCTTGTTTTCTTGCCTCTTCCACTTCCTGAACTAATTCCAGCAGAGGCGGTGCTTTATCTGGAGTCTTTTGATCTGGCCAGGAAGTGTACCAGTACTGTCTGAGAGTGCGTTCTTCACTTTCATTCTACACACAGACACAATATGCTCATAGCTATACATGCAAAGCTACTTAAGATATCAGCATCTTTTATGTTTAAACATTGCCTTTCTCAGTGCTACTTCTGCCATGAAAGCGAAGCCTTTTTTGGCAGTCGAACACTGTTTACCACACACTTCTAGAAAAAACAGTATTGTGTCCTTTATAGCTATTTTAATCTCATTACTATTATCACACACTTATATAGAGGAACTTAATTGAAAAAAATGTATTCACACTTTAATATTGCAAGTTATAATGCTTGCTAATAAGTTCCTATAAAAGCACAGCATCCTTTCTAGCGTTTTTAATGATTTAACATAATTTTCCCAACATGAAGTTAACGTTTACATAAACAAAGTCTAAAACATTGTCTAAAATTTTTAAAACATCAAAGGTGGATAAGAACAGTATTAAAATCTTTTTTGGTTTAATCTGAAATGTTGCCTGATACCAAAACATGTACGTGCCATTGTTAGGAATAGGTTTAATCTACAATTTCAAGGAGGTATTTCTTTCGTGAGTATTCTTCAGTGAATTCTTCAGCATTTGCAACAGACGCGGATAGAAACACAGCTCTGCCCATTATTATTGCTGCAGCACGTATCTTCTTTCGAAAAACTGAAAGCCAGTGCTTTTTTAAACATTGAAGCGTTGCTGCTATTGTTGATTGGGATTTACAATCAACAGGTAATTTCGACAAGATTTACAACCAACAAGCCATTATGTGTTGTCAACCCCCCCCCCACCCCCCAACATACACACACAAAAAAACTCAAGACCTTCACAGTGAAAATCCTCAGACTGTAGTCGTCCGCCTGGACGAGCTGATTGACAGTAATCTCGATATCCTCACAAACAACACGATCCTCTGGCCAGTATTCTGTGCATTTCTGTCGAGCAACAAACATAAAATAACACTTGTAAAATCGGCCTATATGATGCATATTACAAATATGTTACATAATATTCTAACGTAATTCTAACGTAATGACGTAAAATTGCCAACACCTCATTTTTCTCTTCAACATTGGTGATCATGACAATAATATGACTGCGTTCCTGCCAAACCATACTCCAGAAGTCCCCTACTGTATTTACAGTGGGACCCTGCGTGGCGATATATGCCTTCTCTTTTCCATCATAGCCCTAAAAGACAAAACAAAACATAAATTAACAAAATCCATAATGTCAACAGAAGTCAAATAACATAAAAGCAATGAAGCCAGAAACAAAGTGTGAAATTTTTTTTTTCTTAAGAAACACAATTGGAACTTTTTTTTTACACATAATACACACACCACAAATGCTTTCAATGTGAAAATAATTGACAAATAATTATTACGCTAATATAAACGTACCTTCAAATAATTCGCATTGATGTACGTGCTAAGAAAATCCCCCTCCTCCTTTTCTTTCAGGCAAACCCTGCTATGTGTGTCTGAACATTACAGAAATTTGAGAGAATTTTAGAAAAATTATAGAGAATACAGAAGTTGAATCTATTTACATTCAAACATGAAGCCATTGAGCAATCCACATACTTGGTAGTATGGTTTTGTAGCGGTTCTTCCTAACAACTCCAGGGAAGTTATATTCCTTTGGATCCACAAAGTTCATCGGCGTTTCCTATTTATAGCAGCATCCCAAAAAGAGAGGCTTGTCATTCTGTGGTTCATGTAAATGCATGTGTTAGACTCACGTAGAACTCGGACTGCAGCACTGCGTCATCCAGGGCGCGCTTGTGCAGCTCCTCCGGAGTCAGAACGTTGGAAGCGTTCTGCAGGTATTCTTGTGTGCTCTGCTCTCGAGGCGACAGAAGGGCTCCATAAGGTTCTGTAGTGCCGGGAGTGCACATGTCCAGCGTCAGAGACACGTTTGAACCTCGTCTGCAAGCACAGAATCCCGTGTTAGCATGTTACAATAGCAATTACACTTTCCATCCATCTAGTACATGATGGATTTAGTCCACAAACAGTTAAACTGGTTTTTGATGTATCTATAAAGCCCTCGATGGGATAAAGCCCTCTTTATGTTCACTTCTCATGATCCATAATTGTCGTTGTAGTCTCCGCTCCAGCAGTTTAATTAGCCCACACTTCCTTTAAGTTTTCTGCAGCAAATGACTGGAATATTTTACAAAATGATTTTTAAGCTCTTTCCACCATAACCCAAGATTATTGCACACGTTTTAACAATTCACTTTATAATGTTCATACATTCTGTATTGGGTGTACAAGACAGTGGTGAGACCAGCTCTGCTCTATGGCTTAGAGACAGTGGCAGTGAGAAAGAGACAGGAGGCAGAGATGGAGGCAGCAGAGATGAAGATGTTGAGGTTCTCCTTAGGAGTGACGAGGTTGGACAGAATAAGGAAGGAGCACATCAGAGGAACAGCTCACGTTACTTGTGTTAGCAACAAAGTCAGAGAGGCCAGACTGAGATGGTTTGGACATGTGCAGAGGAGGGATAGTGAATATATTGGTAGAAGGATGTTGGAAATGGAGCTGCCAGGGAAGAGGGCAAGAGGACGACCAAGGAGGAGATATATGGATGTAGTAAGAGAGGACATGAGGTTGGCTGGGGTCAGGGTGGAAGATACTAAGGATAGAATGAGGTGGAAAGGGATGACTCGCTGTGGCGACCCCTGATAAGGGAAAAGCCGAAAGAGAAGTAGATTCTGTATTGTCCTACACTAGGGCCAAAACTCAAATCACCCTATAAAAACTAAATAAACCTTTATAAAACGCACTAAAAGTAAACGCTTGAACATAAATTTGGATAATGTCAGACAGGAATATTTTTCCAGATTAAATACACCAACTTTAAGTAACATAAACGTGATAGCCTCCATTAAAATGTATCCTGTCAAAGTTATGCGAGTTAGAAATATGAACATGCTGCAAAAAAACACTTTTCAGTAAATGTTACAAGAAGTTACAAAATATACAATTATAATTTATACAAGGCAGGGCAGCTGAAGTACTGCATTATGGGTGCATGTAGTTTTAATTAGTGCTGTTTCTATAGTTTGACTTACTATTTACTAACCACTCAAAGCAGAATTATTATTCTTAGTTAGTATAACCAGGCATTATGGTATAAATAACTAAATGAATAATTACATCCACTTTCTACAGCTCATTTGTAACTGAGTCCCTTCCCAAAGACCCTCACTGCAGAGCACGAGATCACTCCGCCCCCTGGATCTTCTCTCCACACCAACTCTATCTCTTCTGCAGTACTAGAGCAGTGTTTCTCGGTCAAGCCAGAGACATAGTCCCTACCATGTGTCCTAGATTTTCCTTGAGCCTCGTCCCAGTGTGACATCTTTGGAACACTTCCACTGGTTGATGTTCTAGAGGCATCTGAAGCATTTGCTCAGGCCACCTCAGCGACTGCTCTCAGTGTAGAGAAGCAGGCCGTACATTGACGTCCTCTTGAGTGACATCATTCTCACTCGATTTCCTGATTTACAGCCGTCTGTAACTGAGACCTCATCCTTATGGTCATGATCTACATTTTGTGGATGTTTGGATATATATTGCCTATTGTTAAGGTCAACAGAACGATACACTGACTTGATCCATCTGTCAGTCCAACATTCCTTTTTTTTCCTCACTTGTGAATTAGACCACAAGATACTTGATCTCCTTCACTTGAGGAAAAGTCTCCAAACTTGCATTTTAGCTTTTCTGTGGCTCAGTAGTACAGTAGGGCATTGTGTTAGCAGGTTCTTCGTTGGACAGGTTTTGATTGTTTTGGAAAGCATAGTTTGTAATGCTTTCTCTACTGTAATATTAGAACTCTACTGTATATATTATTTCCTAAGAGAAGGTATATAAACTTAAATAAACTTTTCTTAGCCATCAAGACAAAGGTATACTTTAACAAATGCTGTAGAAGAATCCTGAAGACAATCAGGGAATACTGAAATTTAAATATTGATGTGAATTTTTTATGTGATTCACAATTCTATTAAATTTTAAACAAATTCCTTTTTCAATGTTTCATTGTGACAACGTTAGTGGCATTTACCTTTACACTACCATTCAAAAGTTTAGGGTCACAATAGCCCTTTTCACACATGGAGACATTACCGGCATATCGCCCTCATGCCGTTGCCAGGATATGCCGGGAAATTCGTTCTGGGAGTATGCTGCCCTTCTGCCCTGTGTGAAAGTGGAACGAAGATTGCCGGAATAAGCGTGCAGAAGTTCCGTACGCGCTGACGTCACCCACTGCTCTAAGCCAGTCAGTACATGCTAGCGTGGGTCGCACATGCTCATTTCGCGCTTACGCAGCCATTTAAATTGTGTCGCAAGTTGATGATGTCAAATAGTCACGCCTCGCTTTATACATAAATCACAGGAAATGTCCTTCAACTGGAACGACGGCGAAATCAAAGCGCTTCTAATGATTCGGGTGGACGAGACATTTGTCACCACATCAAAGGAACAGTTAGTGACGCCGTCACATATGAAACAATTATCGGCGTTATTTTTACACAGGCACAGCTGTTTAAAGCGTGTCGTCAGTTGATGATGTCACAGAAAATACCGGTATTTTGAAAAGGCTGTGTGAATGGTTCTTTTCCGTTAAAATGCAAAATTTTTTGCGTGTCAATTTTGCGTGTTCCATGAAAAGTCACACTTTATTTTCTTTGATCAAGGATAGACTGTCAAGTTTCACATGATAGTTCTCTATTTCTGGTCTTTTTGAGCGTTTGATTGACTCCACAAATTTGATGCTCCAGATTCTCAACCTACTCAAAGGAAGCTCAGTTTTATAGCTTCTTTAACCAGCTAAACTGTTTCCAGCAGTGCTAACATGATCAAACAAGGCTTTTCCAATCATCCATTATCCTTTTGACACAATTAGCAAATACATTGTACCATTAAAACACTGAAAATGGGCCTTTGTACACTTATGTAGATACATTGTATTGCACCAAAAGGTATTTCCCACATTACCAAATTACATATTTTGTTTGTATGATGCACTATGGGAGAATTATTCAGCTGTATCATTTCACATTATAGAAATGTAATCATAAATGTCAGTAAATTACCGTTCTTGCAAGCCCACAGGTTTGACGGTGAGTGTTGCTGGATCTCCCTCGGACTTTATGTCCATGAAGCAGTCAAACACTGGTGTCTCAGGAACGGCATCCAGCTCATAGAAGTCTTCCTGTTTGGCATCGGTCCACTCTGAGTACGTAAAGGACGGCTGTCTGCTCATTGACTGACGCCGATCCTCCAGGAAGTAAGTAGGGTTGCCAGGCACCAGGGTTTTGACGCAGAAAAGTGTCTGTTTTAACAACAGAACAATTGAAATGTTTCACATTTATTCCAAAATAGGAGGAGAAAGGATATTATTTGTAACTGTGGTTTGTAATAAGAGTTTTGACCCTCAAGTTGTGGCACCCAGGGAGCAAGTGAGTTTCAGTTTTGCGTGTCACAGACACCACATCCTGCCCAGCCACACGGCTTAAGGCTGCCCACTGCTCCTGGTTTGTTCACTGTGGGTGTGCGTGTGTGTGTGTGTGTGTGTGTGTGTGTAATTTCACTGGATGGTTAAATGCAGAGCACTTAATATGGCCCCTGGTGGGCCAAATGACAAGCTCACTTTCATACTAAGACTTATATGGCAATAGGCACACAAAAGAACATACATCATACTCACTCCGGTAGCGAGGATGACTACACCTAAGAAGAGTGTGGCTATAAGGGGCAATAAACTCTCCACCCTCCATATCTCCACCTGTTCAACAATGGGATTTTATTCTAAGTTCATAATTCAATCGCAACTTTATCGATATTTTTCTTTGCATCGTCACCTGTTGATCTGAGGCATCACTGGTGGTGATAAAGTACTGTAAGAGATCCAAAACTTTGTGCGCTGCTGGAAAAGCCCTGTATCCATTTGACATGTAAAGGACCCACAAACCCTACGAATGAGAAAAAGAATCAGAATAACTAAACGACACATGCTCAAAGAAATAAAAAATGTTTTCTATTTTTGATCAATATGTGCAAATTCAATACATACTTACACATTATTTTATATTATTATAAAAATAAAATAATTTGAAATAACTGACAATTATTACAATGAAATAAATAATTAATTTTAATTGTAAAAATAATACATAAATATAAACAATGTATTATTGACCATAATAATAAAATAACATTAAGAAAAAAATTAAATAAAATCAAGTATTTCATGTTTACTTCAATCAAGTTCTGAGCATTTGTAAGGCTGCTTTTCGCAGTTTTAACTGTCTCATTGCGCACGTGTGAATATGTAAGAGAATTGTTGCTTTTTATTCATTTAATCCAAACCAACCTTATTCTTTCTAAAAAAGATATTGCATACAGTTGCTTTTACCGACATCTTTTGTAATCTTACTTAATGTTTACTTTGATATCAGAAAAAAAGTGTACATAAACTAGAATTATTAAAAAATTGTTGAGCTTACAGTGATTTGGGACAGACTGTAGATCAGAAGAAAAGCTCCAGCTGTAACACAGGCTTTCAGTATTCTTTCCCACAGTGCAGCTCCAGTCACTGGCAGGGCATGGTGGGCTTCGTCCTGTTCTTTAGTCGTGTCTTCTCCCACAGAAGCATCTGCCATGCTGCTGTTTGGACTTTTAAATACCTTTAAAACATTCACAACAACAGGAAAGAACAAAGTGAGGGTTGTTCTGAAGTATATTCTCAGAAATCACGGTATCATTGCGAGAGGAGTGACACATTTAGAGAGCAACTATGTAAATGAAAGAGTTTGGTGGACGTTACACTAACACTGGGTGTTATACCAAATACAGTTGGTACAATTATACCAAATACAATACAAGAATGATGCAGCAGTCAATAAAAACAAATTCACAGGATAAAGCTACTCTGTAAAAGACCAATGAATAAATAAAAGACCAAATTGTAAAAGCTGGTAAACATTTCCCAAGGCAAACTCGAAAGTTTATATTTTACACAGCATTTTGCATTTCACTCATGTGGTATCTTTTGATTGTGTCTGTCATGATGTTGTGTCCATTTTATGTGTGCATCTATGTTTTTGCAAGATTTTAGCGACTTTGCTTTGGTCTGGGATAAATAGCGCTACATAAATTAACTTGAACTTGTAAATAACTGACTCTATGTGCTTAAATAACACTCACACACACATGCACACACAGACGCTCAACATACGTACATTTTCATACAGTATATATATTTACTGTTAAAAGCTATACCACGGATTGAACTTTGCTAAATGTATTTCTTTGCAGATTTTCAATAGAAATGTTTTCCAAACTAATGTACAGTACTGTATATATCATGTGGGTTTCCTCTGGTCACCGTTTTCCTCCCACAATCCACAACATTTCAATCAGAATTTGAGAATGTGTGTCTGTGTGCTCCGCTCTGTGATCGGCTGGCCGCTTTCAGGCCTAGAGTTGATAGTATGTGCTTCATCTCCACATGACCAGGAAATGAAAGAGGAAACTCAGAAAATGAATGGATGGATGAAACAAGTTATGAAGCCATATTGAAAACTCACATTGCACAAATGGTAAAATTATTGTGTAACTGTCAAAAACACTTTGTCTCCTCTCACAGACACAGCTATATACTGCAAAGACAGAAATACACTACTTGTTCATTATAATTGACAAGAAAAACAGAAAGTGCTTAATGTTTTAGGCCCAATTTTAGATTTTACAACTGCAATCATACAGTGAGAAGTGTTTAAGGCAGGTCATGGATTACACAAATATGTTAATTTTGTTATATAAAAATATGTAATACATATGTTTTAGAGCGTATTTCTCAATGTTAAGCCAAACACAGTGAAAGAAAGCTGTCTTCTTTACAGCAGAGTCAACACTGTGTGCTAAAGTGGATCACGTTGATCAATACTCCAGGACACACACACACACACACACACACACAAACAGCGAAAGACACAGAGAGAAGGATAAGAAATGGGGAGAAAGATTGAGATGTACAGTTTAAAAGAAGAAAAGTGGATGGAGAGAGGAAATCAAATATTTACAGTAAAACGTGTTTCGTTGTTCTGTCTTGCCCTCCTCGTCTTCAGCTCTCCTTACCTTTTGCATTTCCTTTCATCCTCTTTCAATGACGTGCATTTACATTCTTTTTTCATTTTTCTTTAATGTTTTAGTGCCTTCTTTCACAACTCATTCCCATTGTCTCTTCTCCACTCATTTTCATTCATGTTTAACCTTTTCTCTATTTATTCTTGCCAATAAATATTATTTATTTATTCATGCGCTCTATTCATGCTGCAGCTGTCTGCTCTTGAATTTTCAGAATGAGCTATTAAAAGAAAATATTGCTGTGAAAAAGACAACCCACAAGTTTGGAGCACAATTACACACAAGCACACACTTCACAGATAGTCATCCATCAAACCTAAGCAGAATAATCTCATACCACATGCTCGATCAGCGTTTAATTTTCAACCGCAACTTCTCTAAAGAAACCTCTGCATTAGGTTTCCTGGATGAAACGAAGGGCAAAACTCCTTTTAAGGTGAAAAGACTTTCGAAATAATCGTCATTCTGAATTACCATAATCCTTTTAAATTAAATGTATGTTTTTTTTTGGTTTGTAAGTTTGGTTTATGGAATTTGACATTTTGTGTTGTACACAATATCTACTTTCTTCTATTTGTCCCAATAAAAAATATAGCACAACTTAGCCAGAACACCATCATCTCCACTCATGCAGACATGTGGTACAGATGGCGAGGCGAGCAAAGGTGCTGCGAGCCAAGTAAACCAACAGTAGGAGTTATAAGCTCTCTATCGAACACATCGTCCTCCATGTGCTTCTTTCGAAGAACCCTGGCGGGCGCTTAAACATGAGATGAGCCAGAAATTGTCCCCCTGAAATGTCAGCAGAAAGACAATCTAAGTGAAAAGATGAAACTTTAGCTGTGTGTGAGATTCATGTGGAACACACATTAAATGTGCGCACACACACGCACACATCGACTTGCCGATGATCGGTAAACAATAACTGCAGAGGTCTGGTCTGGTGATGACGTGATCAACATTGGCATGGGGGTAGCCATGGAAACAAATACACTCAGCAGCAAATGGTTTATATAGAGCCACAATCGACACCCACACACACACACACACACACACACACACACACGCACACACATACTCACACCATTATACACACTGTAACACCTACACACACACATATCATTGCGCTTGCAGACAGGCAAAAGGATGTAATGGCAGACATAATCCATAGTGAAATGAAACAAAAAACTCAGTTCCCTCTGACTTTAGCAATAGTTGAAATGTACATCTTGTTCCTTAAGAACACAAATCGACAATATGTGTATTTAAGCACTCTATTGCGTCTCGTGTTTGTAACGTTGAGCACTGCTGTGTAAATCCTGTGTTGCTGTTGATCTAAGACATTTAAACACATCCACTGCTTCACTTTTTAGCTAAATTGGATTTGTGAATCTAACTTACATTTGTTCTAAGCATATGAGTAATATTAGAAGAATCAAATAAAAGAGTTCGCTTATTTTTAATGAAAAAGGCCAATTTCCATAAAGGAACTGCACGATTTAGCAGATTGAAAAACACTAATGGAAATAGATTGAAGGAAATAAATAATGAAAGTGAATTTGAGCGCTTTCTTTGAAAGACATGGAGGAAAGAAAGGAAAGAATGACCCAAGACACAAATAAAAAGATAAGTTAAGAAAGACACCTAGAGCGCTAGAGAAAGAGATAAATAAACGATAGAGCCAGAAACATAGAAAGATTATATTTTGAAAGATGTTGTTGGAGAGAGTGACAGATAAAACGTAAAAGAGAGAGAGAGAGAGAGAGAGAGAGAGAGAGAGAGAGAGAGAGAGAGAGAGAGAGAGATTACCTGCTTAATAGCATCTTCTGCCCTATAGGGCAGGAATTTTATTGTGCTTGTGAGAGGATTAAGTATTATGCTGGATGACATAAATCATGCATTTGACCCAATATTACTGCTTGCTGGGATTTCTATGAATGAAAAATGACCTTTTTTTCCTACACTCTCCACCTGGCATGGGGGGTTGGAGAATATAGTACTGTAAAACACACACATTTACAGAAAGCGAGAGAGGAAGACAGAGAAAGAGGGAGAGGGAGAGAGAGAGAGAGAGAGAGAGAGAGAGAGAGAGAGAGAGAGAGAGAGAGAGAGAGAGAGAGAGAGAGAGATTTATACTCAGGGGATTATTTAGACCACTCTCACATCACACTATAATTCGGTGTCTTGAATCTAATCAGCTATGCTATTACCTCCTGGTACACATGCACTGTACATACTGTCAGTTAGCGCACACACGCACGCACGCACGCGCACACACACACACACACACACACACACACACACACACACACACACACACACGCACCCACACTCGTCAGTCTACCTTTCCAAAACCAGGCACATACGAGAAGAGATGAGATTTACACTTGTTGAATGCCACGAAAGATCGCAACCTCTCCCACCCACCACCGCCAAATGTAAATATAACGCTGTGTCAAAAAACGTCATGCAAATCAAATCTAGATTAAAATATACACCTCTATTCTGTCTTTCGGAAACTGCTGGGTGTACTGTACATTTTTGAGTCTTTCTATTCGGCGACCCCGGCAGTGAAATATGAATGACGTTTCCCGACGGTGATGCTGTTTTTAAGAACGAAATCCTGCCGCTGAAACGCCTCGCGCGTCGCTTCGCCCGCTCATTGAAAACAGCACTGCGTCGACACGGCAACGCTCATAACGCCAATCCAGCTGTCGAGAGGCGATGATGGAACGACAAAAAGGCCAAGAAGACTGACACATCGAGATGCGCTCTTACCTCTCGGAAGGGAGAAAGCGGTGGAAATGAGCGCGGAGATTCGCGCAGTATCATTAATATTCACATCACAGAGCTCGCGTAGACGCGCGCGCAAGAGGAGACGCTGCGGAGCTGCGGAGCTGAGCAGGGGCCCTGCACTTAGGCCCGCCTCTCTTCACACTGACGGGGGCCTGTCTCGCGCTCGGACCCTCTCTTCTTAAGCGCCGTTCCCTTTCTTGATACCCCTTTTGTTTGGGCCTGAATAGCTACTGAAGTGTGAAGTGCTGTCTTTCTTGGGGCGGATGGTGTGTGATCCGCTTCGTGTGGCAGCTGATGTTGGGTAACCAAGGCAACGCTTCTTTGGGGCAGAATGGGATGGAGGGATGCGCTTCGGCTCTTCTTCTCGTCTCGGGCCACGATCCCGAACCGTTCTTTTACTTTGACATATGCACATGGCAAATGATGTTACACGTTTACTCAGCTCCTGACGTTTACACATATAGATTAACCCATACATCTTTTTTATTTGTGCTTAGATGTTCTAAAATATGCGCTTGCTTCTCATGCTCATTTTCAAGTTTTATTAAATAAGCGTCTAAAAAACGACACGTAAAACGTTGGTTACGACAGGCCGCTGCTGCCATCCAGTGTTCATATTTTTAATTGCGTGTCACGGAACTAAATATGCAAGTACGTCATTATAAATAATGCATATGCAACAAATAACAAAATTTAGCGATGGAAAAATATGAATACGTTTTAACAACTATAACAAGTATATAATGCTAAAAATGAATACTGTATATAGTCATCTTCTACCGCTTCATCCTTTACAGGGTCGCGGGGAGCTGGCGCCTATCTCAGCGTCTTAGGGCCAGAGGCAGGATACACACTCTGGATTGGTGGCCAACCATTCGCAGAGCGGGACACACAGACAAACACATTCACACACTCACTCATACCTATGTGGTCAATTTTCCAATTCCAATTAGCCTGAAGCGCATGTTTTTGGACTGTGGGAGGAAACCGGAGAACCCGGAGGAAACCCACGCAAGCACGGGGAGAACATGCAAACTCCACACAGAACGGCCCCGGCCGGCCTTGAACTCACACCTCAAGTGTCAAACGGAACCATCTTGCTAATTTACACTGCTCTCTCTCTGGAGCGAGGGTTATAATACAGCGGCACCCTCCAGGAGAAGGCAACCTCTAATAGGCCACCATGGCAGAAGGATTGAAAAAAAGAGGGCCATGGCCTTCTTATGGAGGTTTTATAGTATATGTGCAAATTTAGTTTAGCCAAAAGCCCCAACGAACAATTTGTATTTTGTAAACAATCTCTTATTTTCAGGTGACTTTAAGTCGTTTTTTCTGCTCTCTAAAAAGACTTAAAGTCACCTGAAACAGGTGACTTTTTCTTCTCTCCCTGCTAAAAAGGTTCTGTTACAAATCACTATCCTGGTTGCATCCGTCTCGGGCCTTCTTACTGAAATCAAACTCCTACATTTTACTTATCTACTACTGTATCTTACTTATCAGCTCTTTGCTATTTGGTAATTCCTGCAATTTTATTGGTTCAACTTCTAAACTTAGTTGCTGTAACTAGGCAACTACAATTACTAAAATCTCCATGGTCAGCAGTGATGTGCCCCATGGCTCTCTGCTCAGACCCCTCATTTTGAAAATCTGTCTCAGATTAGTAACCCTGGTTGTGAGTTTAGGAGTCATGCTCCTACTCGGCCCACATGTGGCAGTTGTAGTTCAGCGCTAGGGAGTTGAACTTGCCGTCTAAGTGTTGCAGGTTCAAATCTCAGTCTGGTGGGATTTACAACTAAGCAAGACACCCCGGACACCACTGCTTAAGTCTGCCCACTGCTCTGGTGTTGTGTGTGATGACTTCACTATGTGTGTAACTTCACTGCTTGGGTTAATGCAGTGAATCTCTAGTGTTGTCAAACTCACTCAATTTGCATCTCTAAAAATCTGCAAACGTTTACCTGCTGAACACGAGAACTGGTCAATGACCTCAAGGCAAATCTATGTTATGTAGTTTACCTATAAAACTGATCAACTCTAAAACAACTCTACATGTTCCTCATCTTAACATAGATCAAATAAAAAAAATCATCCTTCTCCCTCAAGTCTCCTAATAATAACAACAACCTATATACATTTACAGTTTTCTCGAACTCTGATCACCCTCCTGGACTCTTCACTCATTCTTACTCTACTCTTCCATCCCCTACTGACCATGGGACTATGAGCCTTCACACATTTAGCTCTTCAAGTATGGAATATCCACCCCCCACCCCCATTTATTCATTACTATGAAAAGCAGCGTTTTTGTTCTTCTCTAGAAGAGAAAATTTTAGCATCCTCAAAATGACATGACAAACTATATGATCATGTCTAAGTGTTAATTCTTCCCTCTGTGTTTGTGTGTATGTGTGTGTGTGTGTGGCGGGGGGAGAGATATTTTGGCTTTACCGGTAGAATTTAAATGTATTTTTATTAAACATGTACAAAGTAGAACAAAGTGATTATACATTTGCTGTAACCTTTATGGTTGCAATCCTCTATTTTTTTTTCTTCACTTTTGAAGAAATAAACACTTTGTTAATTTATTGGTACAACGTTTTAAATGATTATTCAGACATATTGTAATAATATTCAGAAATGTTCAGTGACTGTTACAGTTTAAAAGGGTGGTCATGATCACCATGGTCTAAAAAGGGCTTCTTTTGTGCTGAGAGATAAGCGTTTCACTGTTTCAACCACCACAGATCTGTGTGTGTGACCACTTCCTGTTTAGTCACTGCATTTGCGCCAGTGTTTCAGGCCTGCTGTTACCCAGGAGACTGCATAGTTCACCGAACAGAACAGAACTGAGAGCCCGAAAAAGAAAAATTGTTGAAACAGAACAGGGGAGCACAGTGAAGCACAGAAAGAACCAGGAAAGAAGCGTCCTAAACCCGTCCACAATGACACACTGTCGCAGAGCACATTCCATATCTTAAACAATGCTTGGGGAAATATTTTAATGCAAAATAAAACATTTATGAACTGCATTTGTCTTCATTTCATAATGCTAAGTAGATGTGTGATCATCTGAATATAAAAAAAGTTCTGTAAATGAAGCAAAACTGGAAAAATAACAGTTTAACAAACAGTTTAACAAACTCAAAAAGCTGTGAAAGCGTATAGCTACAAAGAAACAAAAGTAAAACTTGAAATAATTAACAGTACATTTAAATATGTTTTAAGAAAATTGCACGTTTGGTTTTATTGTAAGCAATCTGCAGCTCTACGTGTTTAAAGACGTTTGAATATTTATACTAAACAGATAGCACGGTCAAAAAAGCCCAGCAACATTTTGGAGGATTGTGGGAGGATGTTTTTTTTTTGTATAAATTCAGATGGACTGTACCTCAGAGTAGGCGGGGCTCCGGAAATCTGGCCCCGCCCAAGCCGGTCCGAGAACAGTCGAATAGTAAAAGTTCATCAGTGGCACCTGAAGTAAAGTTTCGAACAGTAGCGCGAGCTTCACTGTTGCTTCATAGGCGCTTTAGACAGCCACATATCAAGTTCATGATAAAATGGCTTAAGTATTTTTTATACAGAATGGATCGATTTTATGTTTCCGAAGCCATATTCGTAGCTGTCTTGTTTGCCCTTCTCGTGTCGGTAAGTGTTTGTATTTACTGTTTTTACATTTACACAGCGCTTATATTTGAATGTCGATCGATTTAAACGCGGTTTGTGATCAGGTCATTGCTGTGTTTCCGAATCTCTCCGGGGCTTCGTTTGTGTGTCAAACTTAATCATTGGTGTGGATTGAAAGGTTAAGAGATTGTTTATGTGGTTATTTTTGGTCACTTTTTATGGATGGTTGGTTGCTTATTTGTTTTCAAGTTTCTCTTCCCCGAAATTCTACAAGTCTGTTAATGGCCAATCTCGAAGTTAACTTTTTGTTGAATGTTTTCCATGATGTTCTTTGACCAGCCGTGCATTAAATATCTATGCAAATTTGAAAGGCTCAACTCATCTCACTCATTGTTAGTCTGGAGAGGAAAATTCTTCTCTGAGCTCTTGTAGATTAAATTTCTACCTTGTAGATTACTTTTTATCATTAAACTTATTAAAACAACTTGTTTTTTTTTTCTTAGTGACATACCTACACGTCTATACAGAATCATCCACATTCTTTAATATCTGTGCTTATCTGTAGATTCTCAGTTCCAAAAAAAATGTCCCAGTTTAAATCTAAAGTTAAGGTTTAACTTTGTGTTTACATTTGTTTATATACTCCAATGAGAATCATGTCTAAACATTTCCTTAACTACTCATTAACTACATTTAAGGATATGTGTCATTGATTAACCTATTAAAAAAAACCTTCACTGAAGTATAATACAGTATATAAACAAAATATATCTGATTACTGTAACAATTAAATATTGTTTTAACTGCTTCGATTTTCACAAAAACATGCCTTTCAAAATTCCAAAATACTCATTTCGTTGTAGTAAAGAAAAGTACAATGTTTTGTATGAACATCTAATTAAAAAAAAGCGTCTAGCTCTTCAGAATCTGCCGCTGTAGATAGTAGAAGAGAAAACGGGAAATTTTGTGACGCAAAACAGCGGAACGGGGAGAAAAAAAGCTCTGATCCCCTCCTCCTGTGCATACAGTTCCCCCTCTCATTACTAATCACAGCAGACTATCTAGTCTGATAGCTGTTGGGTGGTGTTGCTATTCAAAAAAGAATTCTTCGATGCGAAAAACAAATTTTTTTTCTTCATGAATATCTTGGTCTTGTCTACAAAGAGATGGTTTTTTTTTTAAAGGTTGCTAAGTCAGTGGAAGTGGAAGTCTGTGGAAGTCAGTGTCTTGCCCAAGTAGATGAGTAGACAGACTGAAGTAGACAGGTCAACAGACTGATGAAAGAATAATTGCAAAAAGAACAATTTGAGGTGAATAATGTGTTAAAGTTTGAGCTAAACTTGCAACCTAGTTATTGATCTTCATAATTTTCTCTTAACAAGCTGAAAGACAGAAAAGCAGAAGCAGTTTAGGGTGGTGCAATTTCATTTAAATTTCATAGAAAGGCCCTGTAGCGCCACCAAACACATTGATGCTGCTTCCTCAGAAATGTTTTTTATTGTTCTTTGTTGTTATTGGTCACTCAAGCTGAAAAAAGATTTTGATATCAGATTTTGTTTACAATTACAGTATTTGAGGAGTTATCTGAAAAATGTGTCGACCAAAATGCTACTTTCTCATAAAAATGCCAACAGTATTTCAAATCTAGGATTCGAATCTGGATTAACATAAACCCTACAAAGATTTGTTCGTTATGACCACGTCCTGCACATTTCCTACACTCATTATTCTGAATTATATTAATATATTCGAAAAGCTTATAAAATGTTATGATATAAAGTTTGTTGGTTTCAGAGAAAATCTTACATGATATATAAGTAGATATAGAAATATGGCAGTGGAAAGTAGTTTTAAACCACATTTGTGTTTGTGACAAACATAAAGATATTCATTGTATATATAGGGCTTGGCGATTATGTCTCGATTATTTGAACATTTTAACACAATTGCAATTCATTAATGATTTATTTATTTGTTTCTATTTTTTCCCCTCATAGGTCACTGACAAGTTTTGTACAATAAAATGCTCACATTAAAAGTGAGATTTTTGATAAAAAGAAGTGTCAAAGAAAATCGCACATTCGGGAACAGAATAAATTATTTTTCATATTTTCTTATTTACATGGAAAATTAACTGTTCTCTTCTAAATAAAATAACTCTTATTTATAATAAGATATATTTTATAATAAGACATATCCATAATATTTCTTGCATCTTCTGTAAACAAATATTTTAATGCAAACACAAAGTTGAACTCTGTTAAACACTGTTACATGAGGTGCTCTTATCTTAGGGATCTTGTCGTGTCACTATATGAACATGAATTTACTCTTCAGTTCTTATTAAGAAACGCGAGGTTAGGTGCAAGGCCTGACCTGACAAGACCTGACGCATGTAACTGTTTCTACGACATTTGTAACGCTACCTTTGGTCTTCGCAACAGTTTTTATGCAGCGTCTGCACCTGACTTAATTTTTTCTATGTCTTTCTTCCTTGAAGCCACAATGTGTCCAAACAACGTCGACCGTGTTTTTTTGCATATATAAGTCAAGCTGCTCAAGTTGTGCAACTCGCTCCATGAGCGGTCACGTGACTCCAGATCCAAAAGTAAAGAGAATATAATGTAAATAATCGACCTGGAAAAATTTGAACGATTGTTAGTTCTAAATTTCGATTTTGATTATTTTCTGAATAGCCCTAGTTGTATATTTAATATTCATAAATGTTCATTGTTGACTAGCTATAGCCAGAAGATGGAAGACGCTTTTGTAATTGTTTGATAGATTTTGACTTTGATTTTAGAGATTGACTTTACTGGTAAAATCATTTGCAGCTTTCAGTTTAACATGCTGTATCTTTGAGGAAGACCATAAATTAGTCAGCAACACAACAATCTCTCGTTCTCTCTTTTCATGACACACACACGCACACGCACACACACGCACACGCACACACACGCACACACACGCACACACACGCACACACACAGAAGCATACACACTGGACAACATGCTGCATACATTAACACACAACATGGAATTTGAAACTCCCACTCATTGATGTGAGGCACTCGTAGATCTAGCCTGTGGAAGGACGGTAGGTTTATCTTCACAGTGGACAGATGTAACGAGAAGTAGCAGCATTATGCAAATGATGTCTGTCAGAACTCGATCTATTTGTGTGCATTTTGCAAAGCATTATAAGAAGAAGATGGTAGTTTTTCTGTGTAAATTCCGTGAATAACATGCAAATAAGAATTCATCAGTTTTTTTTTTTAAATTTAAATATCTCAGTGATCCTAAATGTCATTGCCATAGCCGCAGTCTTGGGCTATATGCATTATTTGTCTTTGTTATTTGTGCAAAGCAGAGTTTTGAAATTAAGGAAGTTTTTATATTATGCTCTTAAACCTTAACGGATGTTCTACTTTGGTTTCAGGAAATGTGAATAATGATTGGAACAGCAGTAATAGTCAGCGCTCTACAGCTCGGTGCTTTTACATGCATCATTTTGTATGTAGCATCCTGTAACTCGCAAACTCTTAAATCGGTGTCCGTATATTGAAAAAATATAAACTGCTCTGGGAAAATCTAAACTAGTTTGTAACTATAACATTTTATGTATTGGACAAGTGGTGTTCTTTTTGATGAGGAACATTTTACAGGATAATTAGGTGTTTGTAACAAGTTGAATAGTGCAGGCATGTTAGAGCTGAAGCGTCGCATGGGTGGAAACCGTGACAGAACCGTCTCACCTCTGAGCACACTGTTCTACCCATTTCCTGAGCCATGACAATAAAGCTTGTATGTTATATGAACAAAGTGCTGTGAATATGTTTGATGAACTTCTGTACTGATAGTCATCATGTGTGCATTTACAAAAACTAAGAAGTTGTACTTCCTGTATCTGTAGAGTTTGTTATTAACTATAGCAAATATATTTACCAAATAGGCAGAATTGGGAATTCCCAAAATAATGTTTTTTCCATGATTACAAAGCATGAGATCTATACAATGTGTGATGATTTTTCACGTTGATATTGTAGCATGCATGTAAACGCTAAGTTGTTGTGCCTGTCATATATGATGTTTGGTATTGAAAGGCTTTTATTAAAAGGAAGTAAAGCGTAAACTAAAAGTGCCACGCGGGTTAAAAAAACATTAAATTTTGAGAACTTGCCGTGTACATCCGCACAAAGTCATCAACGTGACCTGACGTAACCTGACTTTGATAAAAGATTAACGGTAGTCATTTTTTGGTCACGTAGACAACATTCTTTTCTCATTCATCATTGTTTCTTCGTTATGTCTGTATACAGCTGGGTTAGGGTTAAAATCAGAAAATCAGAATCAGCCTATAAATGGACATAGTAAGTGGAATCATCACTCCTTACTGAAGATATACTCTGCTACATTTAGAAATAATATCTAGCCGTTACAAAAAAAACTGATTAGTAAGTTCTGATTTTACAATATTATCAGAACGCCAAGAAGGTAGAGGTGCTGATGTTCGCATATGTAAATTGAATTTTATTTTATGCATGATAGATCCGAGGGAATGCTTATTTTGATAATGCGTAATTACGATTGATACTGTATATATAGCTTATAAGCAGATTGTCCAATTAACCAGAATTTATATTTGAACCAAAATTGCCATATGGAAAATGGTGAGCTTTCTGAATTGTATTGTTTGTCAACTATTTTTTTCCCCATCCACTTGTTTCTGAGCTAACTGCCTCATGTTATTGTTGAGATATTTAATGCATTTTCTGTGGTGCCATCAAAATTTTTATGTATGATCTAGTAGCCCATTCCTTCTGTTTTGAACAAACACAACTTACAATTACAGATCCCTAAAGCGCTCTATAGCCACGACTGTCATTTAACTAAGAGCAGACAAGCTTAATATGGTTTATTTTATTAAAATGACTGTTTTTGTTGAAATGATTGTGAACTATGTTCAGTTTGCGTTTAAACAATCTATATGTGAGAGCACCTTTAGATGCAGATCTACAACAGTGAGTGAAATTAAATCTAATAATTGTTATCTTTGCCAGATTCCTCCAGGGCGCCCCAACTGTAAGTAAAATAATTTAATTCTTTCCAGAGTTACATTTTAATCTACATTTATTTTATTTTATTTTTAGATTTAGTTAACCAGATATTCTTTTTTTTTAAACACCTGATTTTGCATTAATCTGTGTAGGTATAACCTGCCAATATAAGTCAAGCTTTGGCACAAACAGCTGCACAATAATTGACAACAATGAGATAAACAATCACACATCAGAGTCTAGCATCACCGTGACTGGACTGGAGTCGGGAATTCCATATATATTTGATATCGGCTGCCCAGAAGATTGCTGTGGCAACTACACAAGTACGGACAGTATTTACTGTTACTAGACTTCTCAGTTGGCAGTCCTTGGAATAATTTTGAGTGACTAAAATAAAGAGAAAAAAACAAACAAACATTGTCATCATCATTTCTCTCTTCTGCTTGCATAACAGACACCAGCAGTACAGCAGAGTTGCATTTTGTGCAACTGAACTCCACCACACTGTTTATGAACTGGACAGGCCAGCTTCCAGTGCCCAATAATTCCTTTACATTATGTAAGTCTCTATGCTGTATTCTAAGGCATGTGTCAAACTCCTTTAATTTGCGAGATTTATTATTACTGGTGATCAAGGACCAGCTTTATGAAGCGCCGATAACATGCAAACTACAGATCCCATAATGCAGTGCTTCATCCGACTTGCCTTAAATAGTCAAAGAATTACTCAAAAGGACATTTAAAACTTTATTTTTAAGCACATTTTTTGCAGTATTGTATGTTCAAATTTAAAAACATGCCAGGATATATTTTTAAAGAGGACAAAATATTTAATAATTAAAGTTTTTTTTTAAATGTGTTTATTTATTTGTAATGTTATTTTTTACAATAATTATATATTATAATGATTATATGTTATTGTACGTTATGATATTTCCTTTTTTATTAAATGTATGTAAAATTCATATACAATAGTGATACGAGCCTCTAAAGTCTAAAATGTACAACCACATACACCCACATATTATTTCTGTATTTTTTGTCCATTGTGAAGTAAAAAAAAATCTTCGTTTTAGTGTTTTATAAATGTTTATCTTGTTCAAGCTCCGACATTTAGTGTGCTTTGAGTTTTTCCTTCTCTTGTGTGATTGAGTGTGACCATTGTCTAAGGGATATAATACAGTACAATGTTACGTGCTGTCTATAATAGCAATTATAGTAAACATTAATTTTGTGATTATTACCTAATTTTTATATAGTGAAACTGTTTACATTAACAGAAAGACGTCTGTTGAATGTGTTTGAGTGCAAACTTCCTGTTTTACGTTACGCAATATTTAATGTAATTTGTGTATTTTTGTGTTTTATGTTTGTTTGTTTTTTTGTCATCATGGCACAAAGATAGGCAAGAACCGTTTTTATCTTCGTATTTTGCACTTACACCTCTCTGTTCTCTCCCTCAAACACACAGGCCCTGGGTTCGTGGAAAACCTCACTGTGTATGACATCACGGTGAAATCACTTTACCTGAACTGGACAGTTTCTGATTGCCACAGTCCCAATTATTTAGTAGAATGGAGTAGCCACCTATTAAATTCCTCTGACTACACTACTAACAAATCCTTCCAAATAACATCACTTCTTCCGGGTACCAGCTACATTTTCAAAGTCACATCAGTTTTTGGGGACACTGTGGGGAATTCTAAAGAAAAATCGAATACTACAAGTAAGTACTGTGCAGGTCTAGGCCATATAGTCAGTCCCTCCAGATTTTGTGAATATTTGCAAAAAAATAAGAAATTTTTGTGACGACAATTTTCAGAAATTTCCAATTCGAAATTGCTTCGGTTAGACATGTTAGATGCAGAATGTCTGTAGATGACAAAACCACAAAGACTTCACTTCCTTATATAATTCCGTCTGATAAGAATTTTAATTTGTGGAACTATAAAAAGATTTTTGGATTTTAAACTGCAGAAATGCTTACATCCCTAAATGTTTTTCATCTATTCACAATTTTACTTTAAAATAAAATGATCTGCACAATAAAAATGTATTCATAATTCGCAAAATATTGTCTGGTTACAAGAATGACACATTCATGCACATGACCAGGCAATGAAAAAAACGATTACAACTGTAATTTTAAGATTAGGATTTAGACGACTTCTTTAATTCTGGTCTTTAGCTGACAACTTGTTTGGTGCCTGTTGAGATGGTGTACCTTTTTAAAGAAGCCATAAGGCCAGTATTTTAGTTTTTTTTTTACTATTTGCATTAAATTCAGTCACTGGAGAACTGGAGAAACTGAGCATTAGTGGCAAAATTTAATTTGGAATAAAATGCCTTTAAATCATGTTGTTTCATGTTGAATGATGTGTCAATTTGCAGGCCCAGCCAAAGTGGGGCTCATCACGTTACAGAATTCCACTAACAGTAGTTTGACCATTGGCTGGTCAACCCCTGAAGGTCACGTGGACTCGTACATCATCAACTTTGTCAGGGATGATCTGGATGAACCAAGCAACAAAAGTGGCTTAACTAATAACTTCACCGTCATTACTGGCCTCAATGCGGGTCACATTTATAATGTCACAGTCACCAGCATCAGTGGCAGTTTAGCAAACGTCTCAGAATCAGAAATGTTTGCCACTTGTAAGCCCACGTTTTGCGCACTCTATTTTTAAAAATAGATACAGAAAAAGTTCAAAGAAATATGTCATTAGCCAAGAATAAGTAGATTTAACTGCCCTAATCTACTTTCTCCTCTTTTTTTTTCTTCTCAGACCCAAACCCACCAGAGGCTCTCAGAGTAGACTATCAAACAAACATCTCCATTGTCTTGCTGTGGTCCAGACCCTCATTAATGGATGGGGTGAATGTGACGTATGAAGTGTCATATACACCGGGATTCTATGAGAATTGTTCAACCTCTTTTTTAAATCTGACGAATCTATCACCAGGCAGCCAGTATAATATCACTGTCGTCACCATTGGAGTTCTAGGTAACAGGAGCACACCTGTAAGCCTTACTGCATACACAGGTAACGTTTCACTAATACGCTAGGCATGTATTTACCATAAGCCCACCAGTGTCTGCAATTAGATGTAAGTATATGTTTGAAGGTTGAATGGTTATGTTCCATGTGTTCTGTGTGTGTGTTTCTCTCAGTTCCAAATATGGTGCAGAACTTGCAGGTTTCTGATCCCAGCAATAGTTCGCTCACTCTGACTTGGCTTCTTCCTAACGAAACTTCAAGTCTGATCCTCTACAGCGTCAACGTCAGCAGCACACCCGCACAGATACTTAATACAACCTCCAACACGTTACAGGTTACTCAGTTGCAGCCTGGTACTCAGTATAATTGCAGTGTCTCTGCGATCATAGTAGCTGCAAATCTCTTTGGACCGTTGCAATCCGTACCATGCAGCACCAGTGAGTTTAACTTTTATTCTTTATTTTTTTTACACTTAAAACAACTAAGTACTAATTGGTTTTGTATTACTAATTTGTAATTCTAAAAATATTGCATAATAATGCAAAAAGTTAGTAGGTAAAAAATGGTCTTGTGTATTCAAGACATGGTTTAAGCCCAATCAACTTTATTGATAACACACCTATATTATTTATAACATCAAAAATTGGCAAAGTGCTTCTCAATAGAAATGCAGTTAAAATAATTAAACAATAAGTGTGAAATCTGCACTATGCCCATATATGGGCATGCAAGTGGAATCACAGCACCCCCTACTGGAGATATACTCTGCTTTATTTAGAAATGCAGCGTTTCAATTTGTATGTATTACAAGTTAGGTTTGTGAAAATAAGTTGTTAGGAGAAGTATTAAGCCTGAATTTTAGGTTTCTGGAAAGTAAGAACACCAAGAAAGTAAGAATGTGCTTATGGTTGCCTATTAATGGAATTATTATTTTGTTCATAAAAAAATCAGAGGAGTGCAAATATTCACATAAATGCGGTGTACAAAATGTAAAAGAAATAAAATACTACTATAAACATTGATTTCTTACATAGATTAAATAAACTGTTTCATATCTTTTGGCTGACACCAGTCTTTACTATATGTATTACATAAGGTCGAAATATCAAGTGCAGTACGTAAAATACGTACAGTGATTTAAAAAAAAAAAAAAA
>CM051499.1:5136506-5242265 GCA_028031935.1 Paedocypris micromegethes
ACAGTGATTTAAAAAAAAAAAAAAAAGGAAACGCACTAAAGTTATATTAGTAAAACTTACTTAGCAGGCTTTCTGACAAAGCCTAATCCAGGAAGTTGTTGTTCTCTTTTTTTTTTTTTTTTTTTTTCCCAGAACCATTGCCAGTAACAAATTTAACAACGTCATGTGTTAAAAGCACAGAGGTTTGTCTGAGCTGGTCACGTCAGTTGGACTACAAAAGTTCATACCTGTACAATGTGAGTGTGAACGGAGGATCAGCGAACCAAAGCTACAACGAGTCTGTAAATGTCACAGACCTGCTGCCTGGGAAAAGCTACAGCTTTACAGTGCAAACAGTAGCAAACGGCCTTGGCTCCGAATCTGTGTCTCTTTCTGTGTTCACAGGTATTTACATTTCATTAATGTCTGACTGTTGCATTTTTTTTTGTCTTTTAGTATTTAATGGTAGAAATACAATGTCAATAAACTGAGAAACATGGAGCTTTCTTCAAATTTCAGTTACTAACACCGTAATTCACACAAATATTAATATGGTTTACTGTTTTTTTTTGTTTGTTTTTGATCCAGGCCTTGATAAAGCAAGCAATATTTCAGCGGTAGGAACCACAGACAGTATGACAGTAGCCTGGACGCCACCTTCTGGAAATCTGACTTCTTACATTGTTGAACTTCTGCTGAATGGAACCGTTCAGAAAACAAAGAACCAAACAACAGGAATAAAACCATTTGTGGTGTTCTCAGACCTACTTCCTGGAACAGTGTACTCCGTCATTGTGAAAAGCATCAGTGGATCTGTAAACCAAGACAGCGATAGTGTGTCCAATGCCACATGTAAGATTCTCAATTAAAATCAATTCACACAGATTGTTCGACATTCATGTCGAGATTTTTCCCTTGATACTTAGTTTCATAAATAGACGCCATACTATATATTTTCTACAGAAGCATACAACAAACATCTATAATTTTGTATCGTTATTTAATTTTTAAATGTATGTAAATCTAACCCAATATATTGTTGTTTCAGTGCCTACTGCTCCTGGTGTGTTGTGCGTTTCGTCACTAAGCACAAACACTCTATACATCAACTGGACACAACCTCTCAATATGACTGCAGGATCCTACAGTTTCCAGCTGCAATACTCAAACAGCTCGTCCATTCCTAGTGTAGTTAATATAACTAACTCGAGCTCGAGCTACTACTATCTGTCTGGACTTCAGGCAGGAGTCCAGTATAAGATCACTCTGACAACTGTTGGTGCACTGGGATATTCAAGTCCTGCTCAGAGTGTTTCAGCATATACAAGTAAGAAGCTCTCTTGTACAGATAGTCTATAGTAAATACAGTCTTAAACAAAAGTTTAGGCTCTAAAAAACACATTTTGTCTGGTTCTTTTAATAAAAGAAAAAAAAGGCTACAGGCTTTATCAGAAATGACAAATCTCACCATGTTTTCAGCAAACATTGATGAATAGTTCTTTAGCCATAAATTGAAGGGGGGAAAACATTGTTATAGCACTGTGCAAAAGTGTGGACACCTTAATAGTTTCATATTCACAGATTCTTTTTACAAGGTTCCAGACCTTAAACAGATCTGATCCATGGCAACAACTGCCAACATCACATTTGACTGCACAAATATTGCACGGTTGGTAAGAAGAATGGATTTGACCAAATACTGGAATTATCTGTTAGTGAACTTAACACGCCCTGTAAATAAAGTTCAAGCTGAAAACAGGATGGCTTCCACAAAAATGATCCTTATCATACCTTGGAGATAATACCACCAAGAGCTACAAGTTGAAAGTTTAGGAACAGCTTCACAGACCCTTGATCATGACTTTGAACATTTTGGAGAGATCTTAGAAGAGCCTGATTAGGGCCGTTCTTTGCGAAGTTTGCAGGTTCTTCATGTACTTGTAAGGGTTTTCTCCGGGTCTCCGGTTTAATCCTACCAAAAACATGTCCGAAAACATGTATTATGTATGAGATATACCATAGCGGCCCAAAGGTTTGCACAGTGTCACAATGTCTTTATATTTTTGTTTAATTTAAGCCACAAATAATGCACAACAAATTGTTGAAAATATTGTTCATTTTTTTTCCCCAAGACAAATCACCAAAAACTGTAATTTATCAAGGTCTGCTTAAACGTTTGCGTAAGACTGTACACCATTTGGTATACAGTACTCAACAGTAAACCCATGATGTATAATGGATCTAATCCTGTGGAATGTAACTGGAGATACACAGTGGACTGGACAATTCTGGTTTCATGATTAAACGCCAAGCTAGACGCAATATACTTTACGTAGCATGAAAATGTCATTTAAATTATCGATGCACCGTTACCACTTTTTTGGAAAACGAGTAACGAAAATGATAACAATACAGAGTACCTAATAAAACTTGATTTAAATTTACAGTTAACAGCGTTAGTCTTATAATAATTCCAAAAAAAAAGCAAGGGGAAATTAAGAACACGTATTTAAAATGAAAAGCATGTTGTATGCAACATATTACAGAATAAATAATTATTTAAATAACTTTAACCGTGACCATGCAACTCGAGCCTAACACTAATCCTAACTTTTTTCTTCAGTTTGTTGTAAATTCTGCTATTTTGGGCAGCACAAGGGGCATTATTATTAAATCGTTGCTATGTAGTGCACGCTACTTGAATAAACTAACAACATTGTCTCTCTTTTTGCAAGAGTTTGCTGCAGCGTAAGTTAGGTTAGCAAACTCTTTATACTCGCTGCAGCCTTGCCTCGTGCCCTCTGCACCTGCTAATAACACCTTACACGCCGCTCAAACTAGGGCCACTAGGGGTCATGCAGAATTTGTGCTCTGCATTTTACCTATCCAAGTGAAGTGCACATACACATAGTGAAGTGAACACACACACAAACCCGGAGCAGTGGGCAGCCTAAGCCGTGGCGCCCGGGGGAAGACACTTTACAGCAGTAAAGTAACCGCACACTTTAAACACACTTTACAGTGGATGCCCCCCCCCCCTTCTTGGGCCCTAGTAAGTGAAATTTTGGTCCCATGTAAGTGAATAAATGTAATAAATTTAGATTATGAAATAGGATTTGTTTTGGGACCTTCCAATTTACTGCAATCGACCGTATAATGAATGTGTGTACATTATCTGTTACCATCATGTTAACTCATATGAATATTCTTTCAGATCCTAGTTCTGTAGCTAACATAACTGTGACCAAGTTCAATGAGACGAGTATTATTCTAAGCTGGCAGCAGAATGACACTCCACAAGATGGCTACTCTTACCTGCTCACCTTCACACGTCCCAATGGCACCAATGCGCAGATGATTGTAAATGAAACTTCTGCAGAGCTTCTGTCTCTCAAGTCAGCTAGTGCCTTCAACATCAGCATCGTGACTCAGACACCAGGCTCCACTCGGTCGGATCCAAAGTTTCAAACAGTATATACCAGTAAGAAGATAAACAACAGTTATCTCACAAATTCAAACATTTCTTGAAAATGTGAGTGCTTTGTGTTTTTGTTGTTCTGTTTCAGAACCCTATCCAGTTCTTTTTTATAGTTTTGTCCCCTTGAATGTTTCTGCTGTGGAACTGAACTGGACCCGTCCTCAAGAGAACAGCAATGGGGTTTCTTATCAGTTATTGGTTTACAGCTGCACAGAAAACCCTTTAAACTTATCAAGCGATTCAGAAACCATAGTGGTTTCAGGTCTGGAGCCTGGAAGTCATTGTCAATTTAGCCTGAGCAGTTTGGCCAATGGCATTCTGGGAACACCATTGAGTGGCTGGTTTTATACAGGTGTGCCAGATATTATCAGTTTCACTCTGACACCTCAGAGACACAGAATCAATACATTTTATTTTCTAATCTTCCCCTATAGATCCATCTGCCGTTGTTTTAAAAGTGGACAATCGAGGCTCTAATGAGTCTCTGTTAGTGACATGGGATCAGGCGGTTGGTGGAGTTGACCTGTACGTTCTCAACATCAGCAGTTTTGACATGAACTACTCTATAAATCTCAGCAGCTCTTGTGAAAACTACACACTCACACAGCTAAACGCAGCCACCGTCTACACAATCACTCTGACAACTGTTAGAGGAAATTTCTACGCACCATCTCAGCCAGTCAGCATGGCCACATGTGAGTACAGAAATTTAAACGTTGAAAGCAAATGTATAGCTGGACATCATTTATTGATTGATTATCTAAATTGCAGATCCAAACAGTCCTGGTGGAATTACAATTCAGGAAATCGAGACTCGTTCTGTGTCTTTAAAGTGGGCTGCAGCACTGGGCATGAAAAATGGAAGCTTCAACTACAGTGTGACCTACTGGTCTAGCGATAATAATAATAATAATTCATATCTCACTCCAAACAATGTTTTTCTTCTGAGCAACTTGTCTTATGGAACAATATATAATATTTCTGTAGCGACCATTGGACCAATGGGATTCCAGAGTCAGCCTGTGCTCAAAAATGTGACCACCAGTAAGTACCTTACGTATTGGGAATTATTATCATAATTGAGATCATATTATTAATATATGCAAGGTATTCACAGTTTGTTTACTGCATAATATACAAATGGATTGAAAATTGGGGACATTTGTAAAATTCAATTGTAAATTTCAATTTAGTCTAAACTGAACCAATGCTTTGCTTCTTCAGCATATTCTTTGATTTGTAATTTAATTAACCATAGTCCAATTAGTGTCATGTGTGAACTGAGCTCTTATAATATATAGTTTTACTATACTGTATGTAATAAAAAAATACTTTTGAGAGTTTATAAATGATTCCCTTAACATCAGAATCTTATCAAATTAGTAAGTTTCAAGCATTTGTAAGGGATGAACTGACAAAACAAAACCACTTTTGCAAAACTTTTGAGAATTTTAGTTCCAGTAATAAAGTCATTGCATTTAAGAAAAATACTGATTTACACACCATAAATATTCTGTACCGACCAACACCATGGAGAAGTGTATCCATCTTTCATATATAATCCAGCCCGATGCCAAAACACATACATCTTTTGATCGCATCCCGAAATATTGCAAATATCTTTAATAAATAAATTAAAGAAGTCAAAAAATTAATTACACACAATCCCAGGTACCATTGTATTACTGAGATACATTTTAATCTTTCTAAGGCTTCTTTTTCCTCTTATGATTTACCTTTTGTTAGAGCCGGACCCTGTTCAAAACTTAAATGTTGTTTCCACAACTACAAACAGCATCTCACTCGAATGGAACTTAGTGGATGGTGTCCCTAAGTATTTTGTGACCGTGTACAGTAACAGTAGCACCACAAGGAACACAACCAGTTCAAACAACATGATTCTACTGAATCTGATTCCTGGTATGCAGTATAATATAAGCGTTGAGAGCTGCACTGATGATGGCACAAAAGGAGATGCTGTGTGGCAAACAGAATCCACAGGTTAGATCAAACACACCTATATAAAACTGTCTTATGAGATTCATTAAATCTATATTTTTTTGTACAGATCCAGCACAAGTGGACAATGTGGTCTGCTCGGGTCCAGATTTACTCGGCCCAATGCTTATCCTCTCATGGAGCCGACCTCTTGGTGTATACCAGGCGTTTGGAGTTTCTCTGCAGTCCTCTGACTTCTTCTCTGAAGTATATACAACCAATTCCAGCCACATCTTTGTAGGACTCAAGTACCATACCAACTATAATGTTACTATCTGGACAAGTAGCTTTGGAAAGAACAGCACAAAAACGAACATCCCCTGTCAGGCCGGCATCACACGTAAGAAAACTACTTCAACTCTGTGTTAGTAAAATAATAAGAATCAGAAATTCTTCTGTGGTTTCATGCTCTCAAAAACAACCATTGATTTACAAACATTAATTTGAAATAAAATGTTAGAAAAGAAGAGAATTAAAGAATATATAAAATATATACACACACATACTTATACACTCACAGTATATGCTGTATATTTACACAAAGGTAGACCTAGAATTATGGTCTGTACACAAAAACATCACAGTAGCTGTTGTTATTTACTGCCACACACATGTTGATGGTTGGGTTGGTAAATAAAACATGTTATTTAAGTTTGACGTTAAATATTTTGATTGACTCTAATGTGCCTCTCTAATGTGAGTAAAGTAAAGTGTTTTTGTCAATATGGCCACTAGGGACCATATCGAATCAGTGAAGTTACACACACACACACACGCACGCACGCACGCACGCACGCACGCACGCACGCACACACACACACACACACACACACACACACACAGTGAAGTGAACACACACAAACCCGGAGCAGTTTAAGCCATGGTGCCCGGGGATCATGTGGATTTCAGTATCATTGACCAAGAACACTAGAGAGTTGTGTATCCCACCAACGCTTGGGTGGCAGGTCCAAGAACCTACCACCTTTACTCAGTGCTTCTGCATTTTTGACTATTTCTTGCTTTTCTGCATTTTTAGGACCCTTCACCCCCGACTTGACCATGGTGACAGTAACTGATGTAAAGTTCAACCAGTTCACTTTATATTTTAATCCTGGTATCTTCAATGATTCAAATGGTCCTGTCCTATCTTATGGAGTGTTGATCTCCTCCAATACAAGAGGTATGTCTGTGATATGTTTTGTATAACATGATGGGGAAAAAAACACCTGATTTCTGTCTCAGGTCATATTTTGATAAGTTATTAAAAAAATCCCAGTTACAGTATTTTTTTCCTAATTTTAATATTGGGTGCTGGTCATTTTATCAAGTTATATTTTATAAGATTAGATGTGTGTTTTAAATTATTAATCAAAAAATATATTTGAGACCAGAAACTGGCATACAATTCTACGTGACCCACAAAAGCTCTTTTTATAAAACTGATTATATTTATAACCGTCTGGCCATATATAAATTGTAATTATAAAATTTGCAGTTGTTTTAATCTGGAATAAAATTATTGGCCCCTGACTTTACACAGTAATTTGGCGGATGCTTTTATCCAGAGCGACGTTGGCTAGCAAGAGAGTCTTCAGTGCTTTTTTTAATTGTTGTGAAGGTGGTAGAGGATCTAGTTATAGGAATAGATCAAGTATTCAACTAGACAGCAGCTGAACAAGGGAAAGTTCTCATCCTAATCCCTATCAGAGGAATTACTGAACTCCGTTTGTCCACTGTTTGTAGATGATGTGAGAGGGAAAATTCCTGTATCAGAGAGTCGAGGTAAGATGGTGCAGTACCAGTATTAGTGTTGAAGGTTAAAAGTTAAAAAAGTTAAAGCTTTGAAGTTGCTCCAAGCAGCAACTGGTAGTCAGTGCAAAGAAACGAGCAGAGCAGTGACAAGCACCATTAAAGTGTGCTTTGAGTTTTGGCCAAACAATTGAGATTAACACCCCGGAACTAAACTCTGATAAGGTGAATGTAACCCTGAACTAACCTCTGACGTGGTAAATGATAATATGTACTGAAAATGAATATGGACTATAAAATACAATTCCTATGCATACTTTTAAATTCTATTAAATATGAGTTTCTGGCTTCCAGACAGCTCGGTGGATGATACCTCGCAGCTTGACCAGAGTCAGTCTGCGTGCACCTACAGTGACTGGAAAGCAAATAAGTGCGGTACGTACCTTGCTGTTGTCAGTCCAAGGGATTTGGGAAATGCAGGAGGAGAGTCCATCGTCATCGGAAGTCAGTCTGTGTGGAACAACTACCTAAATGGACAACTTGATGCAAATGGCGTATACAGGTATATCGATGAACATTCTGAACCACTATTACCCTATAATACTGTTTTATGTTTAAATATTTCTCTTTTAATGCAGTTTATAATTTAGTGGTGGGCTGTTGTCGATGTTAGCGTGAGACTGTTATAGGGCATTAATAACATTGCCGTTAATATAAGTCGGGTTGGGAGATGTTCTTTACCAACTAAGGAGTGATGTTGTGTAAATTTGCAATAAAATATTACATGAAAATCAAGTTGTAACTGATGTCAAAATTGTAAGACGTGACTTTTATTACAAGGAATTAAGCTAGCAGAATCTAAAAGTTATACCCCCAACCTAAACTAAAAAAAAGTCATACCCCTAAAACAAGTTACAAGTTATCAAATAAAATAATATACCTCCGCAACACTCTCTTACAGCAGCAAAACACTCGAGAAGTCTCTAGACTCAGGAACCAAACATAACTAACGTACAACATTGAACACAAACATGCACACAAAGGACTACCAACTAACAGCGAATGCAGGTTTTAAACACTACATATTTAACCACATTACCAGTGGACAGAATCCAAACTTAAATTTAATTATGAACTACAAGCTTAACAAGAAGTCAAAGAGAATAATTGGCACATGCTAAACTTTAAACTATACTTTAAAGTTAGGCACTGCGAGGTCAGCTTTTCATCAAGCCTCAGAGACAGCCTTATGCTCACCTCTGATTTAAATAAAGACACTGTATTCTGAATATGTTGTCTTAAATTTCTCTTTTCTTTCCATAGCTATGCCATTCTTTTTTCCACAAAATATTTGAGCAACAGTTCTGCACTACATACCTTTGCAGCATACTTTTCCATTTCACCATTTTCAAAAGGAATCAGAATGTCCGAGAACCCAGGTAATGGTGGTACTGTTTCTATATGTTCAGAGTATAGATAACATGACGGACCAATGTCTCTGCCTGTCAGTTGTTATCTGGGGATCCGCTGCAGGAACTGTTGTTGCTGTTCTTCTCATTGGAGTCGTGGTCTTGGTTATGGCCTGTAGACGGTTAGATATTTACATACAAAATCATCGCATTGCATTACATTTCCAAATAAATACAATGCTTATGCAAAGATATTTGAGTAGTTTACCCACAGCCTTGGTGTACTGTAGAAACAAAGATATGCTACAGTTTTTGTGTTATCTGCTGGCTTCATGTGTTCGGTAATGAATTATTTTTATGCATTTCACAGGAAGCCAAAAGATAATGATTCCTCAAATGTTCCCATTCACCCATTAAGGTAAGTAAACCGATTTTTTTTAAATAAAAAAGTAATTTTAAAAATTTACAAATTTTCAAATTAAATATCAACAGACAATAACGATATGAACTTTCTTTCATTTTACATCATTTACATTTTATTGTTTCCTTCTTGTTTAGGACTAAAGTGTGAGTATGTTTTCAAATTTTTTTGTAATTTATGTTTTTTTTTGTACAAATGAATAGCATTTTAGAATACTGTATAATATTCTGTTGTATTCTTGAGATTTAAAAAAATAACTTGTATTATAGGAGTGATCCCATTAAAGTTGAGGATTATGAGTCTTACTACAAGAGGCAGAGAGCCGACTCATTCTGTGGATTTGCAGAAGAGTTTGAGGTGATTTTGAATCTTCTCCTAAAATGCAGCTTTACTGGCTTTAAAACTAATATTGTAGTGAAAGGTATTTTGAACGTACTTCAATTTTTTGCATCTCTGTTTTAGAATTTAAGGCCTGTTGGAACAAATCAAACAAAGACCGTTGCCTTGGCCCCTGAAAACAAATCCAAAAATCGTTATAATAATGTGCTGCCATGTAAGAACACTTATATTATATTTTAAATATTTTTGTATTCCCCCAAATTAACTAAATACATTTTTTTTTTCAACAGATGATTTGACTCGAGTCAAGCTGTCTGTGCTCAGCAGCCCGTTTGATGACTACATTAATGCCAATTATATGCCGGTATGAAGGGAAAAGCATGACATATTAGGCTGTTCAGTCTATCTTCATGCTAATTTGTAACTTTTTCAGGGTTATTCGTCAAAGAAGGAGTTCATCGCAGCTCAAGGCCCACTGCCACATACTGTCAATGACTTCTGGAGGTTAATCTGGGAGAAAAACGTGTACACTGTGGTCATGCTCACCAGATGCAACGAGCAAGGCCGAGTATAAAACCCACCCAACACATCTAGGCCTTAAAACTGTTCTAAAGCATGCAATTGTTAAAACCATTTGTGTTCACTAGGTAAAATGTGAGCAGTACTGGCCAGCGGACACGAAACATTTCAACAATCTGAAAGTGACAACTACATCTGAGATCCCATTAGAGGACTGGACTATACGAGATCTGGAAGTGAAAAATGTAGGTGCACGTGTTAGAACCGTGACAATTGGTGTCATTTTTGTAATAACCATCAGAATAGTTTTGTGATGATTTTCATCATGCTTTATTGATTTTTATTTAGATGAAAACTTCAGAAAAACGATCAGTTCGTCATTTCCATTTCACGGCATGGCCAGATCATGGGGTCCCAGAGACCACCGAGCTTCTAATCCATTTCCGCCATCTGGTCCGAGAACACATGGACCAGTACTCAAGACATTCACCAACACTTGTGCACTGCAGGTACTGTGAATTTATTTTTAAGTGTTGTGCGTGACATCAGGTTTTAATCCTGATCCGGTCGGTTCTACAACTGTGTCTATGGTGAGACACAGAGCATGTGCTCCCCGAGCGCCATGGCTTAAGGCTGCACACTGTTCAAGGCTTGTGTCTGTTAACTGTGGTGTTCACAGCATGGTTAAAAACCGAGCAAAATTTCAATATTGTCCCTAGTAGCCACATTGACAAAATCATCTCACTCACATAAACCGAATTAACATGCATTATTTTTGCAGTGCTGGTGTGGGTCGAACAGGAACCTTCATCGCCATTGACAGGTTAATCTATCAGATTGAGCGTGACGGTGCAGTGGATGTATATGGGATCATTCATGATTTACGAATGCATAGGACATTAATGGTACAGACAGAGGTAAGTCACAAAGCAACGGTACCTGGTTTCAACTACGTTTGACATTACAGAGCCTAATATTATCAAAGTTGATATTATCATGGGTGTCAAACTCTGTCATGTAGCCTAATTTTATTGTATCTAATCTAATATTTGGTCTGCAAAGTCTTACCAAATTACTATTAAAGTATTTTTTTTCTTTTCCTTTTGTTTATGCACTTTTTGTTGCGCTTCTCAGAGTAGCACTTTTAATAATTCATTTCATTCAGTTAATTTAATTCAGAAGTCGTGCATATACAATTATATATATTTTTTTAAATACATACATTTGGTGTGTTTTTTAATTTGAAATGTGATTTTGTATTTGTGCAATATTAAGTTTTTTTACTATGATTACTACTGGAATAAAAGGCACACAGTCAATTTTTAACCTTTACTTAAATGGCATTTTTTGTGCGTCTGGAAAAATATGATGTAAATATTTCTAAAGATTAGTATTTAGCTGTGCTTGTTTTTATTTTTTTTCTCGATAAATATCAATGTTGGCCCGCGACTTTGTTTCAGTTTTAAATTTTGGCCCCTTGTGCATTTAGTTTGAAATCATTTGCCTTAAATGAAAATCATACTAAATATTATATAAATCTTATAATTAAAATATTTTTTACTTTGCCTTTTTTGTTTTTTAGGATCAATATGTGTTCCTTAACCAGTGTGCCATGGACCTCATAAGATCTCGAACTGGAAACAATGTAGATTTGATCTACCAAAACACAACTGCACTTAGTATTTATGAAAACTTTGAACCTTTGAAGAAATCCTAAACTGGCATGTTTTAGCTCTACTTAAGATGTATACAATTGTTTTCAAGATATTTTTTTTTCCAAGACTGAAGAATTGTATTACGTGTATCCACAGTTTTACTGCAGAGTTAAAAAAAATAATTGGCTTCAGAGAAGACTAATTTAGGAAGTCTTTGCATAGGGTTGCTAACATTTCAATAATCAAATTCAAGAATTTGACATTTCCGCCGACACTGGCCATCAGGTAATGCCGTCGTAGCAATGGTGCCAACATTGCACTCATTGTACAGTAGCAATCCAATGGTTCTAAATGATAATGTCTATCACTGCTTGTGAAGTGAGCTCCTGTCAGGTGACATTAAGATAACCTTGAACCGTTGAGTTTATATGTTGTGGATCACCGCAGGTTGTTAATCTCAGGTTTTTGACTATTTATGTATCTGTGACTTCTGGATTTGGTCTTTATTATTATTTTTGTATGATGGTCAAAGTCCAAAAAGTGATAACCAAAGAGTTTAAGAGATAGAATGAAATATTTGTGTCATGTAGTTTTTCACTGTTGGGCTTTTCTAGCCTGGGTTCGTTTTATATTTGTTTGTCGTTTAAAAACAGGGCACTGAATGTTCAGAACATGTCTGATGTTAATTTATTACAAGAAAGGGCGTTTTAACAAAGAAAGAGAACATAATGCACTTAAACTTTTTAAACTTAAAATGTGTACATAGTTTTACAACTTTTAAGATGATTTGTTCCATTTTTAGACACAAATGTGTGTGTCCATTTTCATGTTTGATTTTAACACATGTTCTGCACATTATGTTGCAAATGTTTTTGGTACTCTGCTGGTCACAGTAATATTGTTTTAAGATTAGATACTCTCACATAATTTTACACGATTACGGTGATTAGATTTTCTTTTATAGGCAGTTAGTAACTTTTTGTATTACCATATTCTAACATTAAATTCTCTATAGGATATAGGGAAAGCTTTAAGAATGTTGAGTAAACAATCTGAAGTTCAAATGAAGTTTACTAATCTAATAATGTGCTTGTCAAGCTTTTCGCTCATTTTGTAACTCAGTTGTTTATTTTTTACTGTCAGTTAAAAAAGACTAATAAAGGATGTTGTATTTAATTGTGTTGTGGGAGCTTGTAATTTCCGGTAATTGATTTTGGAATTAGCGTCCAGTGATTCTTGCAGCTCTGCAAAGCGTATCGGACACGAGCATTACGTGTTACTTTTTATACTATGTATTAATCCTAAAACAATCTTTATAATATAAATGAGTTTCAGTAATTCATGCAGTAGCTGTGTTTTTTGTTTTAGAATAAGCTTACGATACTACCTGGAGGTACGGCATTTTAAAAGATTTATATGACATGGGTTTTAGAGGACATTTACCAGTTTTTATTTCCAAAGTTTTTAGAGTTTGCGTGAGAAATGTGCTATCTGATTTACTCGTACAAGAGTCAGGAGTGCCCCAAGGGAGTATACTGTCAGTAACCCTTTTTAGTATTAAAATAAATAGTATTGTAAATGTCATTAGACCCAACGTTTTCTGCAGCCTTTATGTAGACGATATATGCATTTGTTACAAAGGAAGGTATATAAACACAATTGAGAGGCAGCTACAAATATGCATAAACAAGATGTACGACTGATCAGTACAAAATGGTTTTACATTTTCTCAATCAAAGTCAACATGTATCCATTTCTGCCATCTACGTTCTATGCACTTGGATCCAGAACTTGTACTGGACAGAGAGCCCATACAAATTGTAAAAGAGTCAAAGTTTTTAGGAATTGTTATTGATAACGAACTATCGTTTATCTCTCATCTAAAAGAGCTACGAAAGAGATGCTTCAGAACCATGGATGTTCTAAAAGTTCTAACAAAGATCAAATGGGGTGCACATTGTGAAGTATTGCTAAGACTCTACCGAACACTTGTACGATCTAAACTGGATTATGGAAGCATAGTTTATGGATCAGCCAGAAAATCCTACATAAAAATGTTGGACACTATACATCACACTGGACTGAGACTCGCACTAGGAGCGTTCAGAACATCACCAGTTCAAAGTTTGTACGTGGAAGCAAATGAACCATCCCTATATAACAGAAGACTAAAATTATCTTTAAACTATGCAGTAAAGCTGAAAGCCGATCAGAGTAATCCAGCATACTCCCCAATCTTTCACCCCGAATACTCTCATTTTTTTGAAGCAAGAACAACATTCATCAGACCCTTTGGACTGCGTATACAATCACATTTGGAAGAACTAAAGATGAGATTGGATATGCTGACAACAGCAAACTACTGCCCTATACCACCTTGGGATAACACAAAACCAATCATTGTAATGAGTTTGGCTCAACATAAAAAAAAAGACATTCATCCTAATATTTTCCTTGGAGAATTTCTGGCCATAAGAACCAAATTTCCACATCACTTACCAGTATATACAGATGGATCCAAAGCAGAAGGACGAGTATCTGCTGCAGTAGTGATCAACACAGAACATTTTGCAAAAAGAATATGTTCAGTCTTCACAGCAGAAGCAAATGCACTACTGTTTGCACTAGAACTCATAGAAAAGAGAGTGCAACGCCATTACTTAATCTGTACAGACTCTCTGTCCTGCCTACAAGCACTGGAATTGTTAAAAATGGAACATCCAGCAATCACTGCTATTACTGGTGAAAATTGACAAATTAAAAATGGCTAAATATGACATTGTTTTCTGCTGGGTACCTGGCCACACTGGACTGAAATGGCAGACAGAGCAGCAAAGAACGCTCATCACATGGAAATTACAGAGTGCCAGATTCCGGTATCGGACATCAAGCCAGGAATAAATATATATATATAAAAGATAAATGGCAGTGCGAATGGAATGAATGCAGAAACAACAAGCTTTTTGAAGTGAACCCAATTGTAAACAAAAGACTCAACTATGGTTTTGATAACCGAAAGGATCAAGTTGTTTTGAGCAGATGTAGAATAGGTCACTCCAGACTCACTCATTCATATTTATTATTGGATGAAGAAAAACCATGCTGTGATCGATGTGGGAATATACTGTCTGTAAAGCATATTTTAATTGACTGTGATCGATTGTGTGATATTAGACAACGGTTTTATTCAGAAAATGTTTTAACAGATGTTTTTTAAGAACGTTTTACCACAAAAGATTGTACAATTTTTATCAGAAATCAACATGAAAGATTGTATCTAATTTGTTGAAGTCATTTTGAAAAGTTGTGTATTTTATTGCTATTCATCTACTGTGATAGAGATGTATTGATTTCTAAAGAGTAAAATTGTCAAATACCATGTTACCATTAATATAGCCATTGAAGCTAAAGATGGCGTAAAAAATCAAACAAATAAACAAATAAATACATTTCGAGGCGGAACTACTCTCAACACCGGAGCAAAAGGTCTGAATATTAGATTTCATTTTAAAGGCAGTTAGTGACTTTTTGTATTACCATATTCTGACATGAAAATCTTTATAGGATATAGGGAAAGCTATAAGAATATTGAGTAAACAATCTGAAGTTGCAAATGAGTTTAATAATCTAATAATGCACTTGTCAAGCTTTTCACTAATTTTGTGATTCAATTGTTTATTTTTCACTGTCAGTTAAAAAAGACTAATAAAGTATGTTGTATTTAATTGTGTTGTTGGGGCTTGTAATTTCCGACAATTGTAAGATTTTGGAATTGGCGTCCAGTGATTCTTGCTGCTCTGCAAAGGTATCGAGCACGAGCATAACGTGTGACTTTTTATACAATGTATTAATCCAGACATTTCCTTTGTCTTTGCAATCATGTGCCTGTTTAAGTCGTTGTTTTGCACGTCTAGCCTTTTGTATTATGTTTAGATAAATTGTACTTATTTATATTCTGTTTATCCAGAATAGATACTTTTACATTTTCATGTTGATTGTTCTGTTGCAGCAAGTTGGGTAGCGTTCCCAATTTAATTGGTACACAGCGAGATATTCTAGAATCTAGACAGACAGCAGGACACTACTCTTTAAATAGAGAGCTGTCTACTGCAAAGTGGAAGAAACAATACATTAGAAATTATATTGACATGAAAACGAAAAAAAAAAACACTTTTGTTATGTGAGGTGGAATGCAGAGGGGAAATATTATTCATATTATTAAATGGGTCGGAGACATAAATGGTAAAGTATTACTAAAATTAATCAGTAAGTGAATGGCGAAACAGCGATCAGTAAGATAAATTGGCGAAACAACCGTAATTTCGAGCGCTGATCTGCTCCGAAGCAAAAGGCGGCGGTGTTGAGTCCAGTCGCGCTGATTTCTCCAACCGTCGTTTAAAGCCAAGAAGAAGAAAGTTTAAAACCGCGCGGATCCTGCACCTGCAGCTCAGTCAGTCTCAGTGGCGGAGAATTACTACGTTTGATCTTCCTGACAAGATGCGACCGATTAAAGAAGAAAGAGAAGAAACCGGAGAATATGAAGCGTCCGGACTCTCTGATCAACATTCTGAGGAGAAAACAGGTCTGTTTTTTCTCTTTTTCCTCTAGTTCAGATGCTGAACAGTGTAATAATTTACTCCCTGAAAACATCCTTGAGCACAGAAACAAGTTAGCACGTTTTACAAGTGAAAACAAATGTGTCTGTGTCAAGAGAAAGCGTTTTACTGTGGTTAACAACTACTTGATTTTTGGACCCGTGTTTAGTCCGGGATCCGGAATTATTGCAAACAAAAGAGCCAGGACTTTTCTTTTTCTTTTAAAGAGATCGCAAATAGGCACTTTAGGCCAAAAAATTTGAACGTTGATCGACTACAACATCCGCTGCTATAGCAACCCCACCCCCCCTCCTCCACGCACACACGCACGCACGCACGCCAGACCGGTAACTGGACAAAATGTCGAGGTATACGCACATTCCTGCTGATTTTTAGCCATTTATTCCACGTTTTCAGCGGTAAAACAATCCGAAAATAGATGGTTTTGCTAACATGTTATGTAATTGTATCATACGATTTTTTTTTAACTGTAACATCAGTCCCAAAAATGTAAACAAAATGTAATCGAAAATGCCACTCTGAATTTTTTTTTCTTTTCGCATTTCTCGCTAGTAAAGATAAAATGTTTACTTTAAGAGCTGTTCTCCAACAACCATAGGTCTCTTTTATACTTTGCGCCGTCCGAATAATTTTGATTAATAAATGCAGCGGTTACTATTGGACGATATGTGGTGTATGATCCAACTGTGACGCTCTGACCAGATCAGCATCTAAACTTTAATATGCAGAGTCTGTGTAAAATATTTACAGTTTTAATAGTTTGATTTTCTTCTTTGCAGACTGGATGCAGGTGAAGAAAGAAAGTGAAGTGGAGAATCAACACTGGCAGCTTCTCAACGGTTTAATTGAAGCCTTTAGTAGTTTGAAGACAGACCAGAGTTCCTCAAAAGAAGGAGAAGATGAAACGGGATCTGCTTTTGTTTCCTCAAACCACCGTTCATTCCAAACCACAGAAAAACACTGTAGCTTCGGTCAGAAGGTGTTTCACTCTGAAGAAAAACTCAACGGACGCGTACAAAATCACACAAGAACCAGGAAACACCAGTGTCCTCAGTGCGACAAGACTTTTGATTTCTCCAGTGTGTTAAAGTCTCATTCAAGGAGTCACACTGGTGAAAAACCGTTCCTTTGTTCTCAGTGTGGCAAGAGTTTCTCACAGAGATCACATCTCAACTCTCACATGATGATTCACACTGGTGAGAAACCGTTCTCCTGTTCTCAGTGTGACAAGAGTTTTTTACAAAGATCAACTCTCAAAAAACACATGATGATTCACACTGGTGAGAAACCGTTCTCCTGTTCTCAGTGTGGCAAGAGTTTCTCACAAAGATCAGATCTGAACTCTCACATGATGATTCACACTGGTGAGAAAAGTTTTATTGTCTTCAGTGTGTCAGGGCTTTCTCAGAAAAAAATTATCTGAATGATCACATGAGGATTCACACGGGCGAGAAACCGTTCTGCTGTTCGCAATGTGGCAACAGTTTCTCACAAAGATCAAATCTCAAAAGACATATGATGATTCACACTGGTGAGAAACCATTCTTCCGTTCTCAGTGTGGCAAGAGTTTTTCAGACAAATCAAACCTCAAAAACACATGATTATCTACACTGGTGAGAAACCGTTCTGCTGTTCGCAATGTGGCAACGGTTTTGTGCGAAGATCACAATTAAAGTCTCAATGAGAACACACTTGTGAAAACAACTTCTGTTTCTAAAATGGAAATTTAGTTTTGCATGGTACAGTAGCAATCCAGTGGTTCGAATTGATAATCACTGCTTGTGAAGTGAGCTCCTGTCAGGTGACATTAAGATAACCTTGAACTGTTGGGTTTATATGTTGTGGATTTCGGCAGGTTGTTAATCTCAGGTTTCTGACTTCTGTGACTTCTGTGGTCTTTATTATTATTTGTGTTTGGTGGTCAAAGTCCAAAAAGTGATAACCAAAGAGTTTAAGAGATAGAATGAAATATTTGTTTCATGTAGTTTTTCACTGTTAAGCTATTCTGGCCTGGGTTAGTTTTATATTTGTTTGTCATTTAGAAACAGGGCACTGAATGTTCAGAACATGTCTGATGTTAATTTATTACAAGAAAGGGCGTTTTAACAAAGAAAGAGAACATGTTAATGCACTTAAACTTAAAATGTGTACATAGTTTTACAACTTTTAAGATGATTTGTTCCATTTATAGACGTGTGTGTACACGTATATATTTTTCTTGTTTAATTTTAACACATGTTCTGCACATTATGTTGCAAATGTTTTGGTACTCGGCTGGTCACAGTAATATTGTTTTAAGATTAGATACTCGCACAAGATTAGATACTTTACACGATTACGGTGATTAGATTTCATTTTAAAGGCAGTTAGTGACTTTTTGTATTACCATATTCTGACATGAAAATCTTTATAGGATATAGGGAAAGCTATAAGAATATTGAGTAAACAATCTGAAGTTGAAATTGAGTTTACTAATCTAACCCTTCAAGGCAAGGTGCCAGAAAGAGCGCTTAAAACATTTTTTTTTTCAAACGAACGTAATATTTGGCATCAAAATCAGAAAAATGAAAAAAAAAACAAAAAAAACCATTTATAAATATGAAAAAAAAAAATGTTTTCAAATAATGCAATTAAAATTAATAGAATGAAAACAAAAATCAAAACATTGACATGTTTCCGGGCATATTCAAGAATACCACCAGACACAACTTTCTATGGAAGAAAAAAAAACTTTTCGGGTAAAAATGTTGACCCGCCCCCGGTAGATAAGATTTTTGATATCTGGGAACAATTGGGATTAATCCCGAATTTTTGGACTTTGGACAATACAAACTGCTCTGGAAGCCTAATTAAGCAGTAAATTGGTGCCACCTGATGTTCCAGCATCAAATTACATCTAAAAGTAAACGGTGGAAAAAAAAAAGTGAAAAATATTTTTTTTATGGGGTTTTAAAAAGATCATAAAATGCTGTTGCATTAATACAACATGGTCTCCCTAAGCTTTTCACTAATTTTGTGACTCGATTGTTTATTTTTCACTGTCCATAAAAAAAGACTAATAAAGGAAGTTGTATTTAATTGTGTTGTTGGGGCTTGTAATTTCCGACAATTGTCAGATTTTGGAATTGGTGTCCAGTGATTCTTGCTGCTCTGCAAAGGTATCGAGCACGAGCATAACGTGTGACTTTTTATACAATGTATTAATCCTATAAATCTTCATAATATAAGTGTTTTAAAATGAGTTTCAGCAATACACTTAGTTTTTGTTAGGTTGTTTTTGTTTTGATTGTTTTTAATTACATTTTCTTAAACAGTGGGTCATAGTACTTCATGCATTTCATTTAAGTATCAGTAAGGATATAGAAATTTTTTGTTTGCTTAAAATGTAATTGCTTTTTCCACTTCTGGGTCACAAGGAGCTGGAGCCAAGACAAACACACAAAAGAGGGGGGCAGGATAAATACACTCAACGTAGGATTATTTAATAATCATAACATACTATATGTACCGTATATCTTCCAATAGCCTCAGTGCGTATTCAAAAAAATTAAGGAAACCAGTAATTGTTGAAGATCAGCTCTCAGACAGGAATGGTAACAGGGAAACTGAGATCAGGTTTAAATTAAAAGTACAGTATTTACTTGTCACATACACATTACATGCACTGAAATGTTTTTTTGTTTTGTTTTTCTTTTAACGTCTCTGTATCATAACCGTGTATCTCCAGGAAAGCGATACTTTTCCCAAAGACAAGCGCATCTTTCAACTTTTTCTCAGTCTTTTGACTATTCCAGGATCTTTCCAGATGACCAAGCTGCTGCTCCTATCTACAAGGATCCATCTGTAACTTTTTTGGAGTGGAAACCAAATTCCAGTCACTTATCTCTCGTGTGTTAAGATCACACACACTGGTGTACATTTTCTTTGGAGCCATGAAGCATGAGCTCCTGGTAGTGTTGTCCCAGGTCTATGCCAGATATCGGTCAAAATAGCTATAGATTTGTCCCTGACCAAAGGACACATTTTTTGTATGCATCAACATTCTCTAGCAAATGTAATTCTAGATTAATGGTGTCTCTTCTTCACAAGTAGAGTGTCTCTGGCTTAGTTTGCAAGGCTGTAGTGAATGTCTTTGTTGAAACATTAATTCAAGGCAAGGTCTTTTGCTAGTGTTTTGATCATTGTTTTGGGGTCTTTAGTAATGTCATTCTCTTTTTACAACTTTTGAACTCTAAACTTTTGAACTTTCCGCTTTACAAGGTTTTTTTTTCTTTCTAAAATTCAGAGATTTTCTTTGTCTTGGCAATCTTGTGGCTATTTAGCTCGTTGTTTTTGCAGGTCTATCCTTTTGTATTATAGTTAGATTGTAGTTATTTATATTCTATTTATCCAGAATAGATACTTTTACATTTTCATGTTCACGTTGTTCGTTCTGTTGCAGCAAATGGGGTAGCATTTGCAATTTCATTGGTACACACCGAGATATTCTAGACAGACATACAGCAGTACACTTTAAATAGAGAGCTGTCTACTGCAAAGTAACCATACATTAGAAATTACATTGACCAGAAAATGAAAAGACTTTGGTTATGTGAGGTGGAATGCAGAGGGGAAATATAATAATAATAATAAGAGTATTTGTAAGGCGCTTTTCACAAAGCGCACGTGTGAATATGTAAGGGAATTGTTGCTTTTTATTCATTTGATCGTCAGGTTGTTGATGTTTAATGACTGAAGTTAATGACTATGATTATCACTATGACTATGACAAGACAAAGACAAAAACCAGTGAGTAAGCGCATATGCGACAGTGGCCAGGTAAAAAAACCTCTTCAACGAGGAAAAACCCTGGGGAGAACCTGGCTCACTGGCGCCAGTCTCCTCTGGCATTCTAACACTACAAAATCAGTGCGTTGGTTGTTCCGCGCCATTTTTAATGATAATTCCTGAAAGATGTTTCCCTTCCCAGTGGGGAAAGAGGCGGCTCCACTTCTCCATGCCAACAATGTTGTCAGGTCCACAGAGGTCCAGGAGGCACCACAGAAGAGATGAACCCAAAGCTCCTAGGAGATTCCGGTTGTACGACACTTGGCGCTCAGGAGAGGAGGTTAAGAGAAAAAAACAAACAAACAAAGCAATTAGAAAAACTTGAAGTACCATATTTAAGATTTTGACAATTTTCCGACCACTAACTAGGCAGCCTTTCTATACGATATATTAATATTTTCTGTAAGTTATTATGTATAACAGGTCAATATATGCTTCGTTGAAGAGACGTGCCTTCAGTCTAGACTTAAATTGACTCACTGATTCTGAGTCTCGAATTGAGATTCGCGGTATTATAAGCTGGCCGGAGTTTTGAGAGCGCAGCAGTCGTGTAGGCACGTAGTAAGTCATGAGCTCACTGAGATATAGAGGAACTAAACCGTTTAGTGCTTTGTAAGTGATTAAGAGAATTTTAAACTGGATGCGATATTTAACAGATTACCAGTGTAGCGACATTAACACTGGACTAATATGGTTATACTTTTTTGTTCTGGAGAGTAATCTAGCAGCTGCATTCTGAACTAACAGAAGTTTATCTATTAGTTTAGCAGGAGAACCTCCCAGAAAACCATTACAGTAACCTAACCGTGATGTCATAAACGCATGTATCGGTCTTTTTGCATCTGGTCGGTAGAGCATGTGACGCAGCTTTGAGATATTCCTGAGGTGAAAAAAGGCAGTTCTACAGACATTGTGCACGTGACTTTCAAAAGAGAGTTTGCTAAAATTACTTGTCATCCAATCACAATTGCTGAAGCAATCTAGTATATTTGCAACTTTTGAGATTTCATTAGGCCGTACCGAGATATAAATTTGTCTCATCTGCGTAACAGTGGAAGCTATGACCATGCTTACTGATTATGTCCCCTAGAGGAAGCATATAAAGTGCGAATAGGATTGGGCCGAGGACAGAGCCTTGTGGAACTCCATATTTAACACTAAATCTGGGTGATGAGACTCCATTTACATGGACAAAATGAGAGCGATCAGACAGATAGGACCTAAACCATTCTAATGCGTGTCCAGAAACCCCAACGTAATCATCAAGTCTATGTATTAAAATGTCATGGTCAACATGGAAAACAGCACTAAGATCTAACAGAACTAAGAGTGAAATGTTCCCTTTATCTGACGCCATTAGAAGATTGTTGGTGACTCGGATTAGTGCCGTTTCTGTGCTGTGGTGCGATCTAAAGCCCGATTTAAATTTTCATATTTTATGACGGCCTGTTTGAACGCTTGTGGCACTTGACCTAGAACTAGTGACGAATTTATAATATTCAAGATTGGTTCGATAACTAATGGTAGGATTTCTTTAAGTAAAAAAGTTGGTATAGGGTCAAGTAAGCAGGTCGTCTTGGTCTTAGCTATAATCTCAGTGAGCTCATCAGGGCTGAGATGTTTGAATGTGCTAAGCTTGACAGCGGGTGGGTTTACTTTCGGTCAGTGTTGTGCAAGTTACTTCAAAATTGTAATACATTACATATTACTTATTACTGTTTGTAAAAAGTAATAAGTTATATTACAATATTACTGTCTCAGAAAAATTAAATATATTACATTAATTATGTATTACTTTTAAGTTACTTTCACCAAGTAGAAATTAACGTCCCTAAATAACAAAATGTACCTTTTACTTGTACGGTAATTTGTTACATCACGTAGAAGGCATAGAAATGTAGCCTATAATGACTGTGGCCTGTCCAAGCAATACATAGTCTATAAGGTGACCATATACTGTTTATATATCCAACAATGAGTGTGTTAGTGAAGTCACCACTTCACTAACACACTCATTGACTATTTCAGCATTTGAGAAAGGTGTCTTGTGTTGTCCCAGGACACATGTGAGACGTTCGTTGCCTGTGTGTGCGTGTGCGTGTGGAGGGTAATTTGTTCAAATTGTGCGTGCTTGGATTAATAAATGGCATTTCACGATCACTTTTGACGATCGCGACCGTCTCGTTGCAGATTAAACACATTGGTTTTCTGCTTCGCGCGGATGCATATTATTCTGTCCACTCACTATTAAACTCGCAGTTTTCAAAGTCAACTTTTCTTCTAATCGACGGCCAGCTTTGAGCTCGCCATATTCAAGGTTAAAAAAATCTCTCGATTTACGCAAACGACAGAGCGCCCGTTCGCCTGGCTACTCTGAAGACCTGATGCGCCGCGGCCGTGTTCTAAACTAACTGTGAATGGCATGCCGCCAGAGCGCAAACAGATGACGTAGTTGTCACGTTGCTCTTACAGCGGCTGTGATTGGACAAATGCCGCAGCTAAAACGAGCACAATCATTCAAGATAAATTATATACATTTATAAATATATTCGTTTGCGTTGGTGCGTGTGCGCACCATGAAGTTGAACACTTTTTCAACTTCATGAAAAAGCTCTATTCATGAAGTTTTATTTTATAATACAGAAATGCAATTTAACATTTCCATGTTTCAAAAAAGTTTAAACAAAATAGATAAAGAACAAAAATAATATAAAAAATAAAATTCTGAACTGACTTTGATGTGATTCTACTGGTCATTTAAGTCATTGCCTACAATAGACATCACATTTATTCATGTTGCACCGAAAAGTTTAAGCTAAATAATAGTCACGTGACGTCACAGTGTTTTTTGCCATGTTAGGCTTGGTAACATTACAATACCACTGTAAAGTCAGGGAAGATCTGTAGAGTTTAGCTTAACATTAAATCCATGTACATTCACGCCTCTAATTCACGTTCATGTGGTTTCTAATTCACGATTAGCTTCCAATATCTTCAGCAGACTACAGATTGCAAAATTGCCTAGTTTGCACAAGAAATTAAACCGCAATAAAAATAAATTATGGTTCATCGCGCACAATCAAAATGTAACGAGTAACGTAAGTGTCATTTCAAATGTAGTGGAGTGAAAAGTACTGCTACTCTATCAGAAATGCATTGGAGTAGAGAGTGAAAGTTGCTTATATTTTTGAAACTCGGTACAAGTACGAAGTAGCCGAAAACATACTTAAGTAAAGTAACAAAGTACATTTACTCAAGTACCTTACACCTCTGAAAAAGGGCTTGATAGAAGGAAAAGCTAAATGGTTACATTTATTTCCCATTTGTTGTACTAACATAAATATATGTATTTATTCATTTATTTTGCATTAATGCAATTCTGTTTTTATTCATACATAAGTACATTTATTTCCTATTTGTTGTAAGAATATAAATACGTATATATATTTATACATTTATTTTGTAAGTATGCATCTCTGCATTTATTAAGAGATAAGTACATTTATTTACTTTGTCATTTATATTTATATTTATTTGATTTTGTTGGTTTTGGTCCTCCATATAGGTGTTTACCCAGTGTAAAATTGTCTTGTGTACACTACATTAGCATTCCCTTGTATCACGTGTGTGTGTGTGTGTGTGTGTGTGTGTGTGTGTGTGTGTGTGTGTGTGACGGCGGAATAAAAGCCACACCCCTTCCACAGCCAGTGTTGCCAGATTTGGGCGGTTTTTAGTTTAAGTGAAAAACAATGTCAAGTGAGTCATTCATTGTTTTTCGTTACCTACCAGCCTCCTGTTGTAATGCGTGTGCCTGCCGAGCCAGCGCGCGCGCGTGTGTGTGACGGTTGCACAGCTACTGGCAAAGCGAATCACTTGCCGCCAATCAGATTCCGAGCATTTCAGGACGTACGACTGGACGAGTTGAGTTTTTTTTTGAGTCCCTTTTAATCTTCGTCCGTTTAACCGCCTATGATCCTGTCTGCCTGCCTTATGATATTTATATATATTATTTATATTATAAAGCTATGGGAGACTTCATTCACTTTTTAAACCCTGCGCTGTTTGTTCTGGGTAAAGGTAAGAGCTGGAGTTATTTGGACCATCATAAAATCCTTTTTAATTCAGACATCTATTCCATAGAATAATATCATTCATACTTTAAAATATGAAATTAAAAATATACAAATTCCTGCTTTTTCAATGTTTTAATTGCGTATGGCACTGGTTACATGTATGCACCCCCCACCCCCCCGGACAACAACCACTAAAAAATAACTCGCTTCTATACTATTCTGCACTGATTGTCTGTTTAAAAAAAACGCCGTTTGGCAGCCGATGCAAATGTCTGGTCATGTGGTATTATTAGATCTGACTTTACTGCAGCCTGACATCAATTGCAATAAATTGCAATAAAGCCTGCGGTAGCGTTGCTTATAGTGGTGTGCAATAATGTTAGTAAGTAAATATAACACTAATTAATCCTAATTACTTATTGGGCCGTTTTTGCGGGGTCTTGCGGTTCCCTATCGAGCTGTCCACTACTGACACCACAGGTGGGGAACAACGTTTCCTGACAAAGCAATGAAGCAATAGAATGACGCAGTGATAACTGCAGCCAATGGCGTTGGAGCACCGCCCTGTGGGCGTGGCCTGCGAGCCCAAGCTGGTGTTCCAGCCGCCATTTCCTCAGTACAATTTTCTTCACGAGCAATTGAGCATAGCCTAGACTTTACTAGTCTTTATAGTCTTTTGATAGTTTTTACCGCCGCTTGGAGTATGGCTAGTGATAGCAGAAGCACCGGGCTGGAGTCGTTCGTCCCCGGCGGGCGAACAATTCAGCCCGGTGGGCGGCGGTGCGTTCGGTGCTCGGGGCCCTGAGTCTGCCGGCACCCGCGCGGAGCGCATCTCGTGCCTTGGGCTCGGTCACGCTACACCGGCCCTCGACAGATCCGCCGCGCGTCGTGACTGTCGAGTGATGCCGGTGGGCGCCCTATGGCGAAGTTGGAGCGGAAAAACATCGGATGGCCGGCTTTTCTTCCCTTACCTTGCGCCGGGCAAGGAGCCACGTCTCGCTCTTGGGACTCGGTTGTTTTTGGCGGGAGATTACCTCAGATGGATCCGGTAGTGTTTCCATCTGCTGCAGGCCGCGCTTCCTGATCGTTGGACGAAAAACGTCTCAACCGGGGTTTTCCTGAGCTCGCGGCGCCAGGCCGCGCTGCCCGGCTGTCGGACGACGACGACGTCCCACCCGGGTTCTTACTGAGTACGCGGCGCCAGATGCCGACCGCGTGCTCGCCGACGAGGTCCTGGCCGAGTGCCGGACCGCTGCCTCGCATGGAGCGGGTGAGTGAGTTTTTCCCTTTTCCATTGCTGCAGGCCACGCTTCCCGACTGTCGGACGACGACGACGACGTCCCACCCGGGTTCTTACTCGAGTACGCGGCGCCAGATGCCGACCGCGTGCTCGCCGACGAGGTCCTGGCCGAGTGCCGGACCGCTGCCTCGCATGGAGCGGGTGGTGTGAGTGAGTTTTTCCCTTTTCCATTGCTGCAGGCCACGCTTCCCGACTGTCGGACGGCGGCTGCGACGTCCCACTCGGCTTTTCCTGAGTACGCGGCGCCAGGTGCCGACCGCGTGCTCGCCGACGAGGTCCTGGTTGAGTACCGGACCCTTGCCTCAGATGAAGCGGGTGAGTGAGGTCCCCTTTTCCATCTGCTACAGGCCGCGCTGCCCGGCTGTCGGACGACGACGACGTCCCACCCGGTTTCTTTTCCTGAGTACGCGGCCCAGGTGCCGACCGCGTGCTCGCCGACGAGGTCCTGGCTGAGGGCCGGACCGTTGCCTCAGATGGAGCGGGTGAGTGAGGTCCCCCTGTTCCTCTGCTGCAGGCCGCGTTCCCGATTGTCGGACGATGACGGCGGCATCCCACTCGGTATTCTTGGGCACGCGGCGACAGGGTCCGAGGCCCTGGATGAGTGCCCGACCGAGGCAGTGGCCCTCACGAACATCGAAGGGGTGGCTCCGGAACTGCCGTCCAGCTCGTGCATGGACTGGTGCAAGACCGGTATGGCGCCCGGGCTGGATGCGCCGTTGGGCCCGAGAGCCTGTTCGGCGGCGCGCCTGACTCGATAATTGAGGGCGGGGATGCGGCCCAGAGAAGGCCAAACCTTCGGCTGTATATTCAACAGTGTTTTCTCAGGCAGAGCCTCGTCCCGCCGAGAGGGGGCGCTCCAGGTCTACGATTGGGCGCGCGGAGCCATGGTCGCGGGACGATCAACAGCGCCGGCTGCTTGCGCTCGGAGAAGCGCGACACGCCCCCACCGGCCCCGGCGAAGTGGCGCTGTGTTCTGGTGGCCGTGCGGGACGTTTCGGTTCCACCGACTTTATTTAACACTGTGAATGCATGTGTGCTTCAGTGCGTTGCAATGTTTATTAAAGATGTTGGGAAACAGCTTCGGTGTCAGCCGTCTCTCTTCGGAGGGGGTAAGTGTTGACGGTCTCTTCGTCAGGCCGCACACATAAGCGGCACATGAGCGCGATTATCGCGACACGCTGCGGGAGGCGCACATACACACGTTCCCCTTTTTCGGCTCCTGTGGCGGACATCCAGCAGGTGAGGAGCGCCGGCGGATTGCTTGCGAGCTGGAGGGCCTGATGCAGATCTTGCGGCGTCAAGGCCGAGGCTTAAACGGGCCTGTACACCGCCGATAGACTGCCAGGTCTCCAACGGGCTGAATGACCCGCTTGGGGAGCAGAAATCGTTCCCGGACTCCGGTCTGTGTTGAAATGTGCTGTAGTAAGCGTGTGCTTCATGGACATGTTCTTGTTGTGTGACTCGAGCTCCCTACGCTAACTGGCGTTAACCCGGAGAAGCCCGCGCCGTCAGATGTCTGGGAGGTGAACGCGTCACTCAAGCGCGCTGGCGACGCCTCAGGGGCGTATGGGAGAGCGCGGAGGAGCGCATGTGAGCGGCTACTTCCCTCTCGTTGCCGAGCGTCGCCTGGGAGGACGCTCGTCCAGAGGCGAAATGGCCGCGCGTGTGGCGCGGTAATTCCGGCGCTACGTATGTTTTGCACTCAGCACGTGCGGGTGTGTGCAAATTCATTAAAGAAATGCAACGACGCCGGTGTTGGTGTTTCGTTATTTTATTCTCATGAGCCTCTGGTGAATGACGCTCGTTCAGGGGTCGACAGACATCGTCCCGTGAAGCCTGGGGACGCCTTCAGTTTCTAAGGGCACATACCTCAACGTCATGATCAATGGTGCAGAGACGGATCTTCTGGGGTTCGCGGTCGAGCGGATTCGCGCCCCACGGTGGTATGGAGGAGCCGACTCTTAGTGACTCGGATCTTTTACTCATGCCGCGGCTCGGCGATGGCATGATAACGTATCTTCACGCGGGATATTTTCATCCAGAGACACATAAACATTCGGCAATGGTGACGCGGACCTTCAACAGGGGTCTCGTTCATCCCGAATTTGGATAATTTGTCAGCGACTTATTCGTTGGGAGATTGATTCATGTGTCATGAAGGCGTGTATTGTGTGCGAATCATTCAACGAGGGGGCGTGGCAAGCGCTCGTCCCGACCACACAAGCCCTATCTCTGGTGAGCGGGTATTCTCTGAGGAGGCGCATCCAGCTCGAGCCATATAAGCTTCCTTTCATGGTTACTGAATTATTCATGAACGGCACGTCGCTAATGTCTTACGCGACTGTCCTCAGGGAGCGCGTGAAACGGTGCTGTGGGGGGCGCGCGCATGTGTCAGGGCGCACGCGCGCCGAATCAGCGCAAGCTCCGTTGTTATGTGCGGAAGTGACGTGGTCTCTATAGCGCGCAATGCAGGGTATCCGTGTGTTCACTGGCGCTCTGTGCATCCGGCATCGGCGAGGCTGTGTTTCTCCCCCATCGGAAGCGCTTTACAGTGTTAAATGACGTGTTTCTATACTTGCCTGATAGAACACGGCGGCAATTGCTGGTCCAACGGGCTGTGACCGTGCGCCGATAGTTCGGCCGGTTGCAATGATTGTTTGGTCATGCATATGGAATATGTTGCATAATGACATCAAATGATTGTTGCTTACACCGTCATTAAATCATTGTGGCATACCGCACTGTTTTGTTTTTCTCCAGTGTTGTATGTGTATTCTGCACTCGGCGTGTCTGCACTGGTTTTGGGATAAACGCTGAGTTTGCACACGTTTTCCACTCATTTCAGATCACACACTGTTGTGTCGGTGGAGCAAGAAGAAATTGGCATGACTCTGCCCTTTTTCTGCAGTTCTGAGATGGGCACCACGACAGACAAATTGTCCGAGATCTGTTATGTCGTACAATGTGACGTCATATTAATTTTATGCATGCTGTGCGTAAGCTTACAGTATGTGTCCTTGTCTTATTGCTTGTTAGCTTTGAGTATAACAGGTTGCTGTAGGAGACATTTTCCTTCGGGCGTGTGCACAGGTTTTTCCCCTGTTGTTTTTTATGGTACACTGAGCATCTCTCTCCTGATCGTGGTCTGGAGATCTGTACAACGCCAGGGCCTGCTTCAGGTTCACCACCTGGGACGCACGCTCAGCCGGCACTCGGTGCATGGCCTCTGGACTAGTGGGTCGTCGGCCTTGTTGGGCAGTCAGGAATTGTCCTGGTATTCTGTTCTTCCCAGTGGTCATGATGGGTTGTTCCCATGTAGGGGGCATAGTACTATCAATTCGAGTGCTTGGCATTTGTAAGGTGTTTTCAAGATTACACTTCCATCAAGCCGCATATAAGGGTTGGCTTCGGCGGAAGGCGTCGGCTGGAGTACCTCAGGGTATACATTTGTATATTGGTGGGTTGTCATATTTTCCGGAGAAAGTATGTGTCGGAGTTTATGTCACATATGACATGTGCTAACTGCTTGTATGCTATGTGCGCGCGTCGGCATCGCGCCCTGAGGGTACAGTTGAGTTGGTGAAGCAGCTCCGCCTCCTGTGCACGGAGCGCTGATGATGAGCCTCGTACTTGAGTCTCCGGATGAGACGCACAATCGGCGGCATGTCCCTCTCTCTCTCAGCCTGTGCCGCTCGACGGTGTGAGACCGGTCTCGGTCTTGGTCTTGGAGGGGGCCCGCTGTCGAAGCAGCTTGTCACAGGGGACTGTTGGTGCCATAAAGCAGGCGTGTGGTTTGCAGAATCAACAGTGTCCGGAGGGCGTCCGGGCTCTTTCTACAGGGGATGTCGCTGCAGGACATTGCAGGGCGGCCGGCTGGGCGTCGGTGGAGACGTTTGCACGGTTTACACCTTGGATGTCGTCCCTTTTTGCGCCACATGTGTTGTCGCAAGAGGGGGAGAGGACTCTGCTTAGGTGGGCCTGGGCAGCGACAGGGCCAGGTCACGTGGGTTCCCGTTGTTGGTGACGTGCCGGCCGTGTGTGTGACCCTCATGGGGTTTCGTTGTGTCGGCGGGTGCGCCGGGTTCCCTTGCGGCGGGGATTGTATTGCGTTCCCCACCTGTGGTGTCAGTAGTGGACAGCTCGATAGGGAACTATCTAGTTACGTCTGTAACTCCGGTTCCCTGAGAGATGGGAACGGATGACACCACATAGGTTGCCGCAAGGGAACGATGGATGGGTAGAGTGGCTCTCCTGTCGTTCAGTCATTGTACTGAGGAAATGGCGGCTGGAGCACCAGCTTGGGCTCGCAGGCCACGCCCACAGGGCGGTGCTCCAACGCCATTGGCTGCAGTTATCACTGCGTCATTCTATTGCTTCATTGCTTTGTCAGGAAACGTTGTTCCCCACCTGTGGTGTCATCCGTTCCCATCTCTCAGGGAACCGGAGTTACAGACGTAACTAGATAGTTTTTCACAATAACCACCAACTGACGTCACGACAGTCTGAGGCGCCGGAAGTGGGCGGAGCAAGTATTGCCATAATAGGCATTTTGTACTTCCGTGTTTGCTACCTTTCAAAGTTTAAACTTCGCGTTATTACAGTTATAATCATGCATTCTTTTTAAACGATTTAATTAAAAAGATTGATTTCCGTCCGTATATGGGTTGAATATGTATATGCACATATTGTGAATGGGACACTTTGTTTTTTATTAACCAAACATTAAAAAGTCTTAGTTTGTGTGTATTGTATTAAATCAGAGTTAACGATTATGCCATCCTTCCAACACAAATCATTCTACTACTATACAAACTTGTTTGTAATTTTAACTTATCTATGTGTTTTGTTGCGATCAATGATTAATAAATGTAAATTGTTTAAAGTAATGATAACAGTAATAACAACAACAACAATATTTCTGAACGTTTTATTTAATAATAAAAAAAGAATCTTAAAAAAAGATTGATTTTGAAAAGTGTATTGCACCTGTTCCAAATAAATTCCAACAAAATCAAACAAAAAAATTAAAAGAATACAGTTCTGCAGGTACATGCAACTTTAAAAATGTCAATAAATGACTAAAACTCCAAAGACTTACAGCTGTAAATCAAAGGGTGCCTCAAAGACCATGTATAGAGCATACTAAAAAAAGGAAATCAGTCAAGTTGAGACAACCATTTCATGTTTTCAATCTTATGAAAATAACATTCAGATACATAAATTTTGTTTTAACATCCCGTTTTCCTCACCATCAACATGAAGATCCCACAGTCATTAGAGCCAGCCAACTGTGTTGGAACATTCTAAAACAATGAATTATTAAATTTACTACTGGAAATATGTGACAAACGTATATAGATTGTTGTTTTTATATAGATTGCTGTTTTAAGTAGCACTTAAAAAAAACTAATAAAACAAACCCTGCTTTTGATCAGCCTCCATGATCCTGGAGCAATTCTGCTTGTCAATTTACTGAAGCAAAATCAAATCCATTTTATAATATGTAAAATGCATTTTGAAGATGTAACTTAACAAAGTAATATAATGCAACTAAAAAATAATTACGTGATCAAGTGACTTCGGCAAAATGCTTTAAACCATTTTGTGTGAGCGTTAATCTAAAACTGTCAATAAAATACACAACACATATGCATCCGTACCATCCATACCGTGTAATCTTCCGCCATAACGATTCCGTTTTCGTCCGTTTTTATATGAGCGTCGCTGAAAAAAAAACCTCACACGCGTGTCTTCTGCGTATACTAAGAACTCAACATTGGTAAACGAGCTCCGCCCACTTCCAGTCTTAAAATGCTACACTTATCACAACAAATACATGGATAAGTTAAAATTACAAACAAGTGTGTATAGTAGTAGAATGATTTGTGTTGGAAGGATGGCATAATCGTTAACTCTGATTTAATACAAATACACACAAACTAAGACTTTTTAATGTTTGGTTAATAAAAAAACAAAGTGTCCCATTCACAATATGTGCATATACATATTCAACCCATATACGGACGGAAATCAATCTTTTTAATTAAATCGTTTAAAAAGAATGTATGATTATAACTGTAATAACGCGAGGTTTTTAAAAGGTAACTTTGAAAGGTAGCAAACACGGAAGTACAAAATGCCTATTATGGCAATACTTGCTCCGCCCACTTCCGGCGCCTCAGACTGTCGTTCTGCGGTTCTGCCGTTGGTGGCTTCTCGTTTTTCAACGCCTTTGGGCGGGAAAACGGTGACTCTATCTGGCAACACTGACCACTACGCGGACGCGGAATTTGCTCCACACAGACATTGACAAAATGGCGAAGAATTTGAATTAACGTGTTTATACGTGGATCGCACATCATTTTTCACCTCACTGGTTGTGCGAATGACAGCCAGAGCGCGTCGACTGACGGCTCCGGCGAGGCGACTCTTGCTCCGTCATGGAATTTTGAGGCGACATTTAATTATCGATGTTCTAAACGAAGGTTGTTTTCTGGTGTGTTTTGTTATTCGGCGATCGTGCTCAACTCCGCTTTTTGGACGTTTTAGGATAGTAACCGTGCGAGGTGGAAACCTGGGCGTCCTGTTGAAAGAATGAGGACTGGGGTCGAAGTTCAGACCCGGTGGTTATATAGGGTTTAACCTTTGCCTTAAATGAAATAATGCTTTGTCACTTGTACACGATGACTGAAGCCGTCAGACGCGCGGACACGATGTCTCCTGTTTCACCTGCGATCCGAGTGTGGTGAACATCACAGCGGAAGCACACGAGCTTGTTTCGGAAGCCGGCGAACACAAACAGCTGATTCTCTCAAGTTCGGCTGAAATCATGGAAGCTGCAGCGAGGCAGAAAGTGATTTTGGCCACATATTTGATCGCCGCTTTGGACATCACCTGGCTGTTTCTCCAGTTCTCCATTACACCGGTAAACTTCCGCTATCAATGTTCCGGAAGTTAATTCCACAAACTTCCACTTCTATATCCTATATTTATTTTTATATCGTTGGTAAATATACCTCATATGCACTTCTGGTTGTATGCTAACTGCATTTCATTGTCTCTGTACATGTACAATCTAATCTAATTAAACGTATAGTTTATTTTTAGTTTATGTTTAGGTGCGTATGAAAGCACTTATTTAAGAATATTGATAAATGTTCTTGGTTATCTAATGCATAGTGAAGAGTTGGCAGTTGTCCAATAACATTGATGTTATTTTTTCCACCATTCAAACTTGCTCTTTTCTGTTGTAACCCATTGTGCTATGGTTATGTTTGCAGTATCTGGCAAAGAGGCTTGGGTTCGACACTCTTTGGTTTGGTTATCTGCAGACCACAGTCGGAGTCATTCAGCTTCTTGGTGGTCCAGTTTTTGGAAGGCAAGGAACGTTTGTTTTTCCTCAATGTTTTTTTTCTTATATGTTGCCACAGAGATGAAAGAAATGTGGATTTTTTGTTATTAAGTCCACATTTTTTACAGGAGCACCGTTAGGGTGAGGGACATGTATTTTCAAAACCCTGGAATCTGGGGGTCTCCAGAGACCTACTTAATAAATAATAATAATAATAACAATAATAATAATATAAATAATTCATTTTTTGGCGCCTTCCAAAACTCTCAAGTTCTCCTTAAGGTCATCTTACAGAGTAGGACATCATACACAAAGCACACCATCATCCACTTTATCCCGGCATCACCACCACACACGTTTACACACACACAATCAAATTGACCCAAAGCACATGTTTTTGGACTGTGGTGAAGAACCGGAGCTCCTGAGGAAACCCATGCAAGCACAGGAGAACATGCAAACTCTGAACAGAAAGGTCCTGGTTGACCTTTAACTCACACCTTCAGTCACAAACGGGCCTTCATGCTGTGAGGAAACGGCACTAACCACTTCCTCACAACTGCTGATATGTCATTAACACCATACTTTGTGACTGTTTCCTCTGTAGGTTTGCAGATATATTTGGTGCCCGAGCCGCCCTCTCGGTGTCTTGCCTGGCATCGGTGGTTTATTTTTTACTCTTAGCTGTGGCAGACAATACCTTTATGCTTTTCATACACAAGCTTCCTGCTGTGTTCATGCATGCTCTTCCAGGTAGGAAGCATGTTTTTATAATATATTTCTTGTAACTATTGGTCCGGTGATGCCCAAGCTTCTGTCTGTTCTGCTTGCAGGAGCTCAGATGGTTGTTGCTGACCTGTCAGAGAGTGATAAGCGAGCCGATGCTCTCGGCAAGCTTGGACTCTGTTTTGGCATTGGCATGATTGCTGGATCATCACTGGGTGGAACACTCAGTACACGCTTTGGGTAAGGAGAATGGAAGATGAGCTGTGTGCGAGAATACTATGAATATGTGTGTTTGTTCTGCAGCGAGAAGTCTGCTGCCTGTTTTGCAGCCATTGGGAGTTTTGTTTCCTTGGTGTTGGTGTTGAAATTCATTCCTAAACACACAAAACTACAAGCTGCACAGGAGAGTGAAGGTATGAAGGGTAAAGTCTTTCTATTTAATATAATTAGGTTTCAGAAGCTGTTTGATTATTATGATTTGTTTTTTGTTTTATTTGTATGCCTATGTGTTTTTAGAGAAGGGATCCTCTAAATCCGTTTTTAGTCTGGGGCAGATTACTAGATTAATGAGGTTTCCTGGTGTGGCAAAGACTTTCTCAGTAAAGATTGTCTCTGGATTACCCTCAGGTAACCACACACAAACTAAAGTTTGAAACTCGTGAAAACAACACTTGTTTTTCGTTTTGCATTATAATGCATGTCAGTTCCTGTTTTGCTTTAGGTATATTCCAAGTTATGTTCTCAATCATTGCCATGAACTTCTTTCAGTTAAAGGCAGAGCAAAATGGTTATCTGATGGCTTACTTCGGCATAGTACAAATGGTATGAAAGCTCACATACCCAAAGCTTCTGAAACAAATGGATTTTTTAAGTTGATTTGATGATTTTGTGAAAATGATTTTCTCAACTTTTTAGGTGATTCAAGGTGCTGTAATTGGGCGTCTTACTTCTAGATTTTCGGAAAAGACCTTATTGCTGCTCTCTGTAGGGATTTCCAGCCTTGTGGGCCTAGGACAGGTAAAGCAATCTCACAACCTTATAATTTACATTACGTATACTCTACCTGCATTTACATGTATTTTCATGGTAAAATGTATTATACAAATTATAGTTATCAGTATTAATAAAACATTAACAAATAATAAAATACATTTGGTATCAAAACTTTGATTGAACAAAGTGAAGAAAACATTTGTTTTTTATTATAGCTTTTTTGCCATGTAGCTTAGGAATTCTATCAATCCTGTAGCTTCACAAGCTCATCACTTGCAGTTATATCCATCATTGTGATTTGAAACATCCCCACAGCATTAAATTGCCACCACTATTATTCCTCCTTTCAATGTCATCTCTATGTATTTAAAATTTTAAGAAATGCCAGGACAAAGAAAAATGTCAGCCAGGTTGTCTGCACAAGTTTTTAATATAAATGCTTAACAATGAAAATAGTTATTTTTAATTGTATACTGGTGTTATATATTTTATTATGATTTATTATTATTTTTCTTTTTTTTTTATTGCCTAAATGAATAAAGATGTGGCCTAGTGGTATTGAGTTTGACTTGCCATCACACATTGCCGATTTAAATTCCAGACCTGTAAATTCCTTTCAAAATTCCAGACCTGTAAAAACTAAAGTGTAAATGGGCAAGATTCAGAACCCAATCTTTTTTTTCCCCATCCAACCTCTCTCTCTTTGTCTCTCTCTCATTGACAACCTGTATTGTTTGATTACAGTTCTGCTAAATAATTTTTTATGTTTTTAGGCTATGATGACCAGTGTGACCCACTTTTGCATTATTGTGGTGCCGATGATGTTCTCTCTCAGTGTTTTCAATGTCATCACAGATAGCATGTTGACCAAAAGCGTCTCTCCTTCTGACACAGGTAATCTACAACTGCCTCCATAGAAGAAACCATGATTTACTTTGTGTTAGACACTGGGGTTTATTTTTTAATTAACTGTTTGTCTGTTCAGGAACCATGCTGGGTCTCTGTGCATCTGTACAGTCTCTTTTGCGAACAGTGGGCCCGACCATTGGAGGATTCCTCTACGAGTCATATGGTGTGCCATCTTTCGGATACATCCAGTTTGCCATCAATGCTGCTGTTTTTAGCATCTTGCTCGCCACTGGAGGGCGCTCACAGCCACTAAAACCTTAATTCCAAAAGACAAAGTTACTCTAGTTTTTAAAAGACCATCAGCTTCTTATAAACTTCATCCAGGGAAGTACATTTAATAAGCCAACTTTTTTTATTTACTCTTCTTAACTTTTTAAATAATTGGAAAAGGTGTCGGCTTGATAAAATGTGCTAAAATCTGTGCTTTGGAGTATGAATGATTGTGGATTTAGTCTTGTCTAATTTAAGTGGATTTACTTTAAACGCACAACACGTTATAGAGTAACACTTTATAACGATAAAAAAGTCCTTATTTTCTGAGCACAATTTTATCATTTTTCAAAATTGTTTCATCTTATTCAATTTTTATTTTCTTGTTCATTGTTGTTACTGTATTACAGGTTTGTAAAATGCTTAAAACCAATTTAAATATTGATGTAAAGAACATTTATTAAAATTTGAAATGTGGAAAAAATGTGAGTCAAAAAAAGAAATAAATATTCAGATGCGTTTATCAGTTTATTGAAGTTGTTTTGGCTTTTAATTTATCATGTGAAAAATAGTGTTTACTTTAAGTGTTTTGCTTCTGAATTCAGTTTACATTTCTAAGAGGAACACATTTTCTTTTCTCAATACTGTCTTGTGATGTTTTGCATGTTTAATCTGAAATTTGTAGTCTAGATACAATTGTGTGATTTGCATATGCTTCATCCTAATAGAAGTGCACACGTTTTTTTCAGGGAGGAAAAAATCAGTTTTGTTAAACTTTTGGTGAATCTTTTTTGTTTTTGTGTTTGTCTGATCTCTGTAAAGGCCTATTTTTTTCTATCCGGACCTTTTTTCTTGTAGTGTTAGTGTACATCATTTGCATGTATTATGCTAATAAAGGCCAGCGCACTGCTGAGTTGAGGCAGCATCTTCAGCACATCAGATGCACGCGGACCAGTGCGCGAGGAGCAGCTGCAGTCGGGCGGGAATATGAGTCGGTCGTGCCCATCCATGCAGCATTGAGGGGAGAATCTCATTCCATTTTTAGTGATTCGCATGAGTCACGAATGGATCCTATTTTAACTCTCGGAAAGAAACTTTTTTTACTCTATTTATTCTGCAGTTTAATATTTGAAGGTAAGTCATATTTCTATAGGTCTTACCAATAGTTTACTAGTTCATTCTTAACAATCTTGGTATAAAACCAGCCTGGTCGAACCGTAAAACCATTTTGTATTTTAAAAAATTTTTCCACATTTGAATCGGTTACATACAAACGTTGCATTCTATATTTAAGTTCCTTGAAAATATTACGAATTAATTGATTCGTTTTTTGATAGTCTTAATTTAAATAACTACTGGCTTTATCATCGTAACTTCTACTTGTCACTATGTGTTTAGTTTCATTGTTGTTGTTGTTTACAGCACATCTCACGTGGGCCACTGGAAATGTATCCCACCAGAATGATTTTGAAAAGTGAGTTTTACTTTCATCAACCTAATTGTGCTGCTCGTTAAAGCACTTAAACGTTTCATGCGTTGTTAATTTGACAGTTCTCTGTGCTGAAAGTATCTTCTGTGTTTGTGGCGAAGCACCTGTGTGACATTCGCTCGCGGGCAAAACGTTAAGCTTGTTTGCTGAACTCCCGCGTAATTAAAGAAAGGTCTCCGGGTCTGGAATAGTTGTGAAACAGACAAAGATCACTCGAAAGGCTTGCGAGTCTCTGGCTTCTCTGTCGAACACAAGTGCTGATTCGCTGTGTTGCGCAAAACAAACCGCTCCTTGTTCTCTGTGTCCCGGCAGCGGCAGCAGCGGCAGCAGCGGCGGCGAGAGCAGCGGGATAATGCGGGAGAAATGGGATCCCGCTTCCCAAACCGAGCAGGTAGGAGCTGAAGCGACTCATTGAGAGATCGCACAGGAAACCCGCGCTAAATGCAGTGGCACGAGGTTAAATGCATAACATTACAGAAAAAAATGAGGTGTTAGCCAAAGATCGATGATAAGGACTCTTGTGGTTTCAGTGAAGCGTTTTGATTTTCATTGGCTCGTTTCTAATGATATGCAAGAATATTAAGAATTTAACGGTATCAAAATGTTTGCAAATTGTTACATTTAATAATTAGTCTGGAACAATTTATACAATATTAGATTAACATGCCAAATAAAGTGACGCTTGTTCGTGTATTTCTAAAAAAAAAAAAAATTTAATTTTAATTTTCCTAATAATAGCATTAGTAGTGCATTTTGTTTGTAAAAATTATGATCAGGATTAATTTGAATAAAACAATAAGACGTATATAAACCGTATATTCATTTAAATTAGTGAATTGTTCAAAACAATGAAAAGCTAGTCTGAACATCACAGGAAAAAGTACTTTAAGCCACTTTAAGTCTGAACAGTAATGATGTAGTAGCTTCAGTATGTGTTTTAAATAACAGTAGTTTGAAATGAAACGGTTGAATATTAACGTCTAGTATTTTGAATGAACACAAAAAGTTGTACCAAAAAAAAAAAAAATTGTTTTGTTTTAAGAAGCTGACCCCCTTGCATGTCACTGTTTAATTCACACACTGAAAACACATCCCCCAGTGCTGGCTTTGTTGAGCTCTTTGGGACAAAAGCCGTCATTTCGGAGTGGGTAAAGCGGTTTCGGGTGTCTGCTGGACGCTTAGGATTGGTAAAGCTGCAGCGACTGTTCCCCAGAGCTGCTATTCACCAGGACACACAGGCCCCGTTCATGATGTTAGAATACATCTCTCTTGTAGCTCGTAAGCTACATAAAATTATTGACCTCTCAGATATCAAGTGTGATGAGGGAACAGTAGTTAGAATACAGTTGGTTTCGGTCAGATAAGAAAATGATTTGGTTGTGTAGTGAATCACTAATCGCTCTCAGATCCCCTCTCCTGCAGATGAAAATCTTATTTCATAATGGACAGTTTCTGCAAAAATCAGCAGTGATTTACAACATTAGGTTTGGAACAGAGGTTGAGATATGTCCTCATATTCTCCTACTTCGAGGAAAGAAAATTATTTAGTGAAAAACGAACTACTTTCGTTTTTCGGTAAATTATGGGTTAATTAGGTTGCTTTATACTGTGATGTTCCATGTCACCGGTATATCTTTTTCTTGTAAGATAAGATAATTTTACCTCATATTTATATACTTTACATATACAGTATATTTGTTAACATTTATGTTGAGTTATATGAATATCTTATACAAAGTAAAGTATTTAAAGAAAGTTATTCTTCTTTATGTTAATATTTATTATTAATATGAATCATATATTATAGTGAAAAGCTCAAGGTAAATGCTGTTTCATTCTTTTAGAGAATTCTGTTGAAGAGCAACACATCATTCTCGTCGTCATCAGCTGTGACAGAAGTTAGCAAGCCATCACACCGCAGAGCCAGTGGTAATACTTTAGACATTTCTACAGTAATGATTGAGTTAAAATCTGTTTATGTTTGTCTTTTGTTGACTTTAAAGTACTGTGTTCTCTTTTGTATAAATATTTGTTAGAGTTAGCGCAACACCGATTTTTGTAATTCTAGTAAACTATTGTCTTCATTTTTTACCTGACTATGTTTGCTAGTTATTATTAAAAAACCTTAACTGTTAAAAAATTGTAATTTTTGCATGGGTTTTTGAACTTCTGTGATGAGCAAGCATCAAGCGCAGGATCTTGTGAAATATGAGTGCTGCTGGTTTCCAGTGGACATCTGTTGAGCAGAGTGTCATCATTACACACAAGAGCTGGATTCTCCTCCACGCTTTAATTATTCTCACCAGATGCCAATGTCATTCTTCCCTTGCATTTAAACCTTCACCATGTCTTCTAAATATCATATCTTAAATGCTTAATGTCATTTAACAGTTGATTGTGAAACACCTTGCCTGAATGGGGGATGGTGTGTCCATCCAGACTCCTGTAACTGCACTTTATACCAGGCCACTGGATCTCACTGCCAGACAGGTACTGTGGATCACACACCATTTTTGTTGTCATGATTGTTATGATAAATTATAGACTGAATTGAATGGTTTCAGTTCCCAACCTCGGCTTTGAGCGAGAGATGACCTGTCGTTCGTGGGGACAATACAATTACGAAACCTTTGATGGGCTTTATTACTATTTCCCTGGCAAATGCAGTTATACCTTACTGAGAGACTGCGAAGATGACACCCAGTCGAGAGTACACGTACAGGTACCTTTTTGTTTTTTAAACTTGTATCGTTTTATTTGTTTAACATATTGCTATGTCTGAACCTTTTGTTTTTTTTTTTTGTCAACATTTTATTGACAAATTTTACAAGGCAAACTGATATATATTTATATATACATACATATTTTTTTATTTTGGATTTTTTTCATTTCCTTTTATTTTGATGTTAATGGGTTGGCATCCTCTCACTAGGTCAGATATGTGAATCCTAATGCGTGTGAAGCACAAAACTCTTGCCTGGGGTGGACTTTTATGGCCATTCATTGAGAACGTGATCTCATTATTATGGCCATTTATGTTCATTACAGTTTAATACAGTAATTATTGCCAGAGCCAAAACAAAATTGGCTTTGTTCTTTGAGGATCACTGATGGGAATCCAGAGGAGGTGAACTAACTCAGCCAGGAGTTTCTTTAGGCCATTAGCTTAAGTGCCAATATCATTTATCAATGAGTTGAAGGCATGGCCCGCAGTAATTTAGAACTTAGGCTGGATCGGCCCGACTGCGCTGGATTAGAAGCTTCCACTCTGGTGTAGTCTGGAAGGGGTTTATAAGAGCTGCTCGTTGCATTTGAAACCTTCTGCAGGGTCTTGTTCAGCAGAACACACTCTGTGATGCTGTTAGTTTTACGTCTAAACCACATTCTCAAGAAAACCATTCTTATTCATTTGTCTGCAGGTGCACAATGACCCAGAATGCAGTTCTTTTCCCTATTCCTGCCGACGTTCAATAAGCCTTTTTCTGCCGTGGGAAGGGGAGATTAGGTTACAAGACTTCAGTGTTACCTTCAAGGGTCAAAGGTAATTTATATTGAGATTTTAGAAATGAAGTTTTGGGTGACGCGGTCCTTTGTGTAGCTTGAACCACAGCTGTCTTTTTATTGCAGTGTTCCGCTGCCCCATAGCATCCATAATGTTGAGCTGAAGCGAATCTCCGACTACATTGTAGTGTCCCAGTCGCAGGGTTTTACTCTGGCTTGGCAGGGACTCACAGGTTCTGTGTATATTAAGATGAGTCCTGAGTTTGTGGGACAGATGTGTGGATTATGTGGCAACTTTAATGCGGACACTGAGGACGACCTGAAGACAAGCTACGGCAAGTTACTCACATGTGGAGAACTAAAATAGAATATTTAATGTGTTGCTGTACGTGCTATTGTCAATTCAAAACACCATTTTGCTAAATCTGTGGTTTTATTCCAGGTGTATTCACGCAGGATTTGGCAATGTTCGGAAATAGCTGGACCGAGGAGGAACCCCAGATGACGGGATGTCCTATCGTCCCTTCCTTCTTTCTGTCACCTTGCGCAGCACAAGATTCTCACACCCTATTGGTACAACAAACTGTTAAGAATTCTTGTTTGTATTTCCATAATGCATTCTTGTTTTTGAAACTATATGTTGAATTATTTTACTTCTCATACCCAAATTATCTTGTTTGCTCTCTGTAGAAAGTAGAGGAGGTGTGCAATACACTTCTGAAGGAGCCATTCAAATCATGCCATGAGTTTGTCAGTCCATATCCTTACATGGCCAGCTGCTCCAATGACCTCTGCCTGTAAGTCCTACAAGATAACACCTTTTGCCATTTTACATCTGACTTACTTATAGTTTAAATATAGGCTGCTTCAACAGTTCAAAACACATGCTACTTTTGTTAGTCCTTTTGCCAACTCTAAACAATAAAAGTATGGGCTTGATTCTGAGTTTGTACCACTGTACTGGTTTTATCCAGGTCTGGCCCTAATGGTGACGTTGTGTGCCAGGTCTTCACAGAGTACGCCAGGGCCTGTGCCCACGCTGAACATCCCCTTCATAACTGGAGGACACAATTTCCTGTTTGTGGTAGGGTGCCGAAAATGAAATTATATAAAGAACTATCCTTCATCATTTCCTCCGTTTTTTTCTCACAAAAAATCTCACTGTGATTAAAAATTTGTTTTTGCCTTTATTCGTCTTCTTAGATATGACTTGTTCGGAAGGGCTTTATTTTAAAGAGTGCATTACCTGCTGCCCCATACACTGCAAGATTGAACAGATGTGTATAGACAACAAGCTGCAGTGTTTAGATGGCTGCTATTGTCCTGATGGTAAGAACTTATCACATCATGTCCTGTCTGTGTGTTTGCAATGATGGCAGTGAAACGTTCTCATCTGAGTTTAGATTTGATCTATGAGGATGGCATGTGTGTCAAGGCATCTGACTGTCCATGTGAGCACCATGGGATTCTTTACCCATCCGGTCAAACCATACGAGAAGACTGCAACAACTGGTCAGACATTGTGTTTTTCAAGATATTAGTCATTTTGCTAGTGTGATATTTAAATCCTAATATCTTTTTTACCTTTCAGTACATGTTTGGCAGGGGTTTGGAACTGCACGGAGCACATCTGCCCAGGTGTTTCGTTTATTTTTAAATACAGTAGTTATTTACATTTCATATATGTATTTATATTTAATGCCAGCACTGAATTAATTCACAAGTTGAGCACTAAACATTTAAGAGCACTAAACACAGAAGACTACTACCCAGAGTTGAACTCTATATACAGAAGAGCACAACAATGATTAACCAGTGGCCCGATTAAGCGGAATCGACTGCATCCACTAACAGTTAATTGTAAACCAGCTCTGTTTGTCTTTTTGGTACAGGAGAGTGCTCTGTGACCGGTGATATGTTCTTCCAGTCTTTTGATGGGCGAATTTACACATTTCCTGCTACGTGCCAGTATGTTTTAGCCAAGAGCAGAAACTCGGGCAGCTTTACTGTGACCATTCAGAACGCACCCTGTGGAGCCGTGAGTTCTTCTGTACTTTCATGCTGTCTTGCACCAACACAAACTGCAGGAAATAGAGCAAAAGAGTAAAAAGGTCTGCCAAACATTCCAGAGCTAATCTAGTGTGGTGGTCTAAGGAACAAACTGGCAGCTGTACAGGGCAGTTGTAGCCTAGTGGCAGGGAGTTTGACCTGCCAACCAGGTGTTGCAGGTTTGGCACTAGGTCCGGTAGGTTCCAAAACAGAGCAAGACCCTGATCTCCTCCCCGGAGCTACAGCTTAAGGCTGCTCGCTGCTCCGTGTTTGTGTGTGTTCATTTCACTGGATGGGTTAAATGCAGAGTATTGATATGGTCCCTAGTATGCCATACTGACAATATGACTTCATTTTATTTTAAATTTGATTTAGCACTAATGATTGAAATAAATTGAAAAATCTTTCTAATGAAGTGAAATTTCTTATTTCCAACACTCGAGTCTTTCACTTGGCTGGAATTGTGGTTTTTGGGATGAGATGGCTGTGTGAGGACCAGCTTATCACTGTCAGATAAAAACCTGAAACACTACAACACCACAATGCATGAAGAGGTTGTCCCCTCATAGCTAAGCCTCCATCTCTGAAGTTAAAGCTCAACACTAGAGGAGCATTCTGGTGTATGGTGTCAGGGTTTGGAATCTGCTTATCTGAGCCACTGAATGACAGCCAGAGACTTTGTAGTTGCTCATACAGGGAGCAGAAGAAGAGAGATGTTTTTCAGTAAAACGACTGGTGACAGATCCTCGCACAGACACGCCTGTTAGAAGTGTCTATCATTTGCCTGAATGGAGCGATTCAGGGTTTATATCCTGTGATCAGCTCTCAGTAAGTCATTCAGAAGCACGAATGCGTAATGCCTAAATGACATAAATGGTGAATTAGTCCGAATTGAGATGTTGAGATGGACCGATATATTTGTTTTCTGGTGCAGAGAATACCATATTTTCAGACTCTAAGGCGCATGGGATTATATGGCGCACCATTAATAAATGTTTATCTTTAAGTGTTTTTCCCATTGAAGGCACTTTTTTGGATTATAAAACAGAAAATCAATTTTAAAAAATGTTTTAGAATTCCATGTGCACTTTATAGTCTGAGTTTCACTGTGCACTGTTCTCCAGTTTGTGGTAGATCTGTACATTTAGTACGTATCTGCTTTATGAATTTATGAATTTCTGACATCTGCAGAATCTGGACGGCGCTTGCATTCAGTCCGTGAACCTGGTGTTTGATGAAGATCCACGCACTGAGATCACAATGAGCCACAGCGGAGAAGTTTTCTTGGCCAGTCAGTTCAAAATATCTTTGCCATACGCGGATGGTAATGGCTTCAGTTTTTTCGTAGTGAGAGTGTTTTTATATGTACTATCAAGTCATCTTTTCTCAATGTGTTCAGATGTATTTCAGATCCAGGAGCTATCGTCAATGTTTGTTCAGGTGAAGTCTTCGCAAGGCGTGCGTCTGCAGTACAACTGGAAGGAGTTTAGACTTTATCTTCAACTGGAACAGCAGTGGAGAGATGAGACTGTGGGACTCTGCGGAACCTTCAATGGCAACATACAGGATGACTTCCTGTAGGTACAACACTGAGGAGTGTAAAATCTTCTCCGCATGTACCTTTATTTTGGAATTCACTTGTTTTGTGGCTCCAGTTCCCCGTCTGGCATGATCGAAAGCACACCACACTTGTTTGGAAATGCTTGGCGGGTTTCCTCCGCATGTGTGCCCCGGCCCAGTTTACCCCAGCTTGACCCTTGTGACACACACCAGCAAGCAGGTGAAACGTGGCTTTTTTCCTAAAAGATCAGATGTTTCTGATTCCGTATTGGGGAAATTTTACCGACCCAAGCAGCAATACAGAAACAAAAGAAGACCATGTAAAATGCAATACATATGTTGAAATGGCGTCTACTTTCTGTAATTTCAGCTTCCTACGCAGTGACAAAGTGTGACATTTTGACGCAAGAGACCTTTTCTCCCTGTCACGAATACGTGAGTCCGGTGGCGTACCAACTACAGTGTCGCGCAGATGTCTGTAAGTGTGGTACGCCCTGCCTGTGCTCCATCCTTGCTCACTACGCTCGCACCTGCAGGAAACATGGTGTTGTTATCAGCTTCCGCTCACTTCTGACTGAGTGTGGTGAGTCCAGCACAACCAGGCATATACAGTAGCCTCCTGCTTATGGACACAACTTTACTCTGCATGTATTTCAAAACCGGTCGGCGTGTATTTTAGCCACACCTGTGTTAAGGTCAAACACAACATGAGCTTTTGAGGTTTGCACATTTTTTGCCGGCACTTCTAAGTATGTAGCTTGGAAGATTTTGGAAGAAGCCAAAACTATAAGAATAGACCTTTATTAAAAGCACAAAGAGAACATTTTTGAAACCAAACAACATATGTCTCAATAGCCCCTTTCACACATATAGACGTTACCAGTAAAGTCATGTGTGAACAGACATATGCCGGTAATTTTGTTCTGGCAATTTGCTGGCAAGGGTAGCTGGTAACGTAAACAACTGGTCTGAGCCAATCAGAACAATCACAGAACAATCATAGGGTTCACAGGTGCAGCTGTTTAAAAGGTGTCCCCAGATAATGAGGTCACCGAAAATGCTAGTGTGAATGGTGTTTTACCTGTAAAATGTCAGAATGGTGGTGTAAACGGTCTCTACCGATGAAGTTGTTTCAGTAATTTTCCGGCAATTTTCTGGCATTGCTGTTTGAAAGGGGCTAATGAGTCTCTTTAGCCAGGATGGCTAAATTATCTTGATGTTAAGCACAACATCTTCCAGTAAAACCCATAGCACTGGGGTACAACTTTATTGAAAACATCATCCGATGTTATATCTGGGAGAAAGCGATCCTATGATTCAGTTGTTTGATCCAAGGGATTCAATTGTTTGAATCAATCCATGTGATCTTTCTCTCAAAGCCAATGGCAACTAATACATCTTGACGCTAATTTTATTTATTTATTTTTTAAATATGTCTACTTATTAGGATATGTACATAGGCAAGAGACCACTGTGTTTGAAAATAACTACTTCAATCAATACATTTCCACAATCACATTTGCAAAAAATGACACTTAAATGTTTTTTATTCAGCTGTCTCTTGTCCACCTACTATGGAATACGGACACTGTGTGTCTTCATGCCAGCGCCGTTGCCTGTTTCTGTCTCTCCCTCAACCGTGTGGCGATGAGTGCGAGGAAGGATGTGTGTGTTCCGAAGGAAAATACTTCAACACACACACTCACACCTGTGTGACAAGGTACAAATACTTATCACAGACAAAATATTGCTCATTTTTCTTTTTCGCGTTTAACTTGACTGCGCTGAACGGTATTTGGTTAAACACATTTGAGATAAAAAGGCATAAAATCAATAATCAATCAAACCTATTAAACAGATCCAAATAGCTGCTTCAAAATATTCACTGTTCTCTTTCATATAATCAAAATAATGCTGCTTTTTTGTGTACAAGAGTGAAGTTTTCGCAGTCTTTGCTCAAGCAGCTCCAAAATGTTATAGACCTAACAACCTCGGTGTAGTATAACGCTTTTAGCCTCCGTGCCCTCACATGGGTTCACTTCCCTTAAATGTCCTGTGTCCTACTGCCACATACTCAGTGTTTACTAGAGTTACAGCACTCATGCTGGCAGAGATGGAGAGAAAGGCAAAGTCGTGATGGTTAGAGGAGGGCTTTGGCTTCTCTCTCCACTACAGATGTAACTAAGGTTGTGGGAGAGACGGGCGTAAATGTGGCCTGTTGTCTCGTACCTTCGCGTGAAAAGTCAGCTGTTCAACTTAACATGCCACAGTACCAAAGGTCTTTGCTATAAGATTTTCACTTGTATTGTTATGAATTAAAGGTTGTTTTTGAGTTTCTGTTAGTGAGTTGCATTAGATTTCAAGCATTCAAATTACTTTTTTTTGTCGTGGACAGGAACGAGTGTCCATGCAGTTTTCTGGGCGCCGATTACTCTCCTGGAGATGTGATTATGACATCATCAGGTGTACAGTAAGACTGGCTTATTCATTTATTAATATTAACTATTTATAATTCCTTATTTAAATTAATATAGCCTTGGATAATATTTAAATTCACAAAGGGGTTAGGGGATTGTTTAAAATTAGGAATGATAGATATTTTAAAACAGTATTTGATATATATAGTGGCACTGTGAGAGAGAGAGAGATTTATTAACAGTTATGGATTTATAGCTTTATTAAAATTGCTTTTTTTATTTAGTAAAGTTAATAAAATGATACACAAACAAACACTATAGAGATATGTATATTTACATTTATGTAAGGTGTCTTTGAGTGCTAAGAAAGGCGTCAATTTAAATGTATTATTGTTATTATATATAAATATAATATTATAATAAATATTTCAACAGAGTTTGCCAAGATGGAAAACTGGTTTCCCAAAGCTCAATTATAGGTGAGTGCTGTTTTTTTTTTTAATCATTTTGTTGATACGTAGAGTATCAGAAATGTCCGTTGTGCTAAATGATTTTATTATGAGTTCAGTGTGTGTTATTTTATCACCCTCACAGATACCTTGTGCCCTCCGGGGCAGTTTTATGAAGACTGCGGTAATCAAGTGGACAGATCCTTAGCTAACAAAGGACTAGCATGTGAACAAACCTGCGAGTCATATTTGTTGAACCTGACCTGCTCCGCACACGAGCCTTGTGTACCAGGCTGCGTCTGTCCCCCTGGGTGAGCTTTAGCTGTTTTACTCTTTTAATGAAGACTGCGTCGTAATTATACATCATTTTCCATTCAACTTAATGGTATCTGTAGTGGATTACATGTCCAGGTAGAAGCGTATGCACCTGGATCACTTTACGTGGTAAAGATAACATGATAGGTGTTGTGATACTCTTTAAGAAATGTATGTAAATTTATGGGAAACATTTCCCTCGAGTCTTTCAAACCACATTATCATACATGGAAAAAGTCGATAGAATTTTGAATGATACAGTATATTGGGGAAATTGTCATTCTAACACTCAATATAAAACAATTGAGTAAAAATCAGTGTGATTTGGACTTTTGTTGTCCGTTTAACCCGCCGAGCTGAACAGAAGCATTGAAGGATTTGTGTGTAAATGTGTGTGTGAGTAACTGTATGTGACTTTATGTGTGTGTGGCTGTGCAGTGATCCGTGGCTAAGCTTTGTGGAATTACGTACCTGAGTAGCGTCAGGAATTGCTCATTTCCATTACACATACGTACATACTCAGGGCCTTTTACTTTGCTAACCTGGGCCAAAACGTACTTGGAAACAATTTCCAAGCATTTGTTCATCATGAATAGGTAAGATTGTTTAGTTTTTGTAACATGCAAATCTCACCAGTAATACATACACGTGATACAAAGATAAACCTAGTAGTCCCTAAAAGCACAAAAGCTGCCAACGCGTGTTCACGGATGAATGACGTCTGCTCTACGTGTCGAGGTCTCACTTGGACGGTGTCTTATGGTCTTGGTGATGATGTCGATACAGATCAGTTAAAGGGTCTCCACTGACTCAGTGGGAACCTTTGCTAGTGTCTACGGCAGGTGAAAAGACTTCTTTGTCATTTATTTTCACTTCCCCCTCTTTTCCCCCCCCGCGTCACGTTCCCACTAAAGGGGCCTCAAAGAGCAAGACTCTTGCTCTATAGATGGATTTTTGTCATCTGATACGTTTAATGCCAGTGTCTACACAAGCAAACTGAGGTTAAGTGCCATATCACAAGCTTAACTTCCTAAAGCCATCCTCACCCATAACAGCATGATAAGACTTTTGTCTCAGTTTTCCGCTCACCAGCACCATTTAGACACCATCCTTTGCTAGTGGGAGTCTCGGAATACACGCTAGGCTTAAAGTGAAGAAGAATTAAGCTGCGCATTTTTCTGATTACAAAAATTGTTTGTTAATAGCTGATATATATATATATATTTAATTATTTTTTTGTAAATGTATTATTGTTATAACTAGGTTAAAACTAAAGGCTTTTGCAAGTTTGTTTAATTTTTGGGAAGTATAATTCCAGGATTAAAATGTGCAGAGCTTTGCACTTAAAAGCTCTTAGATCCCTGCTAAATCTGAATCATAATGGCAATCTAATACTCTCGGCACAAAAAGAAAAACTCTCATGAACATTCATCAGCTACATGGTGAAAGGTCTGCAAGGTCACCGACGTGTCTGGAGAGCAGCGAGCGTCACTTTATAGAGAGGAACTGATATTTAAGAAGGTTGTGAGCCAGTGTTTTTGACTTTTTGACCTTTTAAAATGAATACTAATTCACAAGCGCATCATGGGAAAAAAATGGATGTGCCACTAGCTTTTAATCAATTTCTGTGATCTGACACGGGTCAACTACCGAACTAATTACATGTTATGGAATCACTTTGAAAGAAAGTCACAAGTTAGATGTGTAAAGTTTATGCAGGTTAGTACTGGTCTTATAGAAACTGATGAGGAAAATAGAGAACATGTTTGATGATAGGAGACATTCTGATATATACAGATTTGGTCAAATTAATTAATATTTTCTAACATTGTTTGTTTCAATTTAATGTTGTTAAATAAGTATATATATACTGTCAATGATTTTTGAGCTATATGCCTTATGATGTATATGATGTACGTATTCCATCTGTTGTGTTTAGTCAGGACATATTGGTATTGGATCATTTTAGGCGAAACTGATCTGCAAATTAAATGTTCTGCATGAAAGTGTTCCCCACATTAAGACAATTATACTATACGTAACATGGAAAAGTATAGTGAAACTACCAAATGTATCAAAAACATTATTAGAAGGCCATGGCCTATTTTTCAATCCTTCCGTGATGGTGGTCTTCTATTATAGGTGGCCTTCTACTGGAAGGTGGCACTGTGTTTTTCAACTAATTAGTTGTCAAACCCTTGCAAACAATGACTTTGAGCGTACCTAGTCACATCAGAGTCAAATTGCTTTGACTAAACATAGATGTAACAGGGGTACAAGTGACTTGTTCTTCTTTTTCTTATTCTCTCTTATGAAAAAAAAAAAAAAACAATATTTGTTCTAATGTGATATGATTTAATTCTGGACTTTAAGTACAAAAACGTGGTGTCCTGATTACCTGTAATCATAAAGAACCTGTATTTGTAAATGAAAACTGTATTTGTGTATACAGTAAGGGAAAACTGTATGTGTTGAACGTATTAATGTCGTGTAAGGTCTTATAAAAGCTTGTTGAGGAGCTCCTGGATGTGTTGCTGGTGGCCCAGTCTGTGTGTCACTGGAGCTGTAGGTAAAGGGGTGTGTTTGTGAGCAGGGGAATTCCTGCACTAATGAGAAGCTGTAATTACCTCCAGCTGTACTCATCAAGCCAAGCATTTAATAGCAGCCATGGTTATTTGTGCTGTAAACAGGTGCACAGCTGGGTCAAATAACTGATAAGCTGCTTAAAGACATTCCTGAATTCCATACTTCATAATCAGCACTATTTAATTTGTCTAGAGAAAATAAGGAAAAGAATGGCGGCGTTCAGTTTTTCTAGGGACATTTATTGTGTGTGTTGCTGTTTTTTCACTTGATAACAAAGTATGGTTTAGGGTTGTGAGGAATGTCAGGGGTTAATTCGGATGACCACTGTTTGCAATTGAAATGCGATCTTGTGATCTGCTTTGTCTTGGTGTTAAACAGGTTTGATTGAAGAGATTCTGTGTTGTGAGGTATGGTTTGGGTTGAAGAGAGTTGTTGCTGTTACCAGCTAGTGAAACTGAACACATCTCACATCATCTGGTAAATGGGCCTTTGGGTGGAGCATTAAAGTATCAATGTAACTTTAAATCTGCCACTCTTAACCACATACAGCCTATTATGCTGCAATTGTACAGGTTAAAAGAACAGTTAACACGGGTTAGTTAGTGCAAACTGATTCCTCTGACTCAGTGGGTGGTCACTGAATATAGTGAGTTTCCCTTTAAAAAAGATGAAATGAACGCTGCCTAAGACTCAAATCTATCATCAAATATGGAGACATTATGCGACAGGGCATCAATGGCACCACATCAAAGGTGGAGGGTGAGAAAATGGGTGGATGCTGGGTGACAGCATGACAATGATCTAAAATGCATGGCCAAGGCAACAAGCAAACAATTGGGGCCACAATTGTCTCAAGAAGAAGCATTTTAAAGTCATAAAGTGGCCAAGTCTGAACTGAAGGGTCACGTTGCCAAACATCAAGTACTTACAAGCATTCAGGAAACTAAAGGTTTTTTAAGTCACTTACCTGGACATTAGTGTCCAAAAAAAGTATGTAAAATGTATTGTGATAAAAGCCTCAGCCAAATGACTGTAAAGTAAAAGTGAAAGTAAACTGTGTTCTCTCACCTTTTAATTTACATTTGAGTGTTAATATTGACATTGCCATTATTGATATTAACATAAGAATGTTTTTCAACTACAGTCAATATTTTCTTCTTTTTTCTTTCTAATAAATAGAATTACCATCAGTCATCTAATGATTTTACCATTGAAAAAGTTGGACAGCGTACAATTATAATTTGTGTAAGATTATGAGGACATTTCAGGCATGTATAAAATGTATTTGTGTATACTATACAATGTTATACGTTTTGCCGGATGTATAATCTATTATTTTTAGTAGTAGTATTAATAGAAATAATAATAGTAGTATTTCACTTCCGTCTCCACATTTATATTATGTTTTTTTGTCTTAGTCTTGTTTGATTTCATGAAGGTACTATACTATACATTTGTAATTTGTAGAAAAGCGTTGTTTCGTAATTTCTGTAATTCATATCCTCTATGGTTTTGTTATATTTGTTTGAACAGTGGTACCTCTCATAACAAAATTAATTTGTGCCGACAACAGTTTTGTTAAATGGAATTGTTGTTGTATGGACCGCACTTTGCATATAAAAGCTCTAATCCGTTCCGAGGATCGGTTTAGAGAGGTACCACTGTAATTCGTTTTCAAGTCAGTGGTGGATGACGATAATTGGTGAGAAATGGCTTAGATGTTTGTTAGTTGTGGATCCATCTCTCTGTGTTTTTATTATTATTTCATGCAGAACAAAAGGTGTTCATGCATTCTTTGATGGAAGTAATGGATCCAGAGTGCTGGCTGGCTGATAAAGGGAGCTGTTAACGCTCATCTATCTGGACTGAAACTGTTCTCAGTTCCAATAGCAAGAATGCTGGGAACTCTGTGAGAGCCCTCGGGCCAGTAGAAATGATTCACTGCGATATTTATCCGCTTTATCAGCACGAAAAAGTAATGAATAGAGAGCTGGGACAGCTGACAGGAGCGATCTCTGGTCATTAAGAAATATCCTTTTATTTACACATTTTTAAAGATTTATTTAATTTTGGTTTCAAATTTTAAAATGCCGCTAGTCTTTTAAAAAAATTATGGCTGATTTATGTATGAACTGATTTCTGTCATTCTCATAAAATAAAATACAATACAATAAAACAGACTTAATAGTCTGTGTCTATCACAACAACACTATGAGATAGCAAGATGGGCAAATAGTCAAGTACTGTACCATTTAGTGTAAATATACATCTTTTCAAACTCTATTTGAGTTATTTGTTTCCACATGTACAGTATGTGCCATCAAAGTCCTCACAAGACAACTGTGTCGTACATTTTAGGCTGCTGAAGCACGGTGATGAGTGTTTTGAGCCCCGCGCTTGTCCTTGTTTGTGGAAAGGAAAAGAATATTATCCAGGGGACCGAGTATCTTCACCCTGCCATCAATGGTAAGATTGGAAAAAACGTTCAGATTCTTTGCTGTGTGCCTTCCAGCGAGTTACTGTTCCGTATTGGCGCTAAATTCTGCAAACCTTTCCATGCTTTCTGAACAATCTTACAGTAAAAAGCTGGGAAATAAAGAAGTTAGAGAAACATTATGTGTGATATGAATATAACTGTCTTGCAGTGTGTGTCAGCGCGGCACATTCCAGTGCGAGTTCCGACCTTGTCCCTCCATGTGCACTGCGTATGGTGACAGGCACTACAGAACGTTTGATGGCTTCTTGTATGATTATATTGGTTTGTGCAAGGTGTATTTAGTGAAGGTGAGTGTGCATAAGCGAAAAGTACTGTAATTTATAATGTAATAAAATAAGATATACGGTTATTCTTATGGGTTAAAAAAACAAGTGTGTACTAGTTGTTATAAAAAACTGTCTCCTACTGTATTTATTTTAGAGCTCATCAGATACCATTCTGACTGTCACGACGGAGAACATAGACTGCTTTGGTAGTGGAGTAATCTGCAGGAAGTCTCTGCTCATCTTCATCGATCTCTCTTTCATTGTGTTTGATGATAACACTGGGAATCCAGTGAGTGAGATTTCTTGCTCTCGGTTGTTGTCTGCTTTTTATGTATTACTACTTGTTAGTTTTACAAGTCACATCATCAAAAAAATATGTGAATAAATATCATTTATTTACTTGTGACTTCTGACAACCCCACTATAACTCCTTGCAGCTATATTTAGTGGTTGGTAAAAGAGGCAATACACTAACAATACCAATACAATAACAAAGGGCTGAAACATTATCGATATTGTAGGAATTACAAATTATTATTGTGACATATTTTATCATGGAAAGTTTCATGATGTGATACAATATTTAAAACCTGTTTCAAAACTGTATTCTGCAACTTTTTAATAGGAAAGTAGGTATACATATTTACTTATCAAACTTGTGATTTGAAATTGTGGAAATTATTCAAGGCTGATTACTAAAAATGCTCAAGCATAGTTTTCTAGATTTGTTTGAACAGTGTAATTCGGGTTCATTCCATCAAGGATAACATAGATTTGAAGGCTGGAATCCCAAATTTGCTGCTTGCAACAATATGTTTTAGTATGTAACAATTGAGTTTGGTTTGCTGTTGTGGCGTTTACGCAGAACCCATCCAGTGTAATCGATAGAGAGAGAGTCTATATCTGGCAAGCAGGATACTACACCATTATCCATCTGCTTGGGGAAGATCTTACTGTTCTTTGGGACAGAAAAACCACAGTGCACATCCAGGCTGGCCCAAGGTGGCAGGTACATTTGAAAATATTGTTTTGGTTTTATTGAGAAGTTTGTATCAAAGATTTTGTTTTTCAAAAAATGTCTGTATTGAACATTCCTCAAATTTCTGTTGTATGGTTTATGATTTTATTTTAAATGGCTTTTTCTTCTTTTTGTAAAGGGCAAGCTTTCTGGTCTCTGTGGAAACTTTGACCAGAAGACCGTGAATGAGATGAGAACTCCGGAGAACATTGACTCAGCAACACCACAGGAGTTTGGGAACAGCTGGACAGCTGCAGAGGTATGACAAAGCATTAGAATACAGAAGGCCATTTTTTCACTATCAAGTTTTCTACGTTTCATTCTAAGTTTATGAATTCGTCTGAATCTTTTCATGTAGTGTGTGAACAGTCCTGATATAAGGCACCCCTGCAACTTGAATCCTCTTCGAGAACCTTTTGCAAAACAACAGTGTGGGATTTTGCTTAGTGAAGTATTTCAAGTCTGCCACCCTATGGTAGGTTTGTAACGTGAGGAGTGATTTACCATTATTATAAAAAACCTTAAACATGGGTTAGGTTTGTGTGTATGAGAGTTTAATGAAATGTCTGTGATGCTGTGTAGGTAGATGTCACATGGTTCTATATGAACTGTCTGGTCGACACGTGCGGTTGCAACCGTGGAGGGGACTGTGAGTGTTTTTGCACCAGTGTTGCAGCTTATGCACATCGCTGCTGCCAAAAAGGCGTTCCAATTGATTGGCGCTCTCCTTCTTTATGTCGTAAGTGATGGCCATTAAAACCCAGTTGGGGTTTCCTATGCATTAACAATTTCTAAAATGTGAAAATTAATTTTAAGGTCAAATCTGCAAAACTGTTTTCAGCCATGAATATAATTTCAACGAGGTCGCAATACCATAGTATAAATGAAAAATAAATTATTGTGTTTTTTTCCAGCTTATGACTGTGAATACTACAACAAAGGTAACCAACTTTTTTTCTTTGAATGTGAATTTACTGATTGTATACTGATCCAGATTAACTCCATGCAGTCCATTCTGGTTAATCACATCGGATAAGATCATTTTGGATCTAAAAAACAGCTGGTCCAATTAAGCAGACATGTCCCGTATTTGGCACAATAAGGCAGGATTTTAAAATGTTATTATAACCTTTATTGTTCAAAACACAAACAACCTGTTGTGTTTCTGTATTCTGTATTCTTTTATAACGTCTTTGTGTTGATCTTGGACTAAGAAAAGCGCTCTATAAATAAACTTGAACTTGAACTAGTGAATGTGTTTACCGTTATGTTAACACACTAATTTTACATTAGTGTTTGAAGGAAACCGAATAATATTTGGCTAATGTTTGTCTAAACTTCTAATGCCCAATTTCCTCATTGTGTAATCAGTTCATCCATAGGTAGGATGTTCTCTACATCTTTCTTTTTGTTTCATAGCTCTAGGAAAAGGACCACTGAAGTTGTTGACCTACAGAGAAAGGGGAACCATACTAGCAGTCAATAAATCAAGTGGAATGGTTTTTCCACTAAAAGAAGTGCTGAGTACTGATGGTGATCTGTCATTGTTTATGATGACACCAGCCCTGAGCAAAGCTCGACCACATGGTTTGTCAAATGGCACAAAATATACACCAATGAAACATAGAATGTTTATTTCTTAACAGAGGTGGTAAAAAGTACCTGAAGATCATACTTGGGTAAAAGGACGGATACCTTACTGTAAAAATGACTCCATTACAAGTTACAAATTACCAATTCCAAGAAGACTTGTGTAAAAGTTGTAAAATATCCAAGTTTTTAAAGATTTTTATATTTATCAATTTTAAAGAACTTCTTTCGGTTTTTGTTTCTTAAATAGAAATGAAATGTAACATCTCAATGTTTTAAAATGGCAGAACAAAACAAATAAAAAAAAAGATCAGTATCAGTTAAACTCATATATGCAAAAAAGGACATTTACGTGATGTACGTTAAGAAGTAAGTAAGAGGCTTTTATTGTCATTGTATGTTGTACAACGAAATTTCTTTCTGTAGCTCCCCGAATCCAGCAGCAATAAAAATAAATTGAAAACCAGTATGCAATACAATAAACACAATAATAAAGAAATGTAAAGGAAAAATAAACAAACCAAAATAAAAAATTAAATATATAAATTTAAAAGTATGAAAGGAATATAAAATATAAATACAAAAGGGCAGTTGTGGGATTGATATACATGGGATTGGTATCTCATAAAAAAGCATCCAGTACCTTCAGCACCCTGCAGATGGCAATAATAATAATAATAATAATAATGCCTCATCAGCCCAAGAAATTAACCACAGTAGAAAAAATGTTGACGTGTCGTGCACAATCACAATGTAATGAGTAACGCTAAGTGTCCATTCAAATGTAGTGGAGTAAAAAGTATATATACTCAATCAAAATGTAGTCAAGTAGATATACTGTTATGACATGTGTATTCACACACCATTGACTTTTTGGAATTACTGTTTTGTCAAAGTTTTTTGAATTCTGCAGATTCATCATTGGTGTCCTTTGAGGCATCAAACAGGCCAAACTACTACTTAAAAGCAGAGACCAATGGGCAGATATTTCTCCAGAAGTGGGAGGAGACTCAGGCGTTTTGGAAAGCAGCTACATTTGTTCTGCACAGAGATACATGGATCACAGGCTTTGATTCATTGGAGTCCCTCGCAAGACCTGGATTCTTCCTGCATTTCATGCTTTCCAGACTCCAGCTCATGAAATACAGTCATTCAGACAGGTTCCGTCGAGCTACTCTATTCAGACTCACAGGTGAGAAAGCTGCTAGTATATAACCAATGCCAACACCATTCATAATTTAACCTTTTAACACAGGCACAATCCCTTTTGTTTCAATGGGTCCTCGCTGCCAATGGCGATATGAATCATGTGTGAGTCCATGTTTCAGAACATGCAGTGACCCATCTGGGTATAGCTGCGTCAGCATTCTAAAGTAAGAGCAGAACAAGCATGCATATAAAGTAAAAAAGTAAAAGTAAAATGCTCACACTTTTTCTCCAGGGTGGAGGGATGTCTACCTCAATGCCCAAGTGCTATGGTTCTGGATGAGGTCACTCACAGATGTGTCTATGTGGAAGACTGTAAGCTTCATGGAGTTTGTTCCTTACTAGACTACCGTTGATTTAGATGGTTAAAAAAATTGTTGTAATTAATTTATTTGGACGCTCAGATGTGACAATTTTAAGTTGCGTCTAAAAACGCATCTTTTTAACCAATAATATCTGTGATGCTTTATTATTATGAATTGTATTTTTTTAGCTTTTTATGTTTTGGTGGTAAATTTCTGTTTTTACAAATTGTTTTTAACATTTTTACATGTCAAGGTGTCCTTGAGTGCTTAGAAAGACGGTATTAAATTAAAATATAATTTATATTAATTTGTAAACTCTAAAGTACAATTGTATTACGACAATTATTAAAAATTAAAGCAGTAAGAAAAAAGTTTTTCGTTGACCTGTTACCTAGTTGTGCTTATTCTATATTGTCTGTTCTGTTTCTATAGGTATTAAGCCACCAGTATTTCCTTCACTTTTGCCAACTAGTACAACCATCATACCATCTTCAACATCATTCACTATAAGCAGTTCTGTTTCTTTGTTTGACTTTTCAAAAACTGCATCAGGCACAAGTGGTTCTACTGTGTCTGCACCAGACGTTTCAAGAGTTACCAGTCTAATGACAACCAGTGCAAAGGACATATTTTCCCCTGCCATGCCTGAAATAGATGGAACCAAATCAACGGTTCCTTCCTCCCAAACCCCTGCTCCATCCACTGAAAGAACCACTGGTGGGCTAAGCACTTCTCAACGTCTGAGTTCTACCTCCACAATGCACACAGGCCCAATGTCTACTACAGCATCTCTGCCAGCGATCTCTACTACAAAAAGAGAAGCAGAGTCATCAACATTACTCACCAGTACCTCAACAATGACCTCACAGACTACTTCTGTTCTCTCCACTATGGAGTCGATCATAGTAAGCACGTTGCCAGTGCTTCCCTTAACTACCAGCAGGAGCTTAACTGAATCTACCTCTCCAACAGTCAGTCCTTTATTGGCTTTTACTACTTCTGAGACACCCGAAGTTTATGATGCTTATAGTACAACTGAAAAGACCACATATCCTACTTCATCTTTACACAGTAAACAAACTGTTTCTGAAACCATCAGCACAGAGAAATTTACCTCATCACCAACAACTATAAAGCCTTTTTCAGGATCAAGCACAATTTCCCTCACCACATCAAGTTTTACAATGTCATCGACTCCTCTACAGACAATGAAGACAACTCTTTGGAGCGCCTCTGAAAGCCCAAAGCCATTGGGCACATCCGCCACAGAAATTACGTCTATGTCCCCTATAATAATAGAGACAACCTCAATAACCAGAATTTCTCCTCAGTCACCAGTATATGTGCCAACAGAGACTACAACCAAAACAACTCAACAGCCTACAGTTTCTGTGCAACCATATCCTGCTATTTCAACAACAGAGAAGACATTACTGACAGATTGGAGTGTGACCCAAACTACTCCAACTCCATCATTAGAATTATCACCACAGTCAGAAACATCTCAGACCAGTGCCCAAACAGCAGAGGTATCAGTTAGCACCCATTCCATGCCATTCACTACTACGTTTAAGGAAGAAACCTCAACACTGCTCACATCACATGTGTCAGTTTCTGACCACACAACTTCTAGAGCCGTGTCTACTTTTACCACACCAAAAACCAGAGAGTCTTCTACCACTGCTCAATACATTGACCAAGTGACTACGCATGCACCTCCTCCACCTTACTCTGAGACAACAGTTACGTCTACAACCCCAGCAGGGACTGAAAGCTCCCCAGTTTCACCTAAGCTGACCATGGCTACCACAATGTCTGAAACTCCATCCACAAAAATAAAAGCTTCATCTGAGCAACCTGTGCTAACCTCTACTAAAGTTGATGAGGGAACTGTTGTCACCATTAAAACATCTACAATCAGACCCATTACTCTTTATCCTGTCACAGAGACAAGCAAGGTTACTTATGACCCTGACAAAACATTGATGTCAACTGCGGCAACAAGCCAAACTTCAGCAGATTCAAAAGAGTATTTCACCACATTGCTTTCCACAATGACTCCCAAAATTACTACCCATGTAACACCAGTGCTTACCTCAACACAGGATATAGCTACCACGACACAAGACAGTTCAAGAACAGTGCCCACAACCAGCACTTTACCTTATACAACAACACCTAAAACATTGTCCTCATTGGATTTAACCACCGTTTCGACAAGTCAACAGCCTACTACTATCTCAGATTCTTATCATTCAAGCACACTTTCAACACACGTACCTGACACCACTGCATATATATCTGTATTTATAGAGCATACGCCTGAATCTGGTCCTACCACCACAACAACACCAACTGGAACAACTTCATCTATGCCAATAAGCACAGTGGTATCAGCAGTTACACCAGCTACATCTTCATCATATTCCACTGGTTCCACAACTGCTAAAGACAGTATTGAGACTAGATTGAGCACTGGGACAACCTCAGTTGCTGGGACGGCCTTGAGTACTGGGACAACCTTGAGTACCGGGACAACCTTGAGTACTGCGACAACTTTTAGTACTAGTACAACCTTGAGTACCAGAACAACCTCGAGTTCCAGAACAACCTTGAGTACTGGGACAACCTCGAGTACTGGAACAACTTCAAGCACTGAGACGACCTTGAGCACAGGAACAACCTTGAGTACTGGGACAATCATGAGCACAGTGACAGCATTGGATACTGGGACAACCTCGAGTACTGGGACAACCATGAGTACTGAGACCACCTCGGGCACTGGAACTACCTTGAGCACTGCAACAACTTTGAGCACTGAGACAACCTCAACTTTGCAACCTGTGGTGGACAAAGATACCTCAACCATAACAACAACAGTTGGTCCAGAAACTACCCATACATTATTCAGCTCATCCTTTACAACGGATCTTACTTACACCAATGCTACTGATCACTGGATGACGAGCCAGACGGCAGGAGTAAAAAAAACCTCTACACATGAGCCCAGCAGAGTGTGTAGTGTGAGTTGGCTATTGATTTACCTAAGATTTTCTATTCTATTTGTAACTTCAACGATTGATAAAAATCAGACAAACACTGTAAAGACAGAGACGCATTTCTAAATTTCCCACACATAATGACAAGAGTGATTACAATATTGTGGCTATGGGTGCTGAGTAGAAAACGAGTTAACCACCAAATTAAGGTTTTAAAATGTTTAAACTAAGTTTTTGTCTTTGTGCTTTTTACAGTCTCCGTATTCAGAGGTAGTGGATGAATGCAGCAAGCTTATTTGTGTAAGCGGGCAGTTGCTTCTTTTCAACAAGTCTCAGAACTGCCCTTACGATCCTTCTCCTCCAAACTGTGGCCTGCTTGGATTTGCTTTACTGGTCAATGGTGACAAGTGTTGTCCACGATGGGACTGCCCATGTGAGGAGCAGATACACCACTGTGTCTTATTTTTATGATTTTAACTATAGAATTATATACCTGTTTTTTTTTTCTACGCAGGTCGCTGTTCTATCTTTCCTGATCTTAATTTGATCACATTTGATGGAAACAGTATTGCGATATATAAAGCAGCTTTATATGTAGTGACTCAACTTCCTGATGAAACTATCAGCATCCTATTACAAGAATGTTCAGGACAAGATGAAACTGTAAGTCTAAACATTGAAAGCCCTAAGCATTGAAAATTGCTTGTAACAACTTTTTGTGTTTACTTTTTTCCAGCTTGTTTGGAATTTTACTAATTTGTGTCTGGCAGCTTTAAACATCACGTACAAGTCCCATGAAATTCTCCTCAATCGTCTGCAAAGACGTGTACGTTTTATTCCCCCTATTAAGTTGATTTTATTTAAATGTAGTTTTACGTTAAGGAAATTGATTGTGAAGTGTGCAGTATCTATTTGGTTACTTTTAAATATATTGTTTTTTTCAGCTTTATGTGAACTCTAGGTATGCCAAGCCTCGTTTTAAAAAGTTTGGTTATGAGATTCTGGACACGGGAAACATGTATATGATTCGAAGTCCAGCAGGTCTGAAGATCCAATGGTTCCATACAACAGGCATGATGATCATAGAGATGGACAGCTACATCAACAGACTCTCAACACTGGGCTTGTGTGGTATAAACCTAATAATACTCTTTTAGGGTCACGGTTTCTACATCCACTTTTCTTAATCTGTCTGTCTCCTTTTTGTTCTGCTCAGGTAGTTGTGATGGCAATCCACTGAATGATTTGACACTCTCTAATGGAACAGTTGTGTCTGAGCGAGAAGATCCTGCTGTGTTTATTGATAGCTGGCAGATTCCTAACACCACCAGCTACATTAGCCCCAGCAGACGGAGAGAGGTCAACTGCACCACAACCGACTGCTCACAGTGCATGAATATGCTGAGCAACCAGATCTTCACCATCTGCCATCCTTATGTAAGAAACGTTACAATTCTCTTTTGACTTGGCTTCTCAACATTACGTTGTTTCTCATATGATACAGATCAAACAACTAATTATGTACAGAATAATAACATGTAGGTGGAGTTTTCTTTTTCAAACACTTTACAAAGTTGTGTTTTATTGTGAGTGGCTTCAAAAATGTCCTCCTTGAATAGTATAGCTGAAGATAGACAAGCTGTAAGACCAAGACTCTGATATCAGGAAAATCAGGGAAGAGAGTTCGAGGCAGCATGTGGACTGCGGTGGCCTCATATGATTCCCGGATATCTAGCTGCATCTTCTGCCTGGGCCATGCTCATGTGGCCTGAAGCTTTCCCAGAAAAACAACTTTTTTGGGATCTAAATTAACAGTGGTGGGAGAAAACGTTAAAGACAACTGGCTTCTCAGCATACTGGATCATGTGATGAATCCCATTGGACTGGAGTGGGTGCCTTGTGTGCGTCTAGAAAGATTTCCAGAAGTTTAGCTAGTCTTGTGCAGAAACATCTCTGGCTTACCCTGACTAAAATGAAAGAGGGCCAACTGGTTGCATTACTTGCTACTATGGACAGATTATCAGAGTGGTCAGTAATGTGTCAGGCATGTTGTCAAGAGATGTTCACAGCTAGTGGACACTGCATCGTCAGACTGCAAAGTTGATTTGGAGAATTTCCAGGGAGGCGCAGATTTAACTTTGTTCAGAGCAGATTATAGGAATCTAAAGACTATTTTTGGTTTTAGCCTACCAACCATTAAGTAAAAAACTGAATTGCTCTGTATAGGCATCTCTGCTTGCAGATATAATACTTGCCTTTATGGTTTTAGCTTTTCAAAACCAGCAGACTTCATAACTTGAATGCTTTGTTTTGCCGTGATCAACCGAAGACTTTTGTGTGAGTGGTGTGTTCGTTAGCTCGAGTGGTTTAGGGGTGGCCTGTTGTAGCCGCTGGCCACACCCCTATTTACAGGTTAGCATCCTGAATACAATACAAACGTTTTATATAAGAAAACTAATTTCCTCAAAGCGTAATTGTTCCTCTCAGGGATCATTGGTTACTCTCATAAGCTTGGGCATTTTTTTTTTAGGTTTTAATTTTCTTTACAAACATCTAGTTTTGAATGTCAATTTCATTTCTTGTCTTATAGGTTCCTCCAGCAACATTCTGTGAGATTTGGGTGAGAGATTTAGAGTACGTGAGGAAACCTTGTGTTGCTTTGGCTGCTTATTCAGCTTCCTGCCACAAATTCAACATCTGCATAGAATGGAGGAGTTCTGACTTCTGCCGTATGTAGTTCCGCAAACAACTGTTACTTTTCAAATTTAATATGGTAGTAGTGTTTTCAATGCAGCTGGGTTTTATTTTTATTTATTTTTTTAATATATTACATAAGTACTGTATAGTAGTTGAGTTTTTTAGTTTTATATGTTGTATTTCTTAGTAATTAAGAAAATGATTGTGTAATTCAAAAGGGTATAGTGAGCATATCAATAGCTTTCTTTGAATGGATCTTTCTTATTTTTCCTGTACAACTTCTGTAGAAAGGATTTTTTCTGTTTCTTTCTGTAGAAATAACGTTTTTGTGTTAACCTGTGAGTTTATAATTAGCGAAACTTTCCAATTTATGTTTAACAGCTTAAAATTTCTTAACGGAGTAAAACGTCTTTTTTACTGTAACACAGTATTTTCAACGTGTATTTCTTAATGGTTTTGTGTTGGCAGCATTCATTTGCCCTGGAAATCTGCAGTACCAAGCCTGTTTGCCAGCATGCACAGCCCCATCCTGCCCTAACCAGGAGTTTGAGTTTGTGCCAGAGCATTGCACCGGTCTTTCAGAAGGTTGTGTTTGTCCTGAGGGAACGCTTCTACACAGACCCTATTCCGCTCTCTGCATCCCACCCAGCAAGTGTGGTAAGCTTCCCTTGCCCCTCTAACCGGTTTAGTCTCTAAACCACCCAAATTAACGCTCTGTGTTTCAGCCTGCACTGATAGCTTTGGGACTCCACGTGCTTTGGGTGAAGTGTGGAAAGCCTCGCTGGATGGCTGCTGCATGTATAGGTGTGAAAACGACAGCATTGTGCCCGTGGAGTATAACTGCAGCAGCATCCCGCTTCCGGTCTGCACACGTTCTGGAGAAATCACCGTCAACCTGGCAGACGACAGCAACTGCTGCCCTCACAAAGCCTGCGGTCTGTAGTTCTTGTCCTTGTATGTCTTCTGAAACTCAGTTTTTAGTTTTATCCTGCATTAGTGCCAACTAAATTTCTTCAGTGACTCAGCAGATTTGAGTTTTTAATGCTTTTCACATATTGTCTGACAGTTTGTAACCAGACGTTGTGTGAGCCGGCTCCAACAGAATGTGCCTTTGGTGAGAAGCTCGTGTCATATCATAGACGGGACTCTTGCTGTCCACAATACGCCTGTGGTGAGTTTATAGGTTTTGCTCGTCATCAGCTGTGGTTTTTACATTGTCTTTCATGCTTCATCAGAGTGTGATCCTGACCAGTGTGTTGTGGAGATTCCTGTGTGTCGAGAAGATCAGACATTGATCGCTACTCGCGCGGAAGGAAGCTGCTGTTTGGCACACATTTGCAGTAAGTTCAAGTTTATTTATTTAGCCCTTTTCTTAGTTCGAGACCAACACAAAGTCACTATAACCCAACGCAAAGTCGTTATAGTGCAATAATGTCGTTTCATGACTTACCGTTTGTTTAAATTAATGTTTTATTTTTGTTGTAGTGTGTGACAAATGTCTTGAGACAACTCCTGTGTGTCGAGGCGGAGAACTTCTGATTGTCGACACAAATAGTACAGAACGCTGCTGCCCAGACTATCACTGTTGTGAGTAGAGACATGGAGTTCAGTGGTACCCCGACTTACAAAATGAATCCATGTCAAGTCTTTGTAAATTCATACAAACATTATTTTATAAATCAGAAAACATACAAAAACATGTTACATAGCAGTTGTTTAGTTTGCGTTAGTTAGTGTTTATAAAGATACCGTAAATGATGATATGGCGAACAACCTCGAAAACCTGTTTGGCAACATTGTGATGCAGACGCAGTATGTATCTCAAAAAAAGTTCGTAACGTTGGACAAACTTTTCACAGAGACGTGTTTCGTAACTCACAATTTGTGTTAGCTAAGACATTTGCTGAGCATAAGTTGAGGTACCACTGTATACAGTATGTAAGTACTTAAGGCAGCAAGTCTTATGTCTATGTAATGGTCGTGTCTATTGTGCAGTGTGTGAGACCTCTCGCTGTGTAGACATCGCGTGTCCACCTGGAATGGCAGTGACGTTCACGGGATCGGAAGATCACTGCTGTCCATCACAGGCTTGTGGTAAAGCTTAATTTATGCCTAACGTGCTTTTTTATAGATCTTGCTATAGTATTATGTTTTTTTGTTTGTTTGTTTTTAGAATGTGCATGTGAGAGAATTCGTCGCCCTAAATGTTCTCTGGTGAGTTTTCAATGCTCATTTGATTTCCGGGAAAAAACACTAACTTTTGTTTTCGGACTGTAAGGCACACTATTAAAAACTGCGTATTTTGTAATCATTTTTTTAAGATATACTCTTATATATTTTAAATTTTGTTGTGTCGTATAGTCTGATCATTACGGTAGTTGCTTTTTTACTATTAATAGACAACACTTTATTAATTAATTTGATGTTAACAGCAGCACGGGACAAAAAAAAATTAGGTAAAGACAACAGATCCCAAAATACTGTGTTTTTGTTTCAGGGAGAAACTTTGCAGTTAGACAGAGTGTTTCTGTCAAACCCAGAAAACCAATGTTCCTGCAAGCGATTCATTTGTGGTGAGTAATTAGAAAAAAAATAATTGTGACTACATATTTATGTCTCTTCACAATTGTGTATTTCTTGACGTGCAGTGAGAGAGGCGGTGTGTGTGGATGGCGAGCGTGGCGTCATGTGGCCGGGTCAGACTCTGGTGGAACACAGAGATCAGGGTTTGTGTTACTCCACACAGTGCACAGACACAGTAGACATTGCCACCGGTTTCTATCTTCTTAAAGCCACGACCACCAACTGCACCGCACGCTGCCAGCCTGTGAGTACACAACACATAATGACCTGCACCGCTCACACACAGTTTTAACTGTGAAATGTGTTCAACAGAATCAGATTTACATCCCACCTAAAGATTATGGCATGTGCTGCGGTACATGTAAGAACATGTCCTGCCTCCTCCAGACTGAGAACGGATCTTTAGCCATGTACAAGGTATTGTTCTATAAATCCCTGTGTCGTGAACAGTCTGACGGGTTTGTGTGTGTTCTGCGCGCAGCCGGGCCGCAGCTGGGTGTCGGACTGCATGCGCTACGACTGCACAGACACTCTGTCAGGCCCTGTGCTGGTCACCCATCCATTCAGCTGTCCACCCTTCAATGAATCTGAATGCATCAAGGTGAATTTTTTCCCTCAAATACATAAAATATTGATCACCGTGTAAAGGTAAGACGCAAGCACATCTGCATTTACATGACGGTAGAAAGGAACTTCTATTTTTTAGGACCACTATTAATTTACAGTAAAACTCTTCGTACAGTGAAACACTCTCCTTACACGGGTGGTAATTGTTCTTGCCCTCTACTCTACTGCATTAATCCTGTCTTAGATTGGAGGAACTATTGTCAGCTACATGGACGGATGCTGCAAGACATGTGAGTACAGAATTGACATTTTGTTTTATGTTGCCATTAAAATGGGGGGGAAAAATGAGAAAAACAGTATGATTCTCAAAAGAGACATCCTGTCCTTATAAGGATTGTGATCATAGAGCACCACGGTCTACATGTAGAGAGTGTTTGTTTTGAAGGTGTTGTTGCTTTCTTTAAGCATGCCAATTTCTTTGGTCTTTAAAAATTGTTCACCTTTTAATCCAGAGAAAGTGTGTCTGTATGTGTGAAAGGAAGATTAATTAATAACAGTTTTATTTGTGAACGTTTCAAGAAAGAATTAGTATTAAATAAAATGTTCATTAATGGTGTGCCTGTAGTCACAAAAATGTGTGTTAAATCCCTGGTAAAAAAAAAAAAATCTGCTCGAAGAGAGGAAAATACATGGACAATTTATTTCATGTACCAGATAGTGTGTAATGTTGTACAATTTCTCCAGGCTCTGCGAGCTCCTTGTTCCCTTTCTCTGTTAGCCTTTTGAAACCCACAGTAAACACAAACTGTGAACAAGGTACCTGATACTAACATTGACCACAAGGCTCTACATCACCATTGTTGAACCCCAACAATGTACTTCCCCTTGCTCAGGCGATGCAGGACTTCGAAGATTTGAATACAAATTCTCACGTACAAGCACTTAAAATAAGTTTAAAAAAAGACCCCAAAACGAAAGCATTGATGCAGCTAAATCTTTCCCCATTTCGCTCTGTTGGGCAGTGCATTGTTGATTGCCAACAATGTACTGTTAGTAGTGCCATTAGAACGTCTCTGTAGCCCTGCATGATTACCACGCTTAGTCTGTAGCTTCTAATCATATAGTGTGAGTGTGTAGTTTGTGAATATGGACTGTCTGGTAATGCTTTGGGTAATATGGATTATGTATTACAAATTACATTACCTGTTCTGACAGATTACTCAAACCATTACGGCTTCTGCTGTTGAAGTTTCACACACTGGCGTATTGCTGTCTAATGTATTTGTTTTAATGATTGTTTATTATATTGTTGGTGTGGTGGTGGATCCGTGGTATTTTCATCGTTTAAAGTAACAAACCTATACTGTGAACTGCATTCTCTTTAGATGAATATTTGTGTAGTGTTTTTTTTTCAGCTAAGTGGGGAAAGACTGGGACCTTTAAGCATCACAGTACAATTTATGCTTACATAAGGATGGATGTTAAACAACGGACCAGTTTAGTTCTATTATTGGCTTTAGCCCAAATTCTCTGACTCACTGAAATGGAAACATGTAATTAGTGAAGAAAATGAAGAAACATTTTTCAAAAATAATGAAATTATTGTAATTATGGTGCCGTGACTTGAAGTGGCTTCCGACTATCCGCTCGAGGAAACCACTGTCAAGATCAGTCAAGAAATACTGTGAAAACATGGAATCAGCATTTTAGTGACGAACAATGTTTGCAAAGCTTCGATGCTGAGGAGGTATTAACACACAACACATTGTTCTTATAGGTAAAGAGGATGGAAAATCATGTCAGAAAGTCACTGTAAGAATGACAATACGAAAGAACGACTGTCGGAGCAACCGACCGGTGAGTTTTGTTCTAAAAATGCTCCCAGTCGTGAGTGGCAGAGTCTCATGTGATGTATGTTTACAGGTGAATATAGTGTCTTGTGATGGAAAGTGTCCATCTGCAAGCATTTACAACTATAACATCAACACATACGCACGCTTTTGTAAGTGCTGTAGAGAGATGGGTCTGCAGCGGCGTTCTGTTCAACTCTTCTGTAGTGGGAACTCCACTTGGGTCAGCTACACCATCCAGGAACCCACCGACTGCTCCTGCCAATGGTCATAGGCACCAGAAGCACAAACCGCGACAGAAAGTGTTAAAACTCAACTTGAACATTAAGAACCATGTTTGAAGTCATAAATAGAGCTGTAAATTTCACACAAACGTCATCCGTATGAATTGAAAATCCACACTGATGGCACCGGCTTAATGCGTCTGTGGACTTGTTCTGTATATATGGCGGTCGACAACACAGCACTGTGGATAAAAAGACATTTACTAACTGTATTTACAGTAGATTCTTTTCTACAGAAACTATTGCCTAATGAGCTCAACATTCTAGAATTTGACCCACCATCTTCCAGTTATGTTTATTGGATAACTGCCCTAATGCTGTATTTTGAGCACTTTATTTATTTATTATTATATAAGTACCACTGCTTCTCTTGTTACTTTTTATACACTTAGAACTAGTAAACAAAATTATGCATGGCTTTGATTTGTAATGCACTTCAGCTGATGCAAAAATCATTTTTTTCCCTAAATTATTCAGAAATGTGACTTTAAATCTGCTTTTTACCACATTGTAGTAACAGCTTAGTTAATGTTTTGAGTTATTTAGTCTGATATGTAATTTTGTATCTTGTTTTCAGTATTTCAAAGTTGCATCTATAAAATGCAAAGAAACGGTCATAATGAATACCTCTGTATAGTCTCAGCGTTTCTGTGAAGTGAAGCCTTTATTTATTAGGTTTCTTGGTGTAAAATGCACCGAAAGAACAGCAGAAAACAATACGCTTAGTATGAAGACTTTGTGTACAATATTCTGTATTTTTCCATTTTCAATAAAACATTTTAAAATTAACCATTTCAATATTACTTTCAGGTTTTAGTGTCCAAATGTTTATTTAAAAAATAATAATTAATAAATATATGTAGTATAAATCTGATGCCCAAGGGTGACATCCGACCTGTCAAGGTATTCATTGTGGTGAACTCTTTTATTTATATATTAACTTTTTTTTTTTTACTGATTTCAGTCAATTTTGAAAAAGAGTTTATGGTTGTACAATAATAGAACATATTTCAATCTGAGATGACCTGGTTTTTGAAGGACAATTTTAGGGAAAATTAAGTTTGGCATATGACGAACTTCACTGTCTGAAGTCGACTGTCATCTTCACTGTCTTCAGAGCATTGAGTATGTTGACAGACAATTTCATGATATCCCTAGGATTCAATTTGTAATAATCGTAATTTGTAATTATATCAAAAAGACAACACGCTGATCATACATTCAAGAAACAAAACAAAGCTTAAAGTTGACTGAAACATCGCTCTCCTCGTCATGTTTCTGTTACAGTATTTATCATCGTGCTGCTGTGCACAACAAAGAATGTACGATTTTACCAACTTCGAACTCGCCCTTTCCTGAAAAAAGTCCGAAAGCTTTCCGCTTTCCGGAGAAAGTCAGGTTCGTTGCTGCTGACGCTGAAGACGCATTTACAGGCGCAAGTACTCACAGGCTTACAAAAGAAAATGAACCAAGTGAAATAATAATGAATGAGTAAAACGTGTAGCGTGGGGATCAGTGCAGCGGCCAAGTGTTCGGTTGCGCTGTGTGCTTATCTTCTCCTCCAGTCATGTACAGCATTTTCCATAAACGAAGTGCGCCGTGATTTCCGCTTTGCAAAATACTGTACACAAGATACTTTTGTTCTATCTACGGATTTACCTGGCAAGGTTTTAAAGTGAAACTCTCCGTGTAAATGTCCATTTAAAAAAAAACGGAAGTGGAAAAAAAACAGAAGTGAAAAAACCTGACAAGAACATTTCTTTTTGACAAGAATTAACACATTAAATTAATCGCATGTGTTAACGCGTTAACTTTGACAGCCCTACTATAGCCTCTTTTCTAAACTCTAAAGCCCTTTTTTGACTCGTTCATATTTGGGTTAAAACTAAATCTCACATTGTCAGAAATTGTATTATTGAGTACACACTTGTCTTGTTTGATTCACTCAGAATTTATATTCTGCTTTGTTCTGGATTGTTTGTGCATGTGTGAACCCATTTATGTAACCACATGATCTCCTCCTAGAGAAGGTGGTCTTGTTCAGGACAGGTACCAAACAAACTTTACCTGAACGAATCACTAGGGCTGTCAATACAAACCAATCTCGACCCAAACCAATTGCTGAAGAAGTGTGTAGTTAAAATAATCTGTAAGGGAAAGTGTTTGACATTGGCTAAATCTCCTCTGATTAGGATTATGATCCCCTCAGAGGAAAATTTCTGCCTCATGGAAATTTGGAAATGTCTCATATCGAAACAAAAAAAAGGTTTTTATATATATATATATATATATATATATATATATATATATATATATATACAAATTACAAAATACTTAAATGTAGATTTCATAGAGATGCATGTTGACTTGCTTTGCGATTTAAAAACTTTTAAGTAAGACGCCTGTTAAATGAAATCTCTACCCTAAGACAATGGACTTTTGCACATGTGTATTTTCGTTAAAAAAAAAAATGTAAAATCACTAATCACTCTGAAATGCTAACTCTGATCAGAATGGGTGTAGCGCCACTGGAAACGGGTTGCGTTACGTATACTTTGAACAGTGGAACACTATTTTGATACGACGATTCATACATCGTCGAATTTGTCTCATTTATCATTTGGATTTCAGTTTCTGGGGTCTTGATCAGTGTCCGAGGTGAGTGTCGGGCTTCGACCAGGTTTTTCACTTTTTGGCTAAAACAAATAACAATAGTCACTTACTATGGTGATGGCGAGTGCCTAAACATAGGGTTTCAGTTCTACTGAGATTCTTACAACAGCACATTTCAGCATGACCAGAAGACTTCATGATGCTTACTTCATCAATCTTGAATTGTTTTATTGAACTGCCAGATAGTTACAGGGCTACAGACAAAGCTGGCGAGGCAAAACATTATTTACAAAACTGGAAAGTGAGAACCTAAAGATTGAGTAAATGTGGGAAGTTTCTACTGCTAAGATCAGACAGTGTGAATCTCACGCAAGGTGCCAATGACAACCACTGGTAAACTGCAAGCCGTTGATCAAAAAGGCAGATGGAGTGTGGACAGAAACAGACATATCTTGACCCATGAAGTTGATTTGTCCACAGACTCGCTTACTTTCTGCGGCGAGCAGCAGCGCCCTTCTTGGAGCTAAAAGTCATGAGAAAGGAAGTGAGTTAGTGATGAACAATACCACCAAAAAGTCGGAATGCATCAAGGTTTTGACAAAAATCTGTTTATAGTTTTGGAATAATGTATTGTTCAAAGTAAATGACCATTGTCATATGCTTTACTGTTTGCTTGGATTCAAATTCCCAGGGTTATCAATCCACTCTACGCACTTCAACAAGATGTTCTTCTCAGCTTGGTAAACACTCATGCATTCAGCCATACAAATGAGTTCTGGAAGGTCAAATACTCACTCCATGCTTGACTTACCGCTCTGGACTGTCAGTTTGTTAAACAGGCCCGTCTTAGTCTCGAGGTTTAATGATAATGTAATGGAAGTAACTCATTTACATGTCTCATGTGCACCACGACTTTCCTCCAATATTCCAAACACATTTGTCTGATTGACAACAATGAAAAATAAGCCAGGTCAGCTACATTCTAGTAAGAGTCTTGCTACACGGTGAGTATCTAAGCTTGATTTTTCATTGTAAATTACTCATTAGAGGAGCTTGTATGAGACTCCAGACCATGTTTGCTGTCTGGTAGATTAAAGAACCATACAGCTCTTGAGGAAAAACTCTCAGTCTCTCAAAGACGTCTCACTTTCCCACTTTAAATACATTTTTTTGCCGTTAAATGGTACGTATTTGGAGAAGGACGTCTTCCCGCTTTAAACACAGTTCACTTACGGAGTACAGCCATTTCATTAGACCAAAATACTTTTGGAAAAGCTTAGCTACCAGTGATGGTCCAAACATGGTGTGACTACATCGCTGAATTGTGATCAAGTCTTTGAGAGTTTATATTGGGTGTAAAATGATTAACTGGTAACTGTCAGTAATATTAAAGAAAGAAGTGAAGTCATCAGTCATTAATAACGAGGAACTACTCACTGCTTCTGTAATTCATCAATGCGGTTTCTGAGAGAGATGACCTGAAAACAACACATGGGCATTTTTTTTTACCCTTGTCCCTCATACCTTAAAGTCTGGATCCTGGGCATCAAGTGCTGACAAACATCATTGTGCACATGAACCATTCAAGCTCAGTGCTTGGGACATGCATATTCTGCTGAAGCCAAAACATGTGCTTTTTTTTCTGCATTCTGAAGACTTGGCGAATCTATCGCAACCTTCTGCGTGGCTTTGGTGGTCACACACTTACCTGCAGTAAGTGCCTTTGCTTATTTAGATTCCACTTATCTTAAGAGCCTTTGCACTCGTTCTGAATATGACGATCTTTCACCTGTGGTCAGATTTGATCTGTTTTCCCAGACCCGTGGAGACTAGAGAGTCTCATGCATTCAGGCCATGCTGCCACATCTGTCGCTGACCAAGGCCTGATGCTTAACTTCCTACAGTTACTCACTATTTACTGAGCTCCTCCACTCTCATACGCTGGGTAGTAACCTGTAGAGCATCAAAACACAGCTGAAACCTGAACTACTACTTGTGTGGTTCATCGCAGTTATACTGATGAGTTCTGGACCATTCCTTATTGTATTATTCAGAGTTTAAGGGTGCTTTCACACCTGTAGTTCGGTTCATTTGGTCCGGACCAAGGGACTATAATGATACATTGTTGCATTTCTCTGGCATATACCAGGATTATATGGCACACCTTTAATAAATGTCTTTTTTCAAGGGTATTAAGGCCTTTTTCAACAATTCCAAGGGTATTGAGTGCCCCGTATAGTACATAAATATATACCTATATTCCTGGAGAAACAATGAGTCTTATTTTTTTTACATATTAAGATGCTGACTGTTTATCACAGACGAACTGGACTATTCCTGCTTTTCCATACCGTATTATTCGGATTACAAGGTATACCAGAATTATATGGCGCACCGTTAATAAACGTCTTTTTTCACATACGACACACAAGTGCCCCCAGTAGTCCATAAATATATATTTTTTATTCCAGGAATAAACCTTTTTTTCATATTACAATGCTGAGCGTCATTAAAATAATTGAGTTTGTATGTGTAATCCTGCTCCTAGTCTACTGGAAACTATTAAAGAGAAGATGATGATTCGTTTCAGTTTGAGCAGTCACAAGAACCCACACACTTACCTCATACTTCTGCCTCTTGAGTTTTTCCTGGTGCTCAAACTTCTCAGCCTCCAGAGTGTACATCCAGTCCCACAGCTCCTTAGCCTTCTCCCTGTAAAGTCACCGTGTTTAATTTCTGCTCTAAACCTTTGTGGAAGTCAAGCATTTGTGCTGACCTCAGCTTGTCCTCGTTCAGATGGTCAATGTTAAGAGCCTTGCGTCTGTCAGCCAGAATCTTCTTCTTCTTCTCTCTCTCAGTTTGCTTCTTGCCTCCTCTCTTTGAGTCAGCCTGAATGAGAAATACCCCACAAAAAACACTTTTCCTTCCAGACCATACAAAGTGACGATTTGAACATCAAGTCTGAGAAGCTGGGCTCAACCTTCTGAAGGTAACTGCTGTACTGGGAGCCCATGTTGGACAGGGCGGACTTCTTCTTGGCATCTTCATCTGCCCTCTTCTTAGCATCAGCCTCCTCCTTCCTCAGCCTCTCTTCCTGTCACCAGCAGATATAACAGGAATGTTTCACGTGTTTGTGAAGCAGAAATAAAGAATTAACCATTGCACTCACCTCACGTCTGGCCTGGCGCTCCTTGTCTTTCTCAGCACGGATTCTCTGCTGCTCTGCCCTCTCAGCCCTACGTTTCTCCTGCATACACATGGATTATGACTCTCTCGCAAAAATGTGTTTCTTTGTAGTTCAAACATGACTACCCACAATTCTCTCTTTCAGAGCAATAAGCTCCTCCTCTTCCTTTTTCCTACACTCAAAGTGGGCATCAATAAGGGCCTGCAGCTCAATGAGATCCTTGTTCTGACGCTTCTTCTGGATGTCCTGTTATCTCACACACAAACACATTTATGAGCTAAGTTAGATTCATAAAGCAAGAATTCAACTATCTATGTGTATGAATAGCACAAACGCAGCAGAAATCTGTGTTTTTTGCTTACATCAAAGTCCACCTTTTCTCCATCAGGAATCTTTGGTGCACTCGGTCTGAACAAGTGAAGTAAATGCATTCAAATACACCTATTGTATTGGTAGGAAAGAGGTTTACACAGAGCTTAACAACTTACTTGAACTTGGGCTTCTCATCTGTCATGGACAAAAAATAAACAAAGGGAAAGTTGGTGTTTAACATAGTTAGGGATGGTTAGGAACATGGTCAGTGAACAATCAGTGGGACATGAGTCAGCAAATCCACGAACATCAGCATGAAAGTTACACACATATAAAGACAAAGATGTTGGATGAACGTAAAATGACAAAAAACTGCATATACCATTGTGATCCAGTAAGGTTAATAAACAAAGTTAGTCAGAATGTGGTACAAGACATACAAAGATAAGAAGAATAACTCATGTTTAAAACACAAAGAATCTCAGAACTCCGAAGTTGACAATGTTCATTCACTCAAAAAGACTTGACCAAAAAAAAGATTGTTCAAATCCTTTTTTATCCTTCATTCATTTTCCCATCTCTTTAAACTATTGGCAACCATATATGTGTGTGTGTGTGTGTGTGTGTGTGTGTGTGTGTGTGTGTGTGTGTGTGTAATGTATATGATATTATATACACCACCATTATAATGCACCATTTCTGACATCATTATAATGTATATTTTCATAAACATTTGGCTTAATTTTCACACCAAAAACACAAACAAAAGCCACATTCAGATCAGACATTATCTAGAAGGAAATAAACTACCATCTTGTCCTCCTTCTTCAAATGGTGTGGCACATTCATGCAAAAAGAAGCAAAGCATGGAGCAATGTCAGCATTTCATATTCTTTCACCCTCGACATTACACTATTTCAACCCCTTTTCAGCTTCAGCTGAAAACGTCACAGTTGTTTTTCTGTATCTGGAAAATGTTTTGAACCAAATTTCTCAACTTTCATTTTCTCAAATGCATTAGCATTAACACTCCCCATTCCTGTTTTCCTAATCAGAAATGACACAAAAAAAATAACCAACATACCTTCCTCTTCATAGGCCTCTGCATGCATCAAGCGTTGAAAGCAAAAGTAAAACAGAGAACGTTAAAATCCAGCTCTTCCTGCCCATGCTAAGATGCACAGTTTGAGGTGTTGACAAGAAAAAATATGCCTGAAACTTAGTGCTGTGGATTCACAATTACAGTATTTACAAGTAAACAACATTACTTCTGATTGTTTAATACTTTGTGAATCAAACACCTCAAAATGAGCAAATTATCAAAAAGAGCATTGACATGAGCATTTAATTTTGAAAGCATTTGGTATAACTATAGCTTTATTCAACATAATTTTGATTTTCAAAGTGGACAAAAGGTGATTATCTCATTCTACATTATCAGTGTGACATTTGACATACATCAAATTAAATGATTTAATATTGTAATTTAACTTTATATAAAAAAAAGTGTCTTTACACCATAAAAGTAATAAGTTGCACTTTTTAGTATTTGTCCCTTTGAAATGCTCCGTGAAAATAATGAAACTGAAATATTTGGTGTAATATGTTACTTTTGTAACGCGTTACTCCCAACACTGTTAATTACATATAATCTATAACAACAATTGCACTTGTTTAATTGTTATTATGATGCATGCACTAATGCTGCTTAATAATCTTCCTCACAAAGCAGCAGAGCATTAAGCTGACAGCACTGAATGCAGAATATTGTAAATCGGTCGTTGCTTAATGCATTTATTAATACGAAAGCTTGACTTAAATTCCTAACGCCACGGGCCACTGGAATACACAGAACTGAAAGCTTGGTTTAAAAACAAAGAGCACATTGGCATTTAGAACTGTCCCCGCTCAATCCCTGTCGGTCGGCATGTGAATCTGAACTGAAAAATATTCCTCTACTTACACATAAAGGGAAATGTCCAATTCTTGCTATCAATCAATTCAAATGGACCAAAAGGGACTGAAACTGCTTAGATTACAGGCCTGTCTGCTGCGCCGCACCATCTCACGGTGGGCTCATACGAAGAGGAGGTACCGCCAGGAGAGGTTAAGACCTTTTTTGGGTTGAGGAAAAGCTATTACTAAAATTTTAGGATGATAGGAAGCCTGCCTGATTTTAGAAGTAATGGGGTAAATGGGAAGGATGAATGAATATTCATGCCACATACCTTCCTCATGCACCTCTGGCTCTGGCTCTGGTTCTGGTTCTGGTTCTGGTTGTTGCTCAGGCTCAGGCTCCGGTTCAGGAGCTGCCTCTGGTGCTACTTCTACCTCTACTACCTCTTCAGATTACAGCACATGCAGCAAGCAACCAGGGGGAGGAAGGTGGTCCACAGTTATTGCATAGCAGAGGAGGAGACGTCCAGAGATGAAAGTTTAATCATGTAGAACTTAGACGATGACAGGAGAGATGACAGAAAGGATGGATGCAGGGATGCACCACAACAACACAGTCCAAAAAAAAAAAAGACTAGAATTTTTTTTCCATCCTAATTATTGAAGGTATCTAATCTGAAGCTACTGTGTTTTGATAGGAAAACAAACTAGAATAAATGATGCGTATTATTATTTGGCAATAACCTGCGAGCAGAGGCAAGGAGTCCCAGTCGGTGGAAACGTTCATCCATTGCAACATGCCAGAATGTTATGGGATTTCACTTGTGCAGACAGTGCAATGTGGTACTTGCTAGTTATCTCTAGTTACATACTCCTACATTGATACAATTTACAATTATTAGTTATTAGTTTGATTTTAGTTTAAATAATTAGTATAAATCAGTTTATATTATTAAATGTTTGTTAATTATCTCAACTCAATTTAGACACAGTCAGGCAGTTTTACTCTTACACGTACTCTACTGCATTAGTACATTAAACAGAGTATGTTAAATCTCCCTAGTTTGTAGTTATGATTAATGGTTTCTTGTCGTTTCCTTTACCTTCTCCTTCGTATTCTTCATATGCAAAAAAAAATATACAACAATTACATTTTGCTTTTCCTAACAGTGTAATTTTTAAAAGCATGCAGAGCCTTTTCGTGGTGGTGTTCTGTGAAGTGATTGCTAATTTCTGCAACTTCAATGCAGTGTGAATTGTAAATGGTTTGTGTAATTGTGAAAATCTCTATCAGCATTCACCTCAGAGAACACCAGTAACATGAGCATAGCTAACACTGCCCACGGCCACTGCTTCTGAGTGACATGTCAGCCTCAGAGTTTCTATTAAAAGCACTACGTATCAGTGGCAGAAGGCAGTAAATGCTAGCAGGAGATTCAAGAGACAGCTGCCGGCCAGCAGGGGGCGCAATAAAAGTCATTGCAGCCAACAGCCTTTTACTTTGCAAAAGATTTTTAAAGCAATTTTTTTTTATTTATTGTTTTTTTTTTAAATATATATAATTTTTCACTTGTTTTAAAGCTAAATGAAGCAAAGCCATCTTTTCTTTACAGTTGTTTTCTAAAAGACGAAATATACCTGACATAACCAGACATGACTTAATGGTGAAAAAGTGAAAAATATGATTACATTTTAAAGAAGAAAAATTATGAGAAATGTGAAAATAAACACAAACAAATATACAACGGTGTAAATCTTTTAACACACAAAAAATTAAAATATTGTTTTACACAAAGAGAAAGAGAGAAAAGAGAGAGACTAGTACTTACCCTCAACACCACTAATTGAAGAAATAAAACAGATATGAAAAATTAAAAACAAATAAAACCATTAATGTTTTTTTTTGTTTCAAACACATATATGGAAAACAAAATATCATGTTTAAACAAAAGCAAAATACTCACACGTCTTCTGTGTCAGACATGATGACAGGAAGCTTTAGACCTACATGAAATACAAACACATCTTTGCTTTATGTAATTTGCAAGCTAGGATATAAATAATAATAATAATAATAATAATAATAATAATAATAATAATGATAAGGTATGAGAAAGAAAATGTGCTTGTTTTTTTTTCAAGAATAATTTTCAAATTAGTTTGATGAACCCAGCAATATTTTTATTGGCGTTTAACCACATTGATGAAAAATTAACAAGACTGAAAACCATTTAATTTATGTCGGCACAAATATAGCAGCGTGTGCATTTGTGCAGTGACTCATATCTCCAGCACAGCTGCAGATGTGTTTTGAAGATTAACACATGATCAGATTTCCTAGGCTCAGCTCTCTCACTCTCTCTCTCTCTCTCTCTCTCTCTCTCTTCATCAGTGTCCAGTCCGGTCAGCCCTTCCTTATGTGGACATGACTGTCTGTCTACATTATATTAAGACTTGAGGTAAAGTCCAGTGGATTACTAATTACCTATCCTGCCAGGAAAAATATTTCAGATTGAAGGAAAAAGAACAACATTCGACACGTTTACAACAATTTCATTAAGAACTATCTAGATTATCTTTGGAGCATTACAACCATCGTTGTGCCATTATCCTGCTGTCAGCTGTTTCGTGTTAAGCCTCTATTGTCATTACAGACATTTGTATTGAACTACAGGAGACAAAAGGATGCCAGGAAAGTGTAAATCCTACAGCATCCACGCAGAAATAAAGTGTCACCTCTTAATGAACAACCAAACTAAACTTATTAATGTGCAGATTATTGTACATTGCAGCATCCTCTAAAAGTCAGAAATGTCAGTAAAAATAAAGATGTAATGATAGGGCGCAACAGTGTCGTTTAAAAGTGCCATCAAACCTTTAAACCCTTACCTCAGAAAAGCTGAGAGAAGAGAGTGTCTTGATGTCGAAGACGGGCTGCAAGGTTCTGCAAACCTTGAAACTTCTTAAGTCCTTGACTTATACTGACACTTGATCTTCTAAGGCATCTCATTGGCTGGGGTGGTAATCTGAAGGGGGAGGGAAACTGGACCATAAGGAGACCCACAGAATGTGCTGGATGAAAGAAAGATCAGATTTGGAAGCTGAGGCACCCAATCGCTATATCTGTCATGAGACAGGGCGAGCAAAAATAAGCCCAAGTTAGGTGGAAGAGATTGAGAAGGGCCTCCAGCGCTATACTGAAGCTGGTCTATGGGCAGGAGTTTCCTCTGTTGAGTAGAAAGACCAAATACTCCATAGATTTGTGGATTCTTGTCCTTCAAGAAAAAGTGAAGCAAGTCGATGCCCTAAAAATGTTATTTTTGCTTTGTTGACCATATCTTCACTTCTGGTGTAAATTACTTACAGACATGATGTCATCTAAAATGAAATAAATAACCCAAAACGACTGTATTCCAACTAACCAAATGTTACAATGTCAAAATACATAAATAGACATACAAAAAATAGATAGACCACATAAATTGACTTCACAAATAGATGCCACAAGTAGACCTTGTGAACTGAGCTCCCAAATTAAATACGCATTAGCCATTTGAGTTCTGACACAGTTAATACCCAACACACCGTAAACGCAATTACAAATACAATTAACACATTTTTGATGAATTCACTAATGAATTAGTCCGAAATATCGCATACATTGGTAGTAATCGTCATATGTAGAAACGTGGATATGAACAATAATCAGCATAGTTTGTTCTTAACAGTTTTTATTTAGATTTTAGTGTTTTCTCGTGAAGACCCATCACAGGGTGGAACATATAAGACTTAAGACATAAAACGCACATAGATACGCTGAGAAACAAACTTCTCTGTGTCTGTATACATGTACATTAATTAATTCAGACAAAGAGATAAACATAAGACATAAAAAAATCCAGTGCTCATGCTTTTACAGCCAGTCCATGTTGAATGAAATGTAAACAGCGTCTATCAAACAAATATTTTCACTATGGAGAGACTAGTGCAAGGCTATTTGACTCATGATCATGTATAGCATGATTGTCAAACACTCGGCTGCTCTTCGTGATCACACACAAACCCGGAGCAGTGGGCAACCTAAGTCGTGGTGTGTTGAGTTTGGCATTATGGCCAAGTCCATATTGAAATTGTGCTCTGCATTAAACTAATTGAATACACATTAGCTTGGAGAAGTGGACAGATGGGAGTCAGTGTCTTGCTCAAGGACTCATCATTTATGGATCTTACCAGACTGGAATTCAAACCTCTAACACCGGGGTGGAGCTCCATCCTTACCACTAGGCCACCACTGCCATGCATAAGGGGTTAAATAGAGTTAATCCAGAGAGTCGGTTCTCCCTAGGTTTTTTCCTCTCACCCCGCCAGAGAGGCTTTGTTTTCCTAGCCACTGTCGCGATCTAGCTTGCTCTTCTGGTAATAGCCCATAGTCTGAACAATGATGGACAATGGACTTTTTTTCCCCTAATTTTTGAACACAGATAAATAACGGACATTTGTCTTTTTTAAAGACTATTTTTTTTTTACTTTGCGTTGATCTGGAACTAAGAAAAGCACTATATAAATAAACTTGAACTTGTTAAATAGACTCCCATTTAGAGCTACTCCATTTTCAGGACGGAGATTACACTTGTGCTGTGTACACCGATTATGAATGAAACACCATAAGATGGGGAAAATAAACCACAATTTACAACAACAGTCACTTTGAATGCACTGCTCCAATTCCAAGGACAGACGTAAAAAAAATAGTTTTTTTAAAGATTTACAGAACAATCAAAATGCTTGGAAGTTATTGTTGGTACAGCTTTACACAAAAATAGTGAGACACAGTCTTGGCATCATGGATGGAATACGTATATATTTACATTAGAGAGAGAACATATGACAAATAAACAAGTAAACAAGTCTGAAAGGTGAAAGGCCTTCACCTGGCACCTCTGTGCGTTTCAGGTGAAGTGGAAAGACATTAGCTACATAGCTACAGCAAACATTCTCTCAGAGCAGAGGACGCGCTCAGTGTGAGGAGATTTATTTTTGGCATGGAAAAAAGGGGTAGGTCATCATGTCCTGTAGCTATGTTCTACTAAACTTTCTCCACCACACTCAGAGTTGGACTCTGCAGACGCACACTTAATTGCCAAGGAATACTTAAACAGGTAAGCCATACACAAATGCACATACATGCTAATATAACTAAAAGAAAATATTAATATTATGCATATGACTGTTCAGTAAGCACCTGCTGCATGGGTCTGCATGGCTTTGGTTAAAACTGCTGCATTTTAAAAATGTCAACATGCTTAGTTTGAAATTTATCTTGCCATAATTTGTAATATGAAGGAAATAAAAAGTTGGCCTTATTTGAAATCCTATTCTTGCATATTACAGATTTCACACCATCACCAAACTAGGTTACGGCGTTAGTTTATAGAAATACATTAATTCTAGTCATTCTTTGCTTACTGATTGTATAGATTAATAAATGCATGGATTGTAGCTCACTGATTGTATTTTTTCGTGGTATTTAGTGTTTCTATTTGTAGTGAATAGTGACATTTGGAAATAATAAACATTGGCTAAATCAGACAGGGATGTTAACTGTTTCAATTTGAGCTAGATTTGAAACTCTAATAGGAACCAAATTGAATGCAAATCAAACCCAGTGCTAACAGACCTCAGTCCAATTTAAGCTAGTTTAAGCAAAGGTGCATCTAAATGTAAGCTAATTTTAGCGTAAAGCTCTTTGAAGTTTGTCGATCCAGTCTACGGTCACTATGCTTGCTAGAAGAGCCGTATTTCAGTCTGTAAAAATAAATCATAAAGAAGCTTGATCACATTTCAGGAACTCTACTGCCACATGGACACAAGAATACATACGTCTACTCATAGTTACATGTTATAAACTGAACTAACAACTCAAGGGAGATGGATACTTTTTGAATGTGATTCATGATTGAATGTGCATGAAGAATGTGCAAGATTTATTACAGGCGCTAAAATACAATGTACAAACAAAAAAATGGAATACTTCATAAACAGTATTTAACACAAGCCATCTACTTGTGACTTGCAGGTGTTGCTATGCTGACAGCAGTAAGTTATAGTAGTCAGCCTAATCTGCTTGAACAGCAATACCCTCCTCCTCCTCTGCTGCCAAAACCTGGGAGAGACAATGCTCGTCTGCAGAAACTCCTGAAGAAAGGTTCCAAGAAGAAGGTGGGCTCTGCCTCTCAGACCCCAATTCCATTTCGGTCCTGTTTATCACCTGTGAATGAAGCGAGTCCAGATCTGGAGCATAGTGATCACTCCACTCCAGACTGCCGGACCGCTGACTATCAATATTCTCCCAGTAGACCTTTCTCTCATCTCTCCTCCTCTTCATATATGCATTCTGCCAGCAACTCACACTATGGCTCCACTCCTTCCTTGTGTGCACAATCCTACTCAAACCCTGGTCGGTCACTGGAGCATCAGATAGCACCTTTATACACATGCTCTTCAATTCTGTTTGATGATGACACAGAACAGACAATTTTCCCTGAAGCTGAACCGTCATTTGAGATAGCCTTCAGTCAGACACGTCTATCTACGCAAGAATGCCTATCATCAGACGGACTTCGGTGTCACAGCTATTCAGCAAAAGCATACCAAGCCTCGATGCAAAACCAAGCCCACAATTTGGCTCCAAATCAACCTCCTGCTCCATATTTGACATCAGCCTGTGCTCCAGTTTATCACACGCAGCCCTTAGTGTCTCAAGTTCGAACGAGCCGACCTCGTGGAGAAGGATATAAAAATATTGCACCTGCACGCTTTACTCAACCGCCTCTCACAAACAGTCACGTCATGGAAAACTCTTTGGAATCTGCTGTCAACAACTTTGATGAAAACTATACACTAGAACAAATACCTCAAACAAGGAATTATATGCCAAAAGCTTCATTTTACCAGTTGAAGCCGCCCATTATGAACACTTCAGTGTGTCCTTCAACATTTCAAGTTGAAGCAACATCCAGGATAAAGGGTAATTCAGTCCAAACATTGGATGCTAATTTAGAGCCTTGGAAAGGGAATAAACAAATTCCACTTGACTTACACGTGGGTTCAAGTTCAGTAACAGATAATCGGCACTTAGATTCAATCGACAGTACAAAAGCTTCAAGGATGCCAGAACTTACTGGAACTCACTTTTTAGGGCACAATGTTCAAAACCACTTCTTGCAATCTCCATCATTGTTGAGTGCTAAACGTTCATTTGATGAGGGTTATGAACATTTTTTAGAAAGTTCTACAAGAAATGGTCATAATTATTTAGGATCTGGGCTCAAACCGTGTATCTCCAAGGCATATTCAGAGGATTGCTTGGCTCCGAGGATTTCTAAATGTGATGTTTTTCTATCTAAGACACTAGATGCTGAATCTAGCAAATCAATCCCAAGAGCATGTGATGTGCTTACATCTAGACCTCCACAAGAGTATACGATATCCAAAACTGAAACTTCAGACTCCAGAATTCCAATACCAGACAAGTATTCACCAACAGACGTCAATCAGGAAGCATCAATGTCCACGAATTGCCACTACCAACACACACCCAGTACTCCAGTATATTGGTCACCAAGGCCAGTAACGCGTTTTGTTGGCAATCAGAGATCGTTCCAAAACGAATCAAACACACAGAAGCGCAAGTCAACCTACTACGGATTAACACCTGCAGAATATATTGCTTATGGTGGAATCAAGATGAATCCACATGGTGAACCGCTTCCACCAAAGGAACATATGCCTGAGATTCAAACCACGGAGTATTCATCACAAGTCCAGCAAAACATCACAAGTGATTTTAAGACTGAAACAGCATTTGATGTGGAGAAAAATGTTTCAGAGGTTTTACAAAGTTCGTCACCATCAATTCTTCAACTTGTAGAATCACAAGCCGCGTTACAACAAGCAGGGAAAACTGAAATAGAAATCGAGAGTGTTTCCAGGGTAGAAACTATACCTGTGACAGGGAATATTCCAGATTTTTTGATTCAGGAATATCCAGCAAAAGTTGGTGTTGCCGAACTAGAGACTGTACAACAATCTGTTTCACAGCCCTTTAACATCACCAGTCTTCAGATTATAGAAGAAGGGAAAAAAATTCCAACTTTTCCCCTCCCGTCAAGTTTTCCCAACTCAAATGTACAGGGATCCTTAACAAAGAACATTTTATCGGATCAAAATATTCAATTGCAACTTGCACAGTCAGAAAATGCATCCAACTCTGCATTACCAAGCAAAAGAATTAGCCCTGTACTGACAAATAAAATAAATTGTAATGTGTTTCCAACTCCAGAACAGAATATAGTCTCATGTGTATCTAAAGATTCTTCAGAAAAGTCTGCTGTCAATCATCAGCCTGCTGCCGTTATCAAGAACAAAGTCATACATTCAGAAAATAGAGTGATGGCTAAAGATGTCACAGTAAATAAAATCGTGGCAGACTCGAGCATATTTCAAAATTCTACAATGCCATCAGCAGAGACTAGAAATGACAAAAAAATCCCACCTGACATTCTGAAGCTGGATGAATTTATTTCAGGTCGATTAAACTTAGATGCATCAATGAAATCAATCCCCTCAACCAGTCTCCATTATACAAATGTCAAAAATACTCAAGGCACATTGCTGCAGAAAGAACCCATTAAAAATGATCATTCTTATCCCCAAGCCATCTCCAAAGCGGGAGTAAATTCAACTGAGAATGTACAAAATCAAAACAAAACATTGGGAACAACTGATGAGCTGATAAGTCAAAGATCATCAGAAGAAATGGATCAAAGTAGGAATGAAATAAAATTAAAATCAGTTCTAAGCCTTTCAAGTCAACATTCAACATCTTTCAAAATTGAGGAGCAGGTCCTTTCTGATGATACACACAGCAGCAAACCACACCAAACTGTAACTGAAGAGTCTGTTACCTACATAGAAGTAGAAAAATCTGTGTGTGAAGATCTGAATTTATTGAAGAATGCTAAAGAAGAAAAAAACCTATCAAAAGACTCCGTTAAAATCATGACAGCTGACAAAGTTGCAGTTAAAATGACTGACGCTCCCAATTTAAACCGTATTAGAAAATCAGAAGAAAGTTCCCAAGCAGATATTAAAACACTGAGTAAAATAAACAAAGAAACAAAGCAGAGTTCAATAGACAATTCCACAAAAGTGGAAGCCCAAAAGCCACGTTCAAACGACAAACTACTTGGAAAAAGCAAAGAAACCGAAAATAGTTTTGCTGCAATGCTTCTCAAAGTTGCCAAAACTCTGCCAAGTTCTTTTTCTGAAAAGAATTCTGCTAATAACCAGACAGAAGTCAAAACGTCAATGGAATCAGCTGGAGATTCAAACTCAAAGATTAGTACAGAGGCCAAGAGCAAAACTTCCATATCCAAACAAGATGACTTAACATTTCCTGAGTGTTCAAATGATTCTCAAACTCAACATAAACCTGAAGATTCTACTGAACAAAACCTGATGAGCCAGAAATCAGATACAGAGCCGAGCAAAGATACTCTTGGTAAATCCAAATCAGAGGGCCAAAATTTGCAAAAGGAACTTAAGAATGTTCAGAAAACCAAAGGACTGAAGGCCAAACTTAGTGGTTGGACAAGACTGAAAAAGCACATGGTTGTTGAACCAGAAGAACCCAGTTTTCCTGACATCAAAACAGAGAAAGGACCTGATAATGGAGAGATAATTGAGAGCAATAAAGACCAATTGCCTTCATCAAATGAAGAGATACGTGGACAAGATCAATTGAAAAAGAACGATGAGCCCAGAGCCACAAAAATGTGGGACGCTGTACTTTTTCACATGTTCTCCACAAAGGAAAATATCATGAAACAGATTCAGGCTAACAAAACAGAGAAAGAGCAGGAGAACGTTGAGAAGAATGATCAGCTTGTTCCGTCTTTTGTTCATCGTCTTCCCATCCTTCTCTACAGCCCGCGATTTAATGCTCGGAAGCTGAAGGAGGCGGCTGAGAAACCACTCACTAAAATTGCTACAGCTTTTGAAAGAGGACTGCTTAATCGCAAGCAAAAGGGAGATGAGCCAAAAGACTTCAACCGAAAAGCTAAGGGTTTTGGAAAACCTACAGAAAAAGCGAACAACGAATAGTTGTCCAACTGTATAAATCATCAAACAAACTGTTTCTACCTTAATGCTAGTCCAGGGTTAGCATCAAAGCTAACAATGTGCTCAGCACCACACATGGATAAAAGCAACAGCTGAGAACAGAGAAATGCTAAATGAACAGGTGGATGCAGTGGGAGCTGGTGAGTGAGAAAGTAAGCAATGTCTGAAACTCAATGTAAGGAAGCAGTTGGTGGTGCGAGCAGATGTGTTAAGAATAGAAGGCTGTAGAACGTGATGGTAGAATTCTGGCCTGGCTTAGAGTTAATTTAGCTTGTTTCATTAAATTTTTTCGTCATGTATAATAAAACCTTGTTTTTTTAAATGAAGATGAATCCAGATCAATTAGATGTTAAGATGTTTTTATTATTGTGCCATGTTTAAATAGACTCTTGATACCACTTGCATAACCATACAGTTGATGACACTTTAACAAATAAAACATTTTCAATACAACACAGATAAAAAAAACAGCATGTAGGCACCGATATCTTGCTGATTGAAGAGGCTGTGACGAGGTAAAGCAGCGTCTCGTTCTCTTTCATCTGAGAACCGAAGTCTTGCAAATGATCAAAACATTCCCTGGGACTACATCCGGCTCCTACTCTCTACTGCACTCAACCGAGGGCATAGTAGGGAAACAATGAACAGATCTCCTCTTTCTTTCTTTCTTTCTTTCTAAACGGGATAGTAGGCACTTTGGGCACGTAAATATGACTGGATCTATAAAACCATGAGACAAGGGCAGAGAAAGCCTCTATATGGGACTGTGTCTTTTTGATTACAATACTTTTTGCAAATAATGTTAAGGTACACTACCGTTCAAAAGTTTGGGTTCACCTTATATTTGAGTGAAAAGCACTGTTTTGTCAATGAAAATAACTTTAAACAAATCAGAAATACACTCTATACATTGCTAATGTACTGTAGTAAATACTGTAACTATTTTAGCTGTAAATGTCTGGTTTTTGGTGCATTATCTACACAAGTTGCGCCCATTTCCAGCAACTGTCACTCCAGTGTTTTGATGGTACAATGTGTTTGCTAATTGTGTCAGAAGGATAATGGATGATTGGCCAGAAATAGAGAACTTTCATGTGAAACTCGACAGTCTATCATTATTCATATAAAATAAAGTGTGACAGTGTTGGTCAAAAACATTTTTTTTGTGTGCTAAAGTGTGTAATGACAGAAAATGAAACTAAAACAGATTGCAGAATCTTCATTGCCTGTATCATAAAAATGTAGATAGCAACAAGCGTTGCTTAATTTTGTTAATTAAAATAACAAAAAGAATCTAGCAACCACGTAAGCACAAATGTATTATCTGTAATAAATCTGTAATATTTTATCATTCTTAACTTATTCCAATGCTGTTGGTTACATTTAAGGCTTTAATATTTTGGTTAGGGTTAGGGTTAGGGTACTTGCATTACTGTTAAAAAACACATTTTTTTTATTTTAAACTTTTCTTTGCTCACAACGAAACACATGCAATCTCTGAATCTGAAACATGCATTGAAAAACGAATTCTTGAATATCAATTATTGTGCATGAATGAAGTAATAATTAGGAAAGAGAAAGTGAAACATTTTATTGGTCGAATAGGATGTAATCTTTTCCACTTAACACTGGCTTCACTGTTATCACTGTTATCTGCTCGTCTTATCTACAAAACTAACAGAAACCTGTTTCGTGGTTAGGTTTCGTTATGTTGCACACAAAATATGCTTTCTCTGCATAAACAGACAGCAAATCAAGCTTCAGCCAAATCAAGATGTTTTTGATAAAAAACATGAAAAGAACCCCCCCCTCCCAAAAAAAAAACTGCTTCTGTGGGATATGTAAATAAGAGAACAATTAAGACTGTTGACAAAAACCTTGAGATCTTTATAAGTTTAAACTTAAAACACTTGTTTTAAACGTCGTTTAAACTTATCTTAGCTAAAATACACTTAAATGTGCCAATAAAAGTGATTTGATTTGATCAGTAAGGATTAAAGCAGCCAATAATCACAACATTGTAACTTTACATTTTTTTTGACCATTCTCTGTAAATTCTTATATAATGTGATAATTATGCATGAAAATCTCAGTGAATCCGCAGTTTCGGAAATGCTCAGATCAGCATTGAGTGTCTGCCATGTAATTGACTAATAAGAAACGTTTGTTAATTTGCAGCTGGACAGATGTATATACTAAAAATAATTTACCAATGAGAGTTAGTTATTCTAGGGCAGTACGTGCAGTTCATACACATACATACATAGTCTTAATTTTTAAATAGATTTGGGAAGTTGTTTTTTGTGTGTCACATTTGGATGAAAATGATATAAACCTTTTAATTCTGATATACTCCATTTAGGTTGAGAAAATGAAAGTAAAATTGAATTGAATTGAAATGAAAGTCCTTTATTCGTCCCCACAAGGGGGAAATTTCAGTGTTGCAGCAGCAGTACAATTTAACCAGAAACAACAAGAACAATTTGTATAAATACGGTAAAAAGTAAAAATATAGGAAAATATATGAAATGTAACATATTTACACACGTGTATACTAAGTTTGCACAGTTTACAGGTATTGCACATGCACCGGATACATATTGCACAATCACAACAGTCAGGGAGTTATTGTATGGGACACAGTTTAGAGTGGTTCACTGGGAGCAGCTCAGGTTGTAGAGTCTCACAGCAGCAGGTAGGAACGACCTACGGTGTCACTCCTTTAGGCATTTTGGATGTTTTAGCCTGTCACTGAAGGAGCTGCACAGTGATGACACTGCTTCAAACAGCGGGTGGGCATCGTTCTCCATCATGGATGATAGCTTAGCTACCATATCCTCCTCCTGCATTGAATCAAGGGGCAGCCCCAGAACTGAGCTAGCCCTCTTGACCAGCTTCTCCAGCCTCCTCCTGTCTGCTGCTGAGATGCTGCTACACCAGAAGACCACTCCATAGAAGATGGCTGATGCCACCACAGAATCATAAAATGTCTTTAGTAGTGGTCCCTGGACTCCAAAGGACCTTAGTCTCCTTAGCAGATATAGTCTGCTCTGTCCGTTTTTATAAATTGCTTCTATGTTATGTGACCAGTCCAGTTTATTGTTCAGGTGAACACCCAAGTACTTGTAGGATACAACCCTCTCAATATCCCTACCTTGGATGTTCACCGGTGCTGATGCGTGTGTTTGCCTGCGGAAGTCTACCACCAGCTCCTTTGTCTTTCCTGCATTTATCTGGAGATAAAGAGACAAAGTTCTGAATCAGTTCACGGTACTCTCTGTCATTGTCATCCTTAATCAAGCCGACAATGGCAGAGTCATCCAAGAACTTCTGCAGGTGACGGGATGCTGAGTTACACATGAAGTCAGCGGTGTAAACAGTGAAGAGAAACGGTCCCAGAACTGTTCCTTGTGGCGCTATTGTACTACAGACTACCATGTCCGAGTCGCAGTGGCCGGCCCTCACATACTGCAGTCGGTTGACATTAAAAAAAACTGACATTAAATGTTTTTAAGATAATAAAGATAACACAAAGAGATCTAAAGTACAACAGTTATGTAAAAAAATATATATCAAAGATAAAGATAAAACAATAGACAGGCACTGACAATGCATTGTACTAGTTAAACATTGACTACTCCTAAAGGTAGAAGCTATATAATGACCAGCTTGTCAAAGGTATATGTACGTAGAAAGGTATAGTAAACCATCGGGTGAAAGCATTCAGCCAAGACTTCAGTACTGTACTGACTCAGGTAAGTTTACATCTGCAGCAAACTAGATTTTATTAAGAATCTGTTTGATATTAATAACATTTTTATAAATCAATAATTGACTTTTGCAATAATCTATTAGTTCATCAAAAATTCAATAACTTCTACAAAATGAAATCAAATGTATGATAAAAAGGCTTATCAATTTATAATTATCGAGCAGGACATCATTAAATGATATTTCTACCGGTATTTTAAACTTTACATAATTGGGAATCACTCAAAAGATTCTTTTAGACTCTTTTTTTGGAATAAACGTTGTTCTTTCAGGGAAAATGAAAAGACTTAAAGCTTTAAAGGCAGTCCCAGGTATGACTAACAGCAAACCTAGACTTGACATTGTGTTCAAACCAAAAATAGTAAAACAATGTTTTTGCTTTATTTTTGAAGAGAGCGAATTGATTGATTCTCGAACACAAGATGTTATAAAGCTTTGCTGCCTAATAGCAAAAGACAATGAATTATCAGCGGCTGTACGTAATCCGTTGAAAGGAGTCGTTATGGCTGGAGCTGGTGCTGCTTGTGGAGGGATAATGGGCGGCCCTCCCGGCATTGTGATTGGTAAGATTGTGATATTTTTTTACCCACAATTTCAGAACGTTTTATCCTATGAGTCATTGAATTCACTGTCTTGTCAAAACAAAACTAAACTGTGATTTTGGTTCTCAATTTTGGTCACGATCCTGCTCCTCGGCTGATCCTGGCAGACAATGAATGAAGTAGCAGGATCCTGATTGCGATAATCTGTTGATTATCCGCAGCAGCTGCAAATGATTCAATTGGTTAAATGCAGAGCACAATTTCGATATGGTCCTATGTTGACAAAAGTACTCAATATCTAAAAAAATACACTTTTTTCTGTCTTATTGTTCTAGGTGCAATGGGAGGTGTTTTAGGATGGTGGGCAGCCAGACGCAAATTCAAGCCTCTGCAAACAATCCTTGAGGAAATGTCTCCCAAGAAAAAGAGAAAACTGTACCATGCTGTCATAAAAGTACTTGGTGATCTTAAATGGGATGACCTGGATCACCTAACTTTTCTGGTTGGGGCTAAAAAAACTGAAATAATGAAAGTTATTTGTAGTTTTGCTAAGAACAAACTACACGCCAAAGTAAAGTGTAAAAATTAACCACATATCATTTGTGAATAGCAGAAAAATTTGCATTACATGTTTCTTGCACACAGTTAACCAGTGAGAATTGGTGATATTCTTCAGCAGAATAAGACCAACAGCCCCCGATCTTAATCCTTGCTATTGTCAGTGTGGATTTTTTACATCAAGTTCAAATATTCAAATAAAACGATACAGAGTAATTATGATTTATTAAAACATTAGAATATGAATTTAATACAAAATATTTAGTTAATAAAAGTATTCCTGAGTTTTCATTTATTAAAAGTCTTGCTTTCAATTCGCCGTGTTCCTTTCGTTTCGGGCGGCGTGACAGATTAACTGGTCGAACCGAGGTGAGGAACAAATTGTTGATACAGCAAACCAAAGATAAGGTCTGCAACTTTGCCTTCTTTCTCACATTTGCTGTAATGTCGACACATCAGGAGACTGTAATGGATCCATTTGCAGAGTTTCAATGAAGGCATAAACATGATGCAAGAGATGAGTAAAAGGAAGGGTCAAAGCCAGGCGAGGTCATACACAGGAAATCAGTCCAAACAGGGAAGTAAATCCAAAGGGCAATCCAGAAGCAAACACGGTGAAACAGGCTATAATCAGTGACAGGCGTGGTACAAGAGAAGCTCAGAACAGGCAACAGGTATAGAGGGGGACTGACAATATTCAGCAATGCATCACAGTGAGCATTCAGTTTATATAGCCACTAGATCACATAATCAGCTGAAGCAGATCTCACTGATGACCTAGAATTCTGGGGAGAGCGCCCTCTGCTGGTTATCTGTTACAGAATCCCCCCTCCTATGAGCTCCTCCTGGAGCTTTACGTGGGCGTCCCCGAGGTCGTGGTGCTGGTCGGTCTGGTCTGGCCTGATGAAAATCTCTCGTTAACGAGAGGTCCAAGATGTCTGAGGCTGCAACCCAGTATCTCTCCTCCCAGTCCACCAGATACCGAATTTGGCCTCTTCTGTGTCTTGAGTCCAAAATTTCCTATACCAGATATGCTGGCGCACCCTCAATGTCTAATGGCGGAGGTGGTTCTTGATCCTCCGTGGGCCGGTGTGGGTACAGAAAGTGCTCGGCCTGCAAAAACCGCTCGGGGTCCTTCGACTGGCGATGACGTCACACTACGGTGAAACCACTTGGACAAACCTTGTATATCGCGATGTTTTTGCCAATAACCACCAACTGCAGAACCGCAGAATGACACTCTGAGACGCCGGAAGTTAGCGGAGCAAGTGGTGCCTTAATAGGCATTTTGTACTTTTTACAGTTTAAACCTAAAAATGTAAGTTATAATCATGCATTGTTTTTAAACGGTTTAATTGAAAAGATTGACTTCTGTCCGTATATGGGTTGAATATGTATATACACATATTGTGAGTGTGGCACTTTGTTTCTAATTCACCAGAGATTAAAGTCTTTATGTGTGAATTTATATAAAATCAGAGTTAACAATTACGCCATCCTTCCAACTAAAATAATTTTACTACAAACTATAAATTATAAGAAATACAAATGATTCACCTCATAGTGGTTGCTGGTGTGAATGAATAGCAACTGAACACAACTAAAAAAATAAAAAAAATTAATAGCCTTAAAACGTGGCTAAATTCAAAAAACAGCCTTAGAACAAGGTAAACTTAAAAAAAAATGCCTGGGAACGAGGCTAAACTTGAAAAACCAGCCTTAGAACGAGGCAAAACTTAAAAAAAAAAAACACACTTTGAACAAGGCTTTGTGCTAACCAAATATTGCAATTCATACTATTTCAAAGCAGACCTGATAGATGAAGCAGTTTAGAAATTAAAATCTTGTAATTTGCAAGATTGGTCCAATATGTTCTGTACCTGCATGATGGAATACTGTGAATTAAAAAAAAATCCAAACTGAACAAGCCACAGAACAGGGCGACTTATGTTACAAAACCTAAAGAGGGTATGGAAACAACTGTCGCCAAAGCCGTCTGGATTGAGCGAATCCAGCAAAAAACAACTCTTTCTTAGCTGGATTCAGAACCTATGAACCAAAAGAATTTGGACAATTGCCCTACAGCAAGTTATATGTACTGAATTAAATTAAATTGTTGCTTGTTAAATGTAATTTATATTTACACTTTTTTGTTGGCCATTTGTGGTCTGTGCAATAAATATTAAAAGTTCTATTGTGCTTTATTATTCACAATATTTACAAAAATTAAACACAATATTTATATAATAAGTGTATATTAATGTACAATGCTTTACAATCATTTTACAATGCATTGATATGCTACAATGCTTTATAATTTCGTTCATTTAACATAGTTAAAAAGGAGAGCAGCCAAGTTATTTGACATATATAAAAAAACGTAATGCAATAGTTATATTCCCTGGTAATTATTTAAAAAAACAGTGCAAACGAAATCTCTTTAATACGTCCCCTTTGAAAGATAGTGGGAAATTTCCACGTAAAGATTATCCATGACTAAAGACTTTTTTAATACTCTGGAATTTCGAGCGTGATTTGTCAGCGCAAAATCTGTTCGACGTCATTCCAACTTACGGCCAATCAAACTGTGTGACGTCATCACCAGTCGCAGGACCCCGAGCGGTTTTTGCAGGCCGAGCACTTTCTGTACCTACACCGGTTATCGTCCAGGTAGGCCGGTTTGAGGAGTGATACATGGAAGGATGGAGATATGCGGTAATTAACAGGAAGCTCCAAGAATTTTGCCTGAGAATTTTAAATGGGCCCACATACCTTGGAGAGAGTTTCCTGCTGGGTAACCGCAACGTTAGATCCTTTGTAGACAGCCACACCCTTTGTCCGACCTGGTATGGTGGATGTGGTCTGCGACGCTTGAAGTTGCTGTGATGCTTTAGCTCTTTGGAGACGAACGTGAGCACTGTCCCATACTCTCCAGGTGTTCTTTATTTCAACTATACACCTCTGGGACCCATGGTGGTCCTCCAGACCATGGAAACAACGGTGGCTGGAAGCCTAAAACACACTTGTGTTACACCAGTGGATGAGTGAGTCAGTGAGTTTTGCGCATATTCGGCCCATGGTAAAAATTCTGCCCAGCGGTGTTGTTTCTTGCTACAATATGACCTTATGGTGGTACATTTGTTTGACACTGGCAGGTCTGTGACAAAATCTACAGAAATATGAGACCATGGGCGATTAACAAAATTTGCGGTTTCCTTTACTATCGATGTCCACCAAAATGAGTGTGAACACACTTCATTTCAAAATGAGACTTCTGGGCAGAGCGCCCTCTGCTGGTTATCTGTTACATTTGCCATTTGGATTCTCACATCTTTTGAACACATCTTTTGAACCACAACTCCTGAGCAGCAGTGCAATGGCAGATTCAAGACTGAGTGGGATCTGGTGTTTCAGATCCCCAGAACTTCCACCAGTGCCCAGTCTCAGCGGTCCCAGCCGGCTGGTGCCCAGGGTCCACGGTCAAACATTCCGCCCTTCATAAGTGTCAGCCTCACCTGGCCGCTAAACCGAGGCCTGCCAGGCCGCCCCCCAGTCTCCAGCGCTGATAGGCCGCCCTCCAGGCATCTCCCAGTCTATGCGGCATAGTACAGACATTGTAGTGTTCGGTGCCCGTCTTTAATGAGGGGGGTACTGTCACAATCCTGAATGAAGTAGAAGGAGCATGATTGCGCTCCAGCTGGCATTCTGCTGAATTATCCGCAGCAGCTATAAATGATTCAATAGCAAAAATAAGCTGTCGCGGTTTATTAGCACAATGCCGGTTGTTGACAGACGCTGTTTTGTTCATGTTTCTATTTTGTTTAACTGAGTTTCCTCACTCTGTCCTTAAAAGAGTTTTCATTCATTAAAAATCTTGTTTTCTACTCACCGTGTTCCGTTCGTTCCCAACGGAGTGACAGATTGTACATTTTCATTCATTCCTTCATCTTCTTCCGCTTAGTCTTTTACAGCAGGGAGCTGGCACCTATCTCAGCATCACTGGCCCGAAGGCAGAATACACACTCTGGATTGGTAGCCAACCATTCGCAGGCAGGACACACAGACAAAAACATTCACACACTTACTCATACCTATGTGGTCAATTTTCTAATGCCAATTCGTCTGAAACGCATGTTTTTGGACTGTGGGAGGAAACCGGAGCACCAGCACGGGGAGAACATGCAAACTCCACACAGCTTTGTGGAACATGACCTCCACTCAAGGCTGGCCTCGAACTCACACCTCGAGTGTCAAACTAAACCTTCTTGCTATGAGGTGACAGCGACACAAAATTTTAAGCTAAAAACAAATGTAAAAAAACAAAAACAATTGCGACATAATAAGTTTATTTATACGTAAATTGTTTATTGTTTCACTTTTAAACCTAAAAACACTGTAAACATTCACAAATGTCAGATTTTATTTCAATTTAAATGAAATAATTTATAAGAAAAAAGGGAACAATGTCTTGCTTATTTTTATTGAGATGCTTTAAAAGTGTATAATACTATAGATTTAAATCACCACATTCTTACAATATTGTACTATGATTGTACTCGGTTCACTTCAGTTCTTTTTATTTTCCTTAAAAAGTATCAAAATAATAATAAAACAAAAGCAAATGGAATAAATTCAACCAAAGGTTTAAGATTTTAATTGTTTTTCTTTTTCCCAGAAGGCAGTTTTCTGTGCAACTGATTAAAATCATCATCCACAGCCATCTTTGTGTTTACCTAAAGAAAAAAAAAAACAGGATTCAATCGTTTTATACTCATCTATCTGTCCGTCTGTCTGTTTTTTCTATGTAGATGTCAAAAACATGTATCTTTTAATATAAATACTTAAGTGTGCATAATACACTGAAAATGTACACATGATTAATTGTACAATTTTGTAAGTTAAGAAGTAAACTGCTTACATGCTTCTCAGTCATTATTGACCAAGACTTTTTCATATTTTCCATGGCCACTCTCAACAAATTTGTACCTTTTCCCAGACGAGCCCTGAGAAGAAATGTGAAATATTTTATAAGCACAAAATGTTGAGAATAATTTGTTGGTTTTTATATTTGATAATGTTGCACCTTTATACATGGTTGCGATGAAATGTCTCCAATAGTCTCCCACATTGATTTTATATTACGCACTTCACCAGCTTTAACATCCTAAAACACAAATCAAATACAGATATGTGTTGTTTGATTAGTTTTAAGATATTAGTTATTTGCTATGTGGTATTAGATATAAGTATGACAGTATGTATTATTAGTTAGATCTTAGATGCCGTATATAGAAATGCTAGAATCTGTAAGTTCTGTTCTCAACCACTAGAAGGCACTGTGTAACGTGTATTACGTGTAAACGCAATACACTAAAGAGCATTAGTTTAGTAAAACAGAATTTCCAAGTTCACTTTACAGTGTTTATATAATGAGAAAGACAGATAGAAGTTGATTACCTTTGGAAAAGATGAGTAGAATAGCAGTAATAAGAAAAGTATAAAACAGACAACTAAAGATAAAGAGATACAGCAGGATCAGACCTATTTTGATTATTTCACACATTCAGAAATGAAAGCTAAAAAAATCAAAGTCCTGTTAGCCTACAGATTTTTCATCTTATTCATCATCCCTTTTTTTAAACATGTTAATTAAAAAAGTTAACTTACGGATGCTCTAGAGAGGTGACTGTTGACGTCAGGAGTTCCTTTCACCCATTGGTTAATTAAATCTGCAATGCCAACCTTCATTCCATCTGTATCCTAAATCAGAGAGATGTTCACAAATTTCAATTCCTCACTATTCTGCAATTATTCTGCATTCTGTAACACAAATTGATATTGTAGCCAAATGAGTCCAGCTACAAACCTTAGAAGTCTTTACTGAAGTCTGAGCCCACGCTTCTCCTTCCTCAAACAGGGCCTTCCGTACAGACACCGGCTCTGGTGGTGTTGGAACATCCACTAGTGGCTGCTTGGCTGTATTTCCTTCCTTGCAACACTCCTGCAAATGCACCATTTGAATGACAATTTAATGTGTGTAAAATATAAATACTGTACTGTGCTTTTCCACCATTCACCACTAGGGGAGCTGTACAGTCTGGCATCACTAAAAACTTCTGTGCATCGCTCAATAAGATTGAAAAATGAGTAGCTTGCTGAACACAAACACGTGTTGAAGCATCTGTTGAACCACCTGAATCTACACTCACAATCTTGTGTCAATCTCGCCACAGGGGATTTACACACTTCCTGAACGTTTGATGCCAGGAATACAGAGAACCCATGTGTAACATGACCTAAAGTATGGGTGTCTGGACTTGCAGGCGGTGAGGATGAGAGTGAGATGAAGACATGACAGCAGGTGTAGGTATGTTGTGGCTTTGACAACAGCTGCATGTGCAAAGAACATTTGGAATAAACAGGTTGTTGCTTCAACATGGTAAATATCTGAGGTGTATAGAGTACCTGAAAACCACACTTGTACTGAATGTAAGATCAAAACACACCAAGAAATGTGAAAAACAAGAAACAATATTTTATTTCCCAATAAGCATAGAAATGAAATTTGACACAAAAATCAAAAAATCAAGATCAAAAAATGTAGTCAAGTAGAGAGAAAACGTTGCTTATGTTTTTGTCAGTACAAGTACAAAGTCAAAGTCAAAAAGTGCTTAACTAAAGTAAAGAAGTCCATTTACTAAAGTACTTTAAACTACTGGTAAATACCGTAACTCGTATTAGAATGCTGTGTAAATTACCTCCACTGCATGGTTGTATTGCTCCCGTCGTCCATCTAACTTGGAGATGGTCATGGGAGGCTGGATCTTCTTTATGCTATTTCTGTTTGTACAGACAAATGAAATAACCCTCTGTTACCCGTCTTGAACAAGCTGAGACATGAAGAGGAACATGACGTCTCACAAAGACTCGGCATGCTGCATTATTTATGTAACAACCATCAGTTGGGGGAAAACTACAAGCGGGTGGTAAGTCCTGTCCTGTCTGGGTGAGTAAAAGGTCAACAATGTGTCTAACTGCTCTATTGTGAATACATGAATCATTTTGGCTGTGCTTTTGGCAGCCATTCAAGATAACAGGTTTGCTAACAGTAAACTCATGATGTCATAACACCCACCACCTGAACAACTTTCGGGATTTATAATTATTTTATGATTAAACATTTTAAAAGCGTCAATCTCTGTTGCAATGTGCTTCAGAAATACTCACCTTTTTTTAAGGGAACGGTTGAGAGACTCTGTCCTCTCACTAATCTGTCAATAAAGAGAGTGACACATGGTTTAACTGGGTTTACTGCCTTTTTAAACAAAAAAAATTGTAGTAATGATACAATTTTTTTTTACCAACTGCCAGAAGAATACGAATTAAAACAAGTGCCAAAGTTCACTCTGGTCGGAATTTGTCCACCACAAAGCGAGATTTGAGGCCTGAGATGTTGTAAGCAGATTATTCTTTATTTTGAAATAAAGCTGCTGTGAACTTTGTATCTGATACTTAGTTCTTGGCTGTTGAAGCGCGTTGCCCAGGTTTTTACTGCATAAAAAGTGTCAGGGTCGAAACTGTTTAAGTATTGCTCAACAGGAAGATTTGCATTCAGAGCCAAAATTACACATCCCGGCAGTCGTTTCCTTAGTGCCTAGTTCGTTTAATGTCAGTTTGAACCCTTTCCACTTTTACCCCCTCCAAAAAGTTCTTAAAACATCCACTTTAAAACTACGGCACATCAGTTTAATCAGGCTTACTCTCAATGAAAATGCGTAAGTGCAAAGACAGCCAGACAAAGAGTAGCAAACCAATGAAAGAGAAAAGCTGTATCAAGCAAGGTGCAGCCTCATAAAGACTCACACACACACACACACACACACACACACACACACACACACACACACACACACACACACACACACACAGAGAGAGAGAGAGAGAGAGAGAGAGAGAGAGAGAGAGAGAGAGAGAAAGCACCTCAGCATGTTCAGTCCAGCAGATGCTTGATCATTTTTTTTTTTCAAACCCATAACACCTTTGCAAGCAAAAGATTAGAACCACAGAGCATCGGAGAAAAATGTGACACATTTGTGTAGCTTCGTCCTATATAAAATTATAGATAACAACCTGTTGTATTGATGTTTTCCTAACAAAAATGACATTCACAAACCACTGCAAAAAAAAAAGCACTTAACCTCCATAATGGTATGTGTATAGATGCTTGAACCAGAAAGAAAGTTCTAGTTTAATAATGGGCAATTGAACACATATTCATTAAAATATGTGATCAGTAAATGTGGAGGTCATTAAAAGTGATAGAATAAACAGTCTAAACAATATTTGATATTTTTAGAGTTTTATTTACCATGTAAGAAGGGCTCCGGGGGCTGAGGGGACTGAAAGGTTCTTCTGGATCTCCGCTGGAGATACTTAGCTTCTTCATCTTCTCCATCACATCCCTTCTCTTCCTCTCTCTGCCTTCCTCTCTCATCTTCCTGTGCACCTCCTCAGTGGAATCATCTGCTGCGTTTCTCCACACTCGGTTTCCACCATTGCTCTTTCCTGACACTTCTTCAGACAAACTAAAGACAGAAGAGGGACTAATATCAAGTAATTGAACAAAGCATTTAAAGAATTCACAATTGCAATCAATTGACTTGTCAGAATTTCGAAGATTGCTTGGTCGACGCTTGTATCTATGCTGTTCTGCAACGTCAGCGGTCTGAGTACGGTCACATTGAGTCAATCTGAGGAAGTGCATTTGTTGCAAGGAAATTGTGAAATTCACCTGATGTGTCTTGTCATTTCTCTGGAGATAGGCTCAGGATTGACATCCAAATCTCCGTTCAGAACACAGATAATCCTATGACTGTGACTTAGTAATGTACAGTACAGGAAAGATTTAGAATTGTTTTTCATGTTATGTCATCTCACATAGACACTGTTGTCATGATTTTGTGACTAACTGGAGTTTATTTTTTGCTCTGTGTGGTATATGCCACACCTACAGTACAGTAAATATAAAGATTTAGCTTATTAGAGATGCTACAGGCAAAGTGTGAAATCAGGCATGATATAGAATGCCTATAGGGTCTGAAAGGAGGGCAGGTATCAGAATAAACCCTGTTTCTGGAAAAATCTAATTAGCAGCTTTGAAGCTTTGTTTTGTCTTTATTCTACTTAAGAGATATATAAAATCTACTAATATTTTTGGTAATAAAGATCTTACATTTTTGAATTAAATTTAAATGTAATTGCAAGTCATCATTTGATTCATTCATTTTTTTGACATTTTGCCGAAATGGTCTTTCTACAGACATGATTCAGACATTTCGCACTTGAACTAAAATACCAAGCATTTTATACCTGGCTGAATGGATTTTATACCTGGATTTCACTCTTTGTCTGTAACATACATATGGAATCAGATCAATGCCAAAAATATCAAATGTTACTGTATTTTTTTCATTGCTCGTGTTGCGTTTCAGATTTTTAACTTTTTTTTTACTAGTGTTTCAACATTTGGCACTAGTTTCACATAGAGGCGGCACTTACTCTGATTGGCTCGTTTCACCAGAAAGTATTTTTGGCACTAATCTGATTTCATGAATACAGACTAACTGTGCTAAAATATTTAGATTTTGCAATGAAACTGGATATGTTGCATACACAAATGGCAAAAAAAGGTTTAGAAAAAAACACCAATTGAGTAAAACGGGTTTGTGCAGAAGGCATTTACCTCTGATTTATTTTCTCCTCTTTTTTTTTCTCCTCGTTGTTTTGCCTCCCTTTGTGCTGGACGAGGATTGTGGAGGTATATGATATCTTCTTTTCTGCCTTCTTTTCTCTCTACAAAAAAATATGCGTTTTCAACAACATACATGAAAAAATATACAGATAATAGGGATGTTTTAAATTGTATTGGTAATATCTTACATTGTTGTCCACGTCACAACTCTGGCTTTCCTTTTTACAGGGAGACGACTCACTCTTCATCTTTCCTGAACTGCCTTCGTCATACCAATGTCTGACATCTCTCCCTTTGTTCTGCACTTTATCACCCCCTTCTTTATGAACTCCATCCCTCTGGTTTTTCTGGTTTAAAAGGGGGGACTGAGCCTCTTTAAATGGACTGTTTTCATGTTTGTCCAATTCTTTTTGTTGCAGTTTACTTTGTTGAACAGAGCTCGAGAAGATCTGGAGTTCGGAGTATTGTGATCCATTGAGGTGTGTTTCTACATTGGTGGAATTATTAGCTTCTTCTTTCCTCCTGCTTAGTTGTGCCCAATCACCAAAGCCTTCGTCTTCATCCAGACATGATGAACCGTTTGAAGCCAAAACATTCTGATTTCTAACAAACAGCAAATTGTTGCATTTTAGTAAGTTGCAAGTTAGATGTAAAAAAATATACTTAAAATTAAGCCTGTTAGAAAAAAACCAAGTGTAATGTAGGAATAGCGTCTGTGATTCCTCAATTCAAAAGAGCAGGTGTGGTTGCGAAACATTAGCTCAGTGAGAGATTAGCTTGCACACAAAGAGTAAGACAGAGAAAGTTGGCTTGAGTGAAAAGTTGTGGTTGAGATTCTATGGAAACCAAACAAACATTCTCCATTCTTCTGTTGGAATAGACTGGTGGCGCGCTCACCGGGTTTCCAGACACTGTGCATTGAGAGGGTGGTCCTGTGGGGTCAACGCAGGTAGAGGAGACTCAGCAGAGGAATCCCCTCTGGCACGCCGTCGCCGCTCTCGCTCGATTTCTTCAGCGTCCTCCAGACTGCGTTGAACAGTAATTCTACGTACAAAAGTTTTACATACAGGTTCAAGTCAAGTTTAAGTGATAGAGTTCAATTTAAAAAATGTTATGTATATATAAATATTTTGTAATGTAAATATATATTTTTTAGTTTTTAGGTCTTAAAAAAAATCTATAGAGTTTTCACTGCCACAGTTGTGAAATAAAAGCAAATGGTCATATGATTATCTTAATGAGGTGATGCTGGGAAAGGTCATCCGACAGAAAAAAGGTTAAAGTTGAACAGGAAATGACTTTGACAGGAAGTGCACAGTTCACATTGGCAGGAAATGGCTTTCTGATTCCTTTAGGGAAACTGACACTCCAAATACTAAGCAAACCAACTGGAGCGGATTGTCAAAATAAGAAAAAAATAATATAAAAAATAAAAGAGAGCTTGTTGTCAGGCTCGTCCTGTGTGTTGTTGAGAAGAATGATTGTTTAAAAGTGGTAAATCCTTGTAAGAGATTCCACATGTTCCAAAATTTCTGGGTCTAATGGAGATTTTTCGTGTGCGCACGTGTGTGAGTGTGTTGATCTGCGCTGTTCACACTCTCAAACTGTGTGTCAGATGATGAAACTGCTCAGATTTTCCAGAAGTTTTTGAAGAGCTCAGACCCTTAGGGCAGAGCGGGAAGGGGGAGGTTGTGTATCCCAAATGGAACCAGCCAGGAGCAGGGGGTGATCTGAGGCAGTACCAGATGATGTCATCATCCTTTGGGAAATTCCAGCAATAAAAGAAGCAGTTGAAGCCTGTCATTGTAATTTCTAAATGATGTCATAGATTTGCGCAGCATGTGTCACGTGAACATCTACCATCTGGAAACTTAGATGAGTAGTATTCGAACCACAAACACATCATTAGAACAGATAAATCACTCAAAACAGCAGTGCATTTAAACATTTGTGTTTTAGAACCGTATGTGAACTCTATTTGTATTTATTACTTTAAATGATTGACCACTGACTATAAGATATATTCTCTAAACAAGCTATAGGAACTTTAACCCTTCCCCCTTAACTCCATGAAGAAGTGATAAACAGAGCAGAAGGAATTCCTGCTTCATGTTCCCCCCTTGACCCCCAACACTAACTGCCTGATAAAACTTCTCGGTCCTGATGTCTGCTTCATGCCACTCTTCGCTTCAAGATAACGTATCACCATTGTCAACAGTTTGAACCAACAAAACGTGGACTAATTTCATATAATATGTGGTTTGAATGCAACAGCTCCTTGAAAATCCAGAAAAGCTCAAAGATTAGTAAAGAATTCCAGCTTAATTCCCCTTTAAAGCAAACATCACCAACATCTACCTAAGACCTGAAAACAACGAGGCATGCAAAATCAAAGCTCACCTCTGGAGGTTTTGTAGTTTCTTGCTAGAGTTTCTTCTCAGAAGAGAGCTAGACATATTTCCCCTGTAAGTTTCACAGCTTTTAAAGAGGTGTTTCTCGGTTGAATGTTATCTCTGTTTGTGAGTCTCTCTTTTCCTTTGAGTCCTCGGAAGGGTGTGAATGTTCTCCCCCCTTTTTCTCTGAGCAGGATTTAGTCAATCTTGCGCTCTCTCTCTCTCTCTCTCTCTCTCTCTCTCTCTCTCTCTCTTATTCTATCTCTCTCTCCCTCCATGTGTTTTTCATTCAGAGCTTTGAAACTCTGGCTCCTGTCTTTTCCAGATTTCTAAACCAATCAGAAAAGAGCTAAGTAGTCACGTGACAGTCCCTCGGGTAAGTAAGATGATACCACATGCAGACATACACTTCACTCCCCCAAACAATAGAATCTTAAAACCACTAATAGTTTCTAGGTTGTCAATTAAAAACCTCTGGCCAAAAACAAACATGGAGTGAATGTCTAGATTAATTCTGAACTATAATTTAAAAAATGGTATTGGTGGAATAATGATGATGTATTTTAAAGATAATTACAATCTTCAAACATGTTCTTGAGTCAAACTTCTGTGCATATATATTATATGAACACAACTACATACTACATTGGGTGGAATATAAAATGATTAAGCCATGAAACATCTTGTTTCCCCAGCATGAACCACTGATACTATTGAAGCTAAAAATGCCACGATTGCAGCATGTTTCATGATAAACAATAATTAAGTGAACAACAACAAATCATATGCACATTTGTAACTTTCATCTGTTGACTTGACAAACCCAAACTAATGGAATAAAGATTTTACACGAAAGCAACGTCACATTTGTTTGGCAAGTTTTTATTTTTACATTTTTCCCTCAAACGTATAATTTCAGATGAATAATTTCAAATTAATTTGGCCAAATTACCTCCCATTTGAATTACATCCCTTAACGCAATGTACTGTCTCTAACCTCCTGATATCTTATTACGGAGAAAATACTTTTTATGACTATGCTCAGAACCCTGAAGACCACAATAATTAAGACAACCCAATCACTTTAATCACTTTAAGCCTCAGACTCAAACATCTTCTTTCTTCCATCCATACCAGCCTTATCTTCAATGTTCTTGCGCCAGTCTCCCACAGATTCCTTCTCCTGTAGTAATAGTCACATTGTCAACAAAACCGTTTCATTCATGTTAGCATCTTTTAGTTTTTATAATTCCACAGGCATTTGAGCTCACCTCTTCTTTAACCTCTTTCTTGACCTGTTTGAGATTGGCCCTCAGGTCCAGAGACACCTTGTGTTTGGAGCCCAGAAGCGCCTGAAGCATGGCATCAGCAGACATGCGCACTTTCTTCAAGACAGGCTTCTTGAATTTACCCTTTAGGTCTTGAACTTTGATCTTCAGGTCCTCAATCTTGACAGATTATTATGTTTTAAAGATAGTTTAAGAATTAATGTTCAGTAAAGAATTTCTTTTTAGCTCTACAGATGCAAGTACCTCTTTGTTGGACTTTGCCACTTTGCTTTCCATGTCGTATCTTTGTTCATCTATTGTATCAATCTGTTGATGCAGCTTCTTACACAAATCCTTTAAACAAATCAACACACAATTATAGTCGGAAATAATTACTTGATGAATTCACACACTTGCATTTATTTCATAATGATGTGCCACCACAGACAGACAGACAGACAGACAGACAGACAGACAGACAGACAGACAGACAGACAGACAGACA
>CM051499.1:5242284-5274772 GCA_028031935.1 Paedocypris micromegethes
ATAGATAGATAGATAGATAGATAGATAGATAGATAGATAGATAGATAGATATACATCTAGATATCTGTCTGTCTGTCCATCCATCCATCCATCTATTTATTTATATTATAGTGGGGTCCCACCACTGACTCACATACAAAACAATTTATTCCCGCTACCCTGACTGTAAACCCAACTTACAAAATATTTCCCTTCCCTCTTTACTCTAACTCAGCCCTAAAATCCCATGTTGACCCTCAAACAAGCTTTAAAAGTTGTGAGGCCCAGACAAAGGTCATCACAAATGTCCATAGGCACTTTTAGTATTTGGGGCCCACTTTGACCTAATATAACTGTTTGTCTACCTGTAATTCTTGGACTGATCCAGGCAGTGACAGCAGAGGGCAGTTCTCTTCCATGTATCTCTCTTTTTCCTGCTCTGCTTCAGCAGCCTCGTCTTCTAAAAGGTCATGCGCGATCTGAAGCAACAAGCTCTGCACCACACACACACACACACACACACACACACACACACACACACAGAGAGCTGAGTGACAGCTACAAACTTCAGAGGAACTTCTGAAGAAACAGATGACTCTACCTTCAGGTGGTGTCTGCGACTTGACGTCATCTTTTTCCTATCAAACGGAAAGTATTGCAGTTAGTAAAACTAAACAAAACACTAAATTTAGGCATTGATTTTGCCACACCAGTTGCAACACAACAATCTTCAAGTAGTATAATAAAGCATACTCGGCCATCCTTCTTTTTTGTGGTGACCTTGGTCAAAGTGAAGACGCCAGTTGTTTGAAGAAGAGGTGTGTTGTTGCCTTCAATCAACTGGAAACAATTCACAGTTAGTTCTCGGCCCAGCAGGAGATCTAAATTTGGTCAAGAATGATGGTGTGATAGAAACCTGTTGGTGTTCTAGAGTGTCAAGATCCAAGCAAAATGTAAAAAGATTTTACTTGGAGCAACAGTTGCCTTACGCTCTTTTTTTAGTGCTCCATTGTAGGAGTATGAGGTGTGTCTACACAACCAGACAGCTGAGCTGAGCTGAGACACAAAATACTTGAAAAATCTCCTTCAGCTTTTCGAGCAACAGCTGAAACCCTTCTCAACTGGACACACACTCTGCATCTATAAGTGGAATTTATATGTGGGATTATGTTAAAATAAAAACTAACAAAAAACAAACAAAGAGGATTTTACAAATGGCTGGTATAGAACTTTCTGCTTTTTTAATTCTATAGACAATTTATTTTGTCTAATACATTTTATGTGTAATAAAATGTGTAATTTTTAAAATTTGTGTTAAAAAAGACAATGTATTTTGTCAAACTAATTATATTAATACAAATGCTTAATTAAACAAAGTAAAACAAATGCAAATGTGATTTGTATATATAAAAAAAATCAAATAAAAACACAACTGCATGTAAGATTGTTTCACATTGTGGTATACATACAATGATTAAAGAGTAATTTAAACATTATTTCAAAGTAAAATTACAACATAAAAAGGTTGCCAATAAATGTATATTTTTAAAATCAGATAATGTAATTTTTCAACAGATCATAGCACTTTAAAAAGGCTTTTAGTCTGGTAAACGTGTTTAAACGTATTTAAAACCATTTTAACTAAAGCTCTCAACAATGTGTTTATTTCAACATTATAACTGAAATAAGAAGCAAATGATTAAGCATACCTACTTCTATTATCCAGCTTTTCCAGAGATCTTCTGAGATCCCAGTATAATCTATAGTTAGTGTGTTAAACTCCAGTGATACAACAGCTCTCAGAATAAAAGATCCTCACCTTTCAGTGCAGCAAGATGTCCAAGATTAGAAGAGAAGAGTGTGAGGCTGGAACATTAGGGGGCTTAAATACGTTTACCAAATGGCTTCTCAATTCTTTTTAAGGAAACGGGTCTTTTTTTAAACCTATGATATTGTCAATTCTCATCACCCCCTCTGTATGCCAGCCCCCCAAACTGCAGTCTTCTAACTCACACAGCTTTGTCTATTAAAAAACTCTTCCTGTGGCCACTTGAAAGGCAAAAAAAACATACCCTGTAATTTACGAACAACAACATAAAGCATGGAGAATATCTTCCTCATCAATAACAAAACTCATGCAATCATGATGATCTTTTTCAATGATTGTGTAAAGAATAAAAGCTGCACAGCTGTTTCCAAAATCTTTGTTTTCCCACCTGTTTGCTGTCTAGCAACACTGCCTGTAATAAAACAGTTGGGAATTCCACTGTAAAACATTGCAGTTTCAAACTCCCCAACTGCTTATGAAACATTAGAAGCATTTTACAAAGAAAGTAGCTCCTCTTAAGAACTGATGTTCTGAAGACAATATGTTAAAACTTTGCAGAAATGGTCCATCAAGCATATATTTAAAATGTAAATTGTTTAAATGGAAATTAATAAAATCTGAAATACAATGAAATTGGGAGCGGAACACCGTTTAATGAAAAAATGTAAAAAAAAAAAACAAGTTATGCACATTAAATAAAACTGAATTGATATAAATACAATATATCAAAATACAATACAAGAATGCATGAGAAATATAGCAAAATACAGCATATCGCAGTACAGCATGAATATAGTTCAAAATACAAATAAATAACTGAACACAACATGCAGTTTATTAAATAAAGGCACCTATTATTGATATACGTACAACATAATTCAAATCTAGTGGCTTAGACAAAAAAGTGTTTGTCCTTTTTAAACTCCCTCGTCTTTTTTTCATCTGAGTTCAGATTACTGCAAGCCCGATGCTACCATTTCTATTTTGTTTAGTTTTTTTAATAGACCAGCAGGACAAAATAAAGTAGACCAAAGTAGGCTAGACGTCGTCAAGAACCAAAGACGACAAGAAACAAACAAGAAAGAAAGTAAGTGAAAACTATCAATCTGAAAAACTTGAATCTATTGGTCTCTAATGGTCAATATAGCCCTTTTTACATTATTGGGACTCCAGCGAGTGAGGAAAACACAGAACAACGTAGAATTTAACACCCTGCTACAACATGACAACATTTGCCTCAATAAAGGTCAGTGTTTGTGACTCTACTTTAAGAAAAACACAAGAGTTGAAAAATATTTGTAACATAATATTTGCCGTAGCACTACATTTAAAAAAAAACAAACATAATTTCAACAGTAAATGTGATGGTAGTGTGATGACCGGGGGCTGTTTTGCAGTTTCCGGCCCTGAAAGACTCGTTTTAACAAAAAAGAGCCATGAATTATGATATTCACCAAACAATCCTGAAGAAGAATGTCTGTTTGTGACCTCAAGCTAAAGCAAACTTGGGTTCTGCAGAAGGATGATGTTCTAAAACACAATTATCTTGGTCAGCAAGTACACTTCTGAATAGCTGGACAAAAATCTTTTCAAATATACTTGATTGTCCACTAAATCTACTAAACAGTTATGTTTGGATTTTGTTTCCCTCAATAATAAAGATTTTAAATAGTTCATTTAAGTGTGACAAACGTTCATAGAATAACTATTTTATTTTGCATATACAATTAATTAAAATACATAATTCATTTTATGACTGAGTCCCCCACATGGATGGACGGAGGGACTAAGTTCGGACACCTGTGTTGTCAGAATTTACACAGTCTTATGTGTTCTGACATCACACTCTCAAAATGTAAAGCTTTCACCACAGGTCTGCTCCAACTGCTACTGTAGTAGAAATTGTTCAAGAATTTCACCCACGGAAAGGTGTTGTGATGAGAAGATAATCAGTGTTTTTCATGTCATATGTTGTGGTTTCTGTACGCTCCACTACTTAATCAGGCGAAAAACAAAATAAAGAAAAAATGTAACTGAAAAAATTAGTTAAAAACTAAAAGCATCAAATGCTTGACATGACTTTGAAAGAACAAAACTTGAAATACAAAATCCTTTTACACAGCTTGAACTCGGCTGGCTTCCGTAACAAACCATGCTCGCGTCACTAGATCACGTGAAGACCTGTGGGAAATGTGTGGATCTGATAGCGTGGTTTGGTGTGGTTTGGTATGTATCAAGGCTTTAGGTCACAGTTTTGTGTTTACAGTTAGTTTGTACGTTTTAGGTTGGAAAAACTTTCTTTTCTTTCTTTTCTTGTCGGCTCTTGGCGACAGGCATAGTTAAACTAAATACATTATAAAATTATGTGTAGAGTAAAAATACAACATGTATAATACATTTTCCTTGTATTAAACATGACCACAGCTCATATCTTTGGGAAGATCAAAACCAAAGCATTTTATCAAATGCAAAAGAAGTTTTGAGGTATTACATTTTCATATTAGATTCTGAATATACATGCTATTTATATGTTTTGAGACTAAAAGTGTCTAGCAACACTGCCAGTAATAATTCCACTATAAAAGGAATTACACTATAAAACATTGCAGCTTCTAAACACTCTACTTGCTTATGAAGTGTTGGAAGAGTTTAATAAAAAAAACTTCTGGGCACCTCTAAATGACTTTTAGTTCTCAAGACAATATGCTAAAACTTTGCAGAAATGTAAATTGTTTAAATGGAAATTAAAAGATAAAAAATGTGTGTGCCTGTGTGTGTGTCTGTGTGTTCAATTCACTGTGTGTAAATACACTTCATTGTTTGAATGTGTGAATTGTGCACAGATGTTCCACTGTGATGAATCTTATCTCATCTCTAATTGTGATGCTCATAGAAAATGTGGTGGATTTTTTCAGTTCTGAACAAAAGTTCTGTTGAGATATTGTGCGTTAAAAAGCTGTGCTGCTGCTTTGGTAGTTACAATCTTTGAAGACTGGATACAAATGTTCAAATGTTTTTTCTAAATAGAATGTACACTTTTAAATTGCGCATCCAGAATAAAATCTTGAAAAAACAGCTGAGCATGAGCTGTGAGTGTGGGTGAAAACCATCAGGGTCTTTACTTATATTTGCCGCTAGATGGCGACATACACAATTTCATGATGTCCGTTTATTTTAAACATATTTTAGTTTCAACAGTTAACAGTTAACAACAGTTTTTTGTTAAACAAAAAAAAAACTGAATCCGTTTAAAGGTAAATGTGTACACAAAAATTAATTGCAGTATTAGAAATAGTGAACCAACCTCAAGTTTAAACTTGAATCTCTTCATTGTCAAGATGCGTTAGTCTTGATAGTTGCTGGTATTTCCTAACTAATTATTAATATTTACCAAGTTTAAATGGTTTTAAATGTAAAAGTGGAAACATGTAAAAAAAACAAAACAAATGAAGGAATGATTGATGAAATCAATGTAGTTGTAGTAGCACATGTAGGACACGTGTAGCACAAGGATCAGATCAGAATTTCCCTCCCATATTTATTATTATATTTATATTTATTATATTAGGTTAGTCCGTAAATCATTCATGCTATTCATGATATTTAGAGTAATATTAGTTCAGCCAATGTACAGGTGGGTGATGTATTATCGATGCAGCACGATTTTCGTAGAGCAACGTGCAACAACAACAAAGTAGAGTCCATCATCAGGTGGCCTGGTTAAGCATCAGACTCAAACATCTTCTTTCTGCCACCCATGCCAGCCTTATCCTCAATGTTCTTACGCCAGTCTCCAACAGATTCCTTATCCTAAAAACGGTGGAAATGTAGCATTAGGTCATTATTACACAGAATGTGTTAAAAAAAATAACCAAAGGTTATGTCAGCTCACCTCTTCTTTGACCTCTTTCTTGACCTGTTTGAGATTGGCCCTCAGATCCATGGACACCTTGTGTTTGGAGCCCAGAAGCGCCTGAAGCATGGCATCAGCAGACATGCGCACTTTCTTCAAAGCAGGCTTCTTGAATTTACCCTTCAGGTCTTGAACTTTGATCTTCAGGTCCTCAATCTGCAAACATGCAATAACGTCCGATGAAATTTAAATGGAATCTTGCAGGTTAAGAAATGAGTGAATAAAACCATTGGCTTTCAAAACCTCTTTGTCACTCTTGGCTACTTTGGAAGCCATGTCATATCTCTCCTCATCTATCACATCGATTTGCTGATGGAGCTGTTTGCACAGATCCTGACAAAGACCAGACAATCATTCAGTGGATGAAACATCTTCAGTATATTCCACTTCCTGAATTTATGCTTAATAATAGCAAAAAGACGTGCCAATCGTCTATGTAGCTTGTTGGTTTTGTAAATATACCTGTAATTCCTGCACGGATCCTGGTAGAGAGAGGGGAGGACATTTCTCTTCCATATAGCGAACTCTTTCTTCATCTGTCTGCTTCTGCTCAGCCTCCATCAGATCTTTCGCGATGGCAAGCACCAAACTCTGGATTGTTTATTAGAACCATTTAAAGTCACCATGGGAGCTGGTAGAACAAGCTGAAAGACTAATGTACCTTTAGATGGTGCCTGCGGCTCGAGGTCATCTTTTTCCTGCCATTAGTTTAGAATAAAATAGTTGTAAGTGTTCCATGGTCAGATCTGCTTGTGAAGCCGCTTTTGTGATGCGCTTTTTATTCAAACTTACTCAGACATGATTGCAGGATGGTTGGGCTAGTCTGAAAAATTGGAAAAAAAGTTAAGTATATGCATCCGTCCATTGGTTTTCTGAATCACTTTTCTATTTCTGGGTCACAAGGAACTAATCCCATCTCTCCGTGAAAGAAAGTTTTTTGTGAGCTCCTATTATGGTCTTTCTGTGAGTGGAGTTTGTATGTTCTCCCTGTGTTTGCGTGGGTTTCCTTCGGGTCTCCGGTGTACTCCCATAGTACTTTTACTCAATTACTCCAGAAATGACATTGGTCCAAAAAACACTATACTAAATATACTGATATAAAAATATGCTAAGTAAAATGCTATTTTAAGCAATGTTAAAATTACTTTTAATCTAACCAGGAATAAAAAGTTCTGGCTTCTGAGTGGCCTTCAAGAATGTTCCATCATTAATGACCCGTAGCACATGATCGGTTTCAGAAACTGAGCACAGTCAGCATTCATGACCAATAACACTGTAAACTATAAAGAGATTTCCTTCACACCCAACTGCTCTCACTCACACACTTGTTCATAACTCTGAGCGATTCCCACAATGACATACACTGATATCAAATGACTTATCAAGTGTTATTCACATTTTTTTCTGCCATAATGTGCAACTAAACAGTACAAAGTCAGCAACATAAATCATGTAAATAATACTGACAAAATATATACATGCTGGACTTGAAAATATTGTACTGGCATGGACAAGCACACACACACACACACACACACACACACACACACACACACACACACAAACACTCTCTATGCTGTATATGCATTTCCAGTTTATTACTTTGTTTTTGTTTCTTATAGAAATTTACAATTTCAAAATAAAATATACAATACATGAATAATCATTTTACGGAAAGTCGTGAAAATCATTTTACTGCATTCTGAATGATTTTTGTTACAAAATATTGTATATGGTATATTGATTAATATATTGACTGTGCAGACAGCTGTATAATAGATTTTTTTTTTTTACAGCAATCAGAAACAATCAGTGTTTGGTTTAATTTCTAAATAGAATACAAGTGTAAAAGATGAGGTCAGTCAATGGGAATATGCTGCTATACAATTCACACAGTATCAGTGTTCACTGCGTGAGGCATGAATGAGAATGTGAGTTAAGCAGAAAGCCGATCCCCTACACGTAAACGAAACCCATGTGTTGTGTGCGGAGCAAGGGGTTGATGATATTAATCAGAAAAGGTCAGATCAGTCAGAAAAAGACCTTCACTGACTCACACTTCTCCTACGTCTAGAACCACTGTAACCAGAGACTGAACACTACATTTTCCGGAGGAAATTTTTCACAAAACTCTAAATCCATAGGCTCCAAATTCCTCAAGATCTAAAACAGGACAGTGGTTCCAGTGATGAGCTGTTTGACGGATTGACTGCTGCCTCAGATTTCAGGGTTATTGAAATGTTAGCACATGACGTTCTCTTAGCTCTGTCAAGCCCCTGCACCATTTTATGTTATTTTAAAATGGTGTTAAAATTTTGCATGAATCTGACATGATTAAAGATGTTTTCAAGCAATGAAACTCCCAGGTTATCTAAGGTCTATCCATGGGCTGAACCAATTAAAGCCTTGCGAATGGACCAGCGCCGAGTCGCTCTTCCATGGGGACAAAACTCAATTTGCGTTTAACTGCCTGATAACAGCGCTGATGGATCTACTAAATCCAGAAGCCATTCACTCCACCAACTCGTTCGAATCAAGCACGCAGAGGATACAGAAGCAAGAGGATGCTTTGACTTAAAATTGAGAACTGGAAAAAAGCTAAACGAGAACATTTTTCTAGTTTAAAGTTTTGAAACTTTAGTCTGCCTTAAATAAATACATTAAATATTAACAACGCAGCATCATATCACTAAAAACAAATCTCAGGCCTTAAGTCTTTAAAACAAGAAGTTTGACACCACAATTTAGGAAAATACATAAAAAAAAAGTAAAAAAGCAAAACACAAAGAAATCTATATTTTTTCATGTTATTGACAGTATCAAGCACATTTTCCACCCCCCAAAAAACCTTCTACGAGTTAGTCAGCATCTCACCTTTAAGGAAATCTGGGAAGCAGAACGAACCAGGAACTGCAAGCGGCCGCTGTTCTGAAAGGGAGTTTTGATAGCATTCTGTGATGGGTCAGCAAAATCGTTTAACTCTTTATGGAATTAGTGTCCAGCCAGACCAATGAGCCTTCAGGCGGCTGAAAGCCAATATTACTCCTCCCAGCTTCACACATATAAATAACCTCCACTTTCATAGATAGTTATTCTTATTTTATTGTCCATTTACTTTGTGTGCACTTTGAAAAGCATAAATAACATGAAACCTCTCTGAAAAGCAAACATCAACAACCATCAATTGCAATACACTTATGTTTCATTTACAATATCTAAAAGATGTAAAATTACTAAAGAATAGCTACATAACCAAGAGTAATCCAACTAGTCATCTTAAACATTGAGAAGAAGTAGGAAATATCCATAAGAAGAGGGAAACAAGTATTTAAATGTGCCGGTTTTAATCAAATCAATCTCAAATACCCAATTCCAATCTTTAGGCTCAAAATACAAATATAATCAAGTTGATCCATCAGATGTTTGAAAGGTTACTTTTTTTATGATGCAAAAACAGCACAACAAATTTACCAGTACTTGCTGGCAGTAGTGATGCATGAAAACACAAGACAAACACAAAGTCACTAGTAGTACTAGCACTAGTCATACATTTTAGTACTGCAGTGCACCAATTACATCAAATTTGCCACATGAGCCCAAAATATAACTTCCTCAGGAGATATAATATATCATCCTCAGGAGAAACTTTATCCTTCTAGCTAGGCTGAACTTTCATTTAACACTCAGTTTCCATCTGCATCTCGATTGGATTCAAATTCCAAGGGGAGGCGGAGGAGCATGTGATGTCATCATCAACATGTGTGTACAAATGTGCTACTGCACATGTGCCTGAGTAAGTGAAGGTTTTAATGTTTGTGTCTTTATGAATGATGCCAATGGAAGATCAAATGCCGCTGCCAACCGAACCCTTGCAGAGGAAATTCCTGAAATACTTACACCATGATTGTGCTTACGCGATTAACACACACATTGATTGCTTCACTCATCAAACGCCGCTCAACAAGAAACGGAAAAATGATGTGGAAGCCAAGTGAAACTTAAGCTTAAAATGAATCTATGCTGAATTAATCCCTTAATTGAATCTATGAATGCAATTATGTCATGATATCAAATTGAGTTAGAATGTTTAAATAATGGTTTGCTGAACGTGAGAACGTGAATTATGACTCTAAACAGCTAATGAAAAAGAAATTATATATATGTGGCAAGGTGAGGAAGACCACTCCCCATGATTTGGGGCGGTGGCCAATTAAAGTCTTAATTAAGACGTTAAGAGTCTATTTAAGACGTCCTCATGACACCTGGTGCGAGGGCATGGTTGTCGCCACCCTGCTTGTCGTGGCGTAAACACTGTGAGCTCTTGGAGGCGTCTTGGTGGTTTCCGCACCTGCAAATTTGGTTCCGGTCCTGAGGGAGTGCACTTATACGGAGTCGACTATATGAATATAGTCCTGTTCCACTCCCACAACATGTCCAGCCTTCCTGATCTGTTGTTGTTGTCTGCTGGGGCAGCAGTCTGAGGGTGAGAGACAACAGCAGACATGATGGTACCGGCAACCACCGACTCGTGGAGTCTTTAGCATTGTCTACGGTGTCAAAGGACCTGAACTGCATCAGGAAATAGAGGCGGCTCTGGCCCTTCTTGTAGACTACATCCACATTTTTAGCCCAGTCCAGTTTGTGATCCAAGTGTGTGGACTCAGCAAGCCTGGTAGGGGAACTGGAGGGGATCCAGTAATGGTTGGACCATGGGTCTAAGCTGCTCTACAATGCTGCTCCACAATAAGTCTTTCCAGGACTTTCATGATGTGGGATGTCAAGGACACTAGCCTATAGTTGTTGGGGTCACAGGGACGTGGTGTCTTTGGGACTGGTACTATACATGATGTCTTCTGAAGACTATACAACTTTCTGAAGGCTCACACACTAATTACACTAATTGCCAAATGCACTATTTAGCATCTCATTCCACTAATTTATGCTTTTTTTTAACATCCTTTGTGCAACTGGAAACTTTAGTCGTCACATTCTGTTTGAAGTACAGCAAAGCTTCTGAGTCTCAGTGAAGCCATGTTCATTGCTCATCTAGCCGCATACTCCTGTCACGATCACTGTCAGTTCCGTCTTTCTCTCGTCGTTTGACCCATGAGCTCATCGGCTGACCCCTGCGGCGCTGGCGGAATGCTGGGTCACATGAGTACAGCAGCAGGTTCAGACAGCTGTTTATGTAGCTCAAATATATGGCATAAGGATGTGCCGCTAACAACTACTAGTCAAAGACACAAGATAAGGAAAGGAAGCCCAGATCCACCATAGCTGTGAACAATTACTTGGTGTGAAATTTGCCGCGGCTGTGGCGTCAAGCTCGCTCCAGATCAAGATGTCAACCATTGTGGTTCAGGAGCTCCACCTGGTGCCTGGACATAGGAGAAGTAGGGGTCGAGAGATCTCAGGTTCTCAACACACATCTTTCAAAAAGTCTTTTCAGAAACTGAGGAGCATCTAGGAATGTGTCCCATCTCAGTTAGTTCTCCACAGTTCAGCAGCAGATGAGGCATGTGTTTCAGGTCCTGTCTGCCTGGCCAGTCGCCTGGCCGCTGACCCAGCATCAGTCTGGATGATCTCACCGCACTCCACATCCAGACCAGACAAGTACGCCAAACGACCTCCTCAAAGCTCCTGAGCCGTGTGGAGCGGATGAAGAAAAGAAGGGAGTCTCAATCCGTATATAACAAGCAATATATAATAAATTACAATTTCGAAGTAACTTGCACAACACCTTTACAAGCAGATGCACCTTTACACGCATGCCACAGTGACGTCCACACTCCAATAAGATTAGTCAATGTGCCGCCAATTCTGACGCCTGTGTAGCACACGAACATCTGATTCGATGACATGGAACACTTCTGGGACATCTTGCCCTGTAGAGGCCATTCTAGGTGAGGGGGTCCCCTTCTCAAGTACTTCGTCTTGGACCTGACGGTGGGCTTGCGCCAGTAGGAGCTTCAGCGCCTCAGCAAACAGCTTCCTCCTCTCTCACACACACACACACACACACACACACACACACACACACACACACACACAGTATAGCGGTATGATTATAAATATTATAATACCTTACTCGGTTTCTCAAAAAAGAGTGAAGACAAAGCATATCTATTCACAAACACTGGAATATAACTCACATCCAAGTATTTTTTGCACTGTTCCATTTCGCAGTGAACTCTGAATCAAGATTCATGCGTCCTTTGATGAACTGTCTCCTCATCAGTCCTATGTAGAAAGAATTTTACACAACAGTTAAGTGGTTATAAATGGTTTTGTGTGATTCATACGGGCCCTGATTAAAAACACCTAACTTAATCAATAAATAATTTTTAATGACAATAAAGGCATTCAATTCAATTCAAAATTCAATTTAATTAATAAGAATGTTATAAGAAACATTCGTTTAATAATTAAAAAGCAACAAGCCCCTAAAATAAACACGTAAAAACGTGATTAAAACTGGCCAAAAGATATATCAAAATTAAACGTTATCAAAACAAAACCAGCAATTACAAAAGGTTTCCTCTCAATCACGGTTGATGAAGACGTGAAGTGGGCGGAGAATTCAGACGCGCGTCACTCAAGTCGGTAAAACACTTCCGCAAAGCACTGGTGTATCCTCCTCGGATCCTCCTCGCTCATGACACTTCCAGAAGTCTCCTCCATGCTCGCTCCTCGCGGTGCAATTAGAGAATTGAGATGTCCTTCTAGATGGCGAAGCTCGATCGATTTCCGTGTCATGGAGGAAGGCGGAGCATCGAGGACACGAGGAGGCATATTGAGAAGCACCCAATGTTTACGTATTTTAAGAACAGCTGGATAAGGATGCCGTGACGTGTCTCTTTAACACGAGGAGAGGGGCGGGGGGTTGTTGATATAGGAAGTAACCCGTGGAACAGCTCGAGTGTGTTTCTTTTTTAACCACGTTTGCACTTTCTCATAACTAAAAATAATCCACGGCCGTTTACAACAACCCACAAACAAGCACCAGATAGCGCCGCGTTGGAACAGCTCGTCGATAGATGTCGTGACGTGTATCGATACACGTTTCGTTGAACCAAAACAAGGACTTGATAAGCGATGTGGGAGCCGCGTCTGATTACAAATGCGGGCTGTGTTGTTTGTGTCGCTTTGTTCAGCGTTTGCTGTGGCGTGCGGTCGGGTCAGCTGTCAGGAGCCCGTTTACTCTCGTCTGCCTGCGACAAACACACCGCTGCGACTTGGGAATGTCGGGGGCTCGAAAGTTGCATTGAATCATAATGGGGACGAGGTGAGTTGAACTGAATTATGCTGGGTGGTGTACAAGCTCGGGTTTGCACACTTTTGCCTTTATAAAATTCGTTTTATAGAATGCTGGAATTGTATCTGTACAGTATCTGCTTTTGTGGTCTGGTGGCAGTGCCAGTGAACATGTGATGTTGGGTCTGTTTCAGTGTGATGCAGTGATGAATCTGTCTGCCAGTCTGAGGTGTGACTTTGTGAAGAACACAACGGATTGTGCATCGGATGAAGGTTTTATCAGTTATCCCCGGGTCACATTTTGCCTCTTCCGGCCAGATCTGCTGCCTCTTGTCATCACACTCTATGTAAGAGTGTTATTCAGAACCATCACAATGCTTTTTTAATGTTTGTGATTTGTTAATGAGTCTGAACGTTTGGTAAAGTTGGTCTGCTCTGGATCTTCTAAAACTTGTTTATTTCTCGACACTCCTCAGGTGCTCTGGCTGGTGTTTTTGTTTCTGGTTCTTGGACTGATTGCGTCAGATTTGTAAGTTTTGTCTTTTGAAGAGTGTTGTATTGGTTGTTAATCAGCTCTGTGATTGGTCGTTGTTTACACTGACTTTTGATTGATTTGTGTCTATTGAGGCTGTTTTGTGTCTCATTGTGTTTGACCAAATCTCTCTTTGTGGAGCTTTTGTTTTTGTTATGTGTGAATGACCACAAAAATGAGAACAAATCACTTTTTCAAGCTTTTCACGTTCTTACCTTACAAAACACATTGGAGATTTGTGCAACATAATGATTTTTTCGCTGATGACCTATAGGGTCATTTTTTTCTAGGAAATGTGTCTGCTTTTAAATCATCATATTGACATCATGTTGTTAATTCAGCTTTTTCTATGATTTCTTTCCAGGAACAATGTGCCCTAAATGTCCAGGAACACTTCCCTAAATAATCATAAAATTCAAATCACAAACTTGTGATGCGTATTGTAAGGGATGTCATGGGATATATAGATTTTTTACTGAATGTCTGTAAAACTATATTGTATTTAAACACGCATATTACTTATACTTGCATTTCCTTTTTTTCAGTTTCTGCCCAAACCTATCTGCCATTTCATCCACATTCAGGCTGACCCATAACGTGGCTGTATCCTTCAAATGTCCTGGACTGTAGTTTTGGTGTGCAACTGTTCTTACTGTGTGATGAACGGATGCTTAATAAGAGCAGTGCGAGTTAAAGTGCTTAGCGTGACTGAATGAAGCCTGCAGTGCTGTTTAACGCTCACGTGTTATTGTGTGCATGACTGAGAACCGGTACAGTGACCGTGACAAAGTGCAAACTCAAGTGATTTTGAGTGTACCGTATACACTGTAATTTTCAGCTGTTATGCCAAAAAGTTCATTTTCCTTAACAATGGAGTTTAACAGGGAGTGACATTCCTGGCTTTGGGAAATGGAGCTCCAGATGTTTTCAGTGCAATGGCTGCATTTTCTCACCCTCAAACTGCTGGCCTTGCCATCGGAGCTCTGTTTGGTGAGGAATCTCCTAATTCAGGATGTTGGAGTTTGTTAAGTCTGCATCACAATCCCTTTTTTTTGCATCCTTTATAGGAGCAGGTATCTTCGTGACAACAGTGGTTGCTGGAAGTGTTGCCCTTGTTAAACCTTTCACTGTGGCATCTCGCCCATTCCTCCGTGATGTTATATTCTATATGGCCGCCGTCTTTTGGACTTTCATCATCCTTTTTAAAGGCCACATTACCATGGCAGAGGCACTAGGTTTGATTTCCTCTTTACATTTGCATCTACAGTATACTCTATCCATCTATCCATTGTTACACACATACATACACACACACACACACACACACACACACACACACACACACACACACACACACACACATTTTGTGTTCTTGTCTTTTTGTTTTCTGCAGGTTTTCTTGGGCTGTACATTATATACGTGTTAACTGTGGTAATAAGTGCATATGTTTACAATCGTCAGAAGCGTCGTCTCAACGGATCGGTCCAAAGTTCTACAGCAGAACATGGTAAAAGAAGAACATTTTCTGTTTAGATAGCTGTTAAATGTTTCTTTTGTATTTAAGTAGTTAATAATTTTTTGGTAGGTAAAAAATAAGTAGGTAGTAATTTTTCCAAGTACTAAAGACAAATGATTTGTTTAGACCTTTCTTTCTTTCTTTTCTTTCTTTCTTTCTTTCTTTCTTTCTTTCTTTCTTTCTTTCTTTCTTTCTTTCTTTCTTTCTTTCTTTCTTTCTTTCTATCTTTCTATCTTTCTTTCTCTCTTTACTTCCATAGCTGTTCCAAATTAAAATTTAACTTGTTTAAAGTTGGTTCTCTAATGGAAGTTCCTATAGAAGTTATTACAACAGTCACTTCTTTCTTTTGTTCGCTGCTTCTGTATTTGTGACTGTTTACATGTTACAGATTACATGGTCTGTTGTATTAATAGAAATAGAAAAAAATTTGTAACAGAATGGGATTTTGAAGTTCTGTTCATTTGTCTTTTAGATGCTGTTCTCACGTATGACACATATACAGATATTGGTGAAAGCACACCATCACAAGGTGGGTTAACCAGAGTTTAGAGCTTTGTGTGTACATGTCAATATTGTGTCAGTGTTAATAAATCTTGGTTTGTATGAAGAGAGTCTTGCGGGAGAGTATGAGCCGCTGCTCCCTTACACTCAATCCACCACTCAGATCTTCCTCAATGCCATTAAACCCATCGACTCCCAGTCGTGGAGGAGGAATCAGTGGAGAGGACGACTACTCAAAATGATCAAGGTGAAAACCAGCACGTAATCTGTAAACCAGTAACAAAATCTGACAAATACTTGACTTCATTTGCTAAGATTTATTTGTTGAAGTGAACAAGCATTTAGACGTTGCTTTCTCGTGTTTCTGCTAGGTGCCTGTTGAAGTTTTTCTACTACTTACGGTTCCTGTAGTGGATACAGATAAGGAGGATCATAACTGGAAACGCCCCCTAAACTGTCTTCATGTAATCACAGGGCCAGTGCTCTGTGTCCTCACTTTCCAGTCTGGAGAATGTAAGTCAGATTACATGTGTATAGAGACAAGATTTTGCAAACTTCACTGGAATCTTTTTATGAATTAAGAACAGGAACAGAGTAATCATTTTTCAATCCAGGAAACAAAAAAATTGCTATTTTTTAAAAATGTAAATGCCCGACTTTAAAAGCTCGCCATAAAAGCTCGATTAGAATGACATGGCCTTTTTTTTTTCAACCCTTTAGTCAAGGTGGTCTTCTGTTAGAGGTGGTCACATTTTGAAAACAGAAGGATACTATTAATACTGATATCCCATTGTTCTAATTCTTCTTCTTTAATCCATTTCTTTGCTGCAAACTTTTTTTCAGTTGTGCTATGGCCATTCAAATACATTTCAAACTTCTTCAATACAGTGTTTTGTATTTATGTCCTCTACTTTCTTTACGCTTCTTTTTATTTCCTTTTTTCTTTTTCCTGTTTCTTCCTTATTTAAAATTTGTATTTAAAGAGTATAATAACAAAAGTGGTGGCTGGCTGTTGGTTGGCCACTGCTGATGCTTACTCAGTTACTTCATTTACTTCTCGAAATGAAATGCAAACTGCTTTATTAAAAGCGTTTGCTAAAAACGTCACTAAATGTTACCGCTATCATTGTAAAACTCAATTGTAATTTTTTTTTTCTCCACCCTAGATGGCCTGTACCTCATTCAAGGAGAGTTTCCAATGTGGCTGCTCATGTTCTGCATTGGCATCTTCCTCTCCAGCATAATCTTCTTCACCACCACAAATGAGCATCCTCCTAGCTATCACTTTGTATGATTAATCTTTCTTTTTAAAGATAATTTGAGATGTTTAATTTTTTAATCACAGTGCTTTTATTAACCAAATTTGATTTGTCTTTTCTGTAGCTCTTTTCTCTGCTGGGTTTTGTGGTCAGCGCCCTGTTGATCAGCAGTGTGGCTTCTGAGATTGTCAGTGTGCTGCACTTGCTGGGAGTCGTTTTCAGCCTCAGCAACACTGTGCTGGGCCTCACTTTGTTAGCCTGGGGTAACAGCATCGGAGGTATTGATCGGTTGATGCACAGCACCAAACACTCTATGTTCCACACACAAAAATGTTGGGTATTTTTTATAGATTTCTCTATTGCTATATAACAAGCAAAAAAAAACAGTATTGGGTTAAACTTCATGTCAGGGGCCAAATAGGATATTCATTTAAACATGCACGCACACACACACACAGTTTTTTTGAACATAAATGTAAATGAAAACAGTATTCCTATTCCAGAATAAAATATATACCCTGTCATAAAAGATACAATTTAGAAATCTGAACATGCAGTAATAAATAATGGAACAAGTTAAGAAAAAAGGGCTCTTAGGTAATTTACTTAGTTATCTGTGGTTTCTATCATGAGTCATTAATACCAACAATAACAGTGTATGTCGGACCTCGAGTTTGACATGTTTGTAATACAGTTTTAGCATGTTCACTTATATGCATCCTCTTGTAAATCCTCGTTTCCTTCACAGACTGCTTTGCAGATATTACTGTAGCCCGTCAGGGATACCCACGGATGGCCATCTCAGCCTGTTTTGGAGGCATTATCTTTAGTATCCTTAATCTGCTATTTGTTTTTGTCATTGTTATGTTTTTGTACGTGATTTTTAATATGCCATGTTACTTGTAAGAGTTTTTGTCATTAATTCTGTCAGATATGCTGTTTGGCGTGGGCCTAGGCTGCTTGGTGCAGATGTTCCATAATAACTATGATGTGACGGTAAGTCTTGCCCTGTATGTACGAGATTCCTGTTACATTAGTACAGTAGATGGTGAAATGAAAGTAGATTGCTGAGTGCTATTTTGTTTGTGATCAGCTGGAGCCAGAGGGGATGCTGTGCTGGGTTCTCTGTGCAGCGCTGGGCTTGTCGCTGGTCTTCTCCTTCATACTTGTTCCTCTTCAATGTTTCCACCTGAGCCGGATCTATGGAATTTTTCTCCTGGTCTTTTACTTTATGTTTCTCATCATTGCCCTTCTCACAGAGTTTAGAATTATACAATTCTAAGGAAGACCAAATTGTAAACCGGTCAAGTGCAATTACTTGTAGATTTCTGTGAATATTCGCTTTTTAAATATAACTGTGATTTTAGATATTTTTAAGATTTATATTTTTTATGCAGGATTTATAGGAGGAATGTGATTCTTTGAAGGTAACTGTGTATGTACTTTAGTTTTTTTGTCATTCACCTTTTGGAGATTGTGCCATTTAATCAAGACATTCTTGTTTGTCAATAATGCTAATTCAGTTTAAAATTTGTAATCAATAATGTGCTGTTCTCTCTTTTTTTTAATGAGTACATTTTAGGAATTGATTTATTATTTATTCTTAATCGATGCGAATAAAGTATTTCACCCAAATAGACATTCTCTGTTGTCCTGCTGTGTGAGACGCAATTAAAAATACGGTAAATGAAAACTTGTCTGCTCCAGGCCATCAGGGGGCAGAGTGACTCTTCAGCCTCCAATTGTCTTTTGTAGGCAGAACCGTTATTTCCTATATTTAAGGTTGCCTGGGAGTGAAATCCGACCCTTGTTTACATGCGAAGCACCGCCAGGTATTTGTTTCGGCAATCTTAGAGCTCATTCATTACATCTGCAGCGTTGCATATTTGTCACCAGGCGAATCAAACGATGTCAAGCTGCGGGCGGAATCCTCCTCCTTTCCCCGACAACGACGACCAGGAGGCTGAATTTGACACCAGAATGTTGCAAAGCGACGAGGACGATGAAGGCGAAGACATTTTCACCAGCGCACAAGTGAGACAGTTGTTTAACAATACGTAAAAACGAACGGGCGACGCTCTTTTCACATCCATATTAGGTCAAAATCGCGAAACGTTAATGCGTAATTTGACACAAGTTAGCAGGAGGGTTAAACTCTGGTACTGCGCCTTAGCAGCTGCACGAACTGAAACGGTATCTGTCTGTCAGTTGTTATCACGGTATTAAGTTATTCTGCTTTTTGCAGAGTAAAGCGATCACTCCCACATCAGTTCCCGAGGAGGGAGAGAAGACGGATATCTTCAGCGAGGAGGGCTCTTACATCAAGAGAGATGTCCGACATGCCACTAATGGCCTTCCGTCAGACGAAGAACTGGATCTGTTCACTGGTATTTCCCACTCTTCTTTTATGACTCTTCTAGTATTATCTTCCATGCGACATCACAGCATCGCGCTTGTGGTTCCTGGTGTCTAGATTAACATGTATATATCATTGTGACTTCCATGGGTTTACGTATCTTTCAGAGGCCACTGTAGAATTGACCCTCACCAACACAACCAGTCAAGGCCGGAGAGAGATCACGGGCCCAGATACATCGGCATGCAACACTGTGCACGTCCCTAACTCCACACACAAACCCAGCATTGTGACCAAGACCATGGAGGAGGTACTAAACCAGATGTCTGCCCTGCTTCTACTTACAATGACGAGTTACATAAGTTACCAAATCTCATACACATTAATGGATTTTAACAGTTGGAAGAAGAGGAAAGTGGAGACCAGTTTGAGCTGAATGTTGCAGTCACCAACCCAGAAAAAATTGGTTTGTGGCGTCTACTTATGTCATATTTTTTAGAAGATGGACTCTACAGTGAAAATAACTACTCATTCGTTTTTTAATGGCTGTAAATAATTTTTAAATAAACATTTACTGCTTTAATCATAAATAAAGCTCCAACATAATTTTGCTATAAAAAGGTTTTTTTTCCCCAAGCAGAATTGTATCGCAACTTTAAAGTAACAATTTACATCTATAATTATAAGTAGAATTCAAAAAGTGCATTGAAAGTAGTAAAACTTAGTGCAAATTGTATGATGTATGGTTTGAAATTAGTAAATTTTATGAGTTGTTTTTTTCACTGTGATTGATTAATAGATTTTTAGTTAAAAATAGATTTAACTCATTTCTTGCTGGCTTCTACCATTGCGTATTGTCCCATATTGCCTTTTTGTTGCAGGAGATGGCATGCATGCCTATATGTCTTACAAAGTGTCAACACAGGTACTTAAAATAATTTTCAACCTAGTTTTGAATTTCCCACAGCTCAACTAATCTAGTTTATCTCTTTAGACAACACTGGCCATGTTTCGCAACAAGACCTTCTCTGTCCGTAGACGTTTCAGTGACTTTCTTGGGCTCTTTGAGAAAATATCCGCGAAACACTCACTGCTAGGCTGCATCATTCCACCGCCACCTCAGAAGAGTGTAGTAGGTAAAGATCCTCACTGTCAGCTCACTGACACTCAACCGCAACTCAGACTTGAATTCAAATTCTATAGTTTGCTGTTGTGACAGGAATGACGAAAGTGAAGGTGGGAAAAGAGGATTCGTCTTCAGCTGAGTTTGTTGAAAAAAGAAGAGCTGCACTGGAAAGGTATTTCTCTCCCTCTTTTTTCACTTTTTTTGTGTGTCTGTCTCTCTCTCTCTCTCTCTCTCTCTCTCTCTCTCTAAACATATATACACATCGTAATGTTTAGTTATGTTTGTATATGTAAAAGTATGTGAATGTAAAAAAAATGTGTAAATATGTGAATACATATAATTTAATATTTTAAATGAATGTAATGATAACTCAAGTGTTTTGTACATTGCGCGTTGCGTTTTTAGATATCTACAGCGACTAGTGGCTCATCCGTCTCTGATTCAGGACCCAGATGTTAGAGACTTCTTAGAGCGAGACGAGGTACTTGTTTATTTATTTTTTTCATGTCTTGCTTCTTTCATTCTAATGTAATTAAATGTGTCTTAGTTGCCCAGAGCGCTGAATACCCAAACGTTGAGTGGACCAGGCTTGCTCAAGATGATAAATAAAGCATCAGAAGCTGTGAATAAGATGACTATTAAAATAAATGAATCAGATAATGTAAGTCTTAAAAATTCATCAGCTATACATTTAGCTAGACTTTTAAAACCTGTGTGTGTGTGTGTGTGTGTGTGTGTGTGTGTGTAGTGGTTTGAGAGTAAGCTGCAGGAAGTGGAGAATGAGGAGCAGTTTCTAAGGAGACTCCATGCTGCTGTGGATTCGCTGGTAAACCACAGGAAAGGTGATAGTGAGCACTAACTAAAAGTCGTGCACTGTTCCAGCATCCAGGAATAAGCAGTTGTCCGTCCTTCACAGAGCTTTGCAGCAACACGGCCGTGTTCAGCAAGAGTGTGGCCATGTTGGGCAGTGTGGAGGAGAACACCGCCCTCTCTCGTGCGCTGTCTCAGCTGGCCGAGGTGGAGGATAAAATGGAGCAGTTGCATCAGCAGCAGGCCTTCAGCGACTTCTTCATCCTCACTGAGCTCCTGGCTGACTATATCAAGCTGCTGGGGGCTGTGAGGGTAAGAAGCCCAGCGTTTATAGACAACCACACGAGTCCTAAGAAAGATAAATCTTGGTGTGTGTGTGTGTGGTTTCAGTGCTGTTTTGAGCAGAGGATGAAAGTGTGGCAGCGTCTGCAGGAAGCTCAGAGCACGCTGCAGAAGAAACGAGAGGCTGAAGCCAAACTGCTCTGGGCGAATAAACCGGAGAAGTTGCAGCAGGCGAAAGACGACATCAACGAGGTTAAAGCTGTTTGATGGTTGATTAGTGTACAGTGAACCCTTGGAACCTACTTCGCGGATCGACCATCACCTATTCACAACTTCAGATTTTTTCATTACGTATTGTAACACGTTTGCCTGGGTGATTCGCCAAAGTAATGAGGCAGAGGATGGGAAGCTCAAAATACCTTTAATATTTCCCTGTCCGTGTTACCCGTGAGAGAGTGTTATAAAGAGATAAATAAAACAAAAAGCAAACAAGGATTTGGCAAAACAACAACAGAGCTATATGCTCGCCTTCACGTTCTCAAGTCTCCCGCCATACAGACAACGTCATCATGTTACTGCAGCCACAATATCTTGAAGGCATATTACACTTCTGGCTGTTACAGTATGTATATATTACAATACTGTAAAGTGTGGTTTGTTAACAGTACTACGTAAAGGGAGGGTTTTAAAAGTCTGAATACATGTTAAATAAATACGTAAATATGGTGTCCCTACTTCGTGGATTTTCAGCTATCGTGGCCGGGTTTGGAACCTATCTACCGCGATAAACGAGTATTCACTGTACAATGTAATTAGCTCCACCTGTTTTGGAAGAAGTTAACCAATTTTTTTTAGTCACACTGTCCACCATCTCACTCACTCACCTACTCCCTCCATATCATTCATCTACTCACCAATTTCCTATTATCACATTTACTCACTCATTCACTCAATCTTGTCATCTCACTCTCTCTCCTTCTCTCTATATTTATCACTCATTCTGTCCATCTCATTTATTTACACACTCATTCCATCACACTCACTCTTCGAGTGTCTACGATTTTCTACATCGTACTCTCACATTCTGTTCATCTAACTTATTCACTCACTGTCTCTCCATCTCATTTATTCTATTTTATTTATTTACTTACTCATTCTATTCATCTCACTCGCCCATTTTCTTCATCACACAGGAAATTACGAAGTGAATTCTAAGATTCTGTCTTGTTGAAAACATTTAACTGAACTTGTGTGTCTGTGTGTAGTGGGAGTCTAAAGTCAGTCAGTATGAGAGAGATTTTGAAAGAGTCACTTGCACTGTGCGCAGAGAAGTGCTTCGGTTCGAGGTAAGACTCGTTCCACAAACAGGACCTTTTTTGAGCATATCACTAATATTGTGTGGAGGAGGGCATGATATTGCAGTTTTTTTTTTCACAGAAAGAGAAAGCCAGGGACCTTAAACTAAACCTAGTGAAGTACCTGGAATCTCTGCTTCACACACAGCATCGGGTAAGTTATGCCACTCCACATCTCTCGTTCTTGACATATTCATGTGAAATATTTCTTTATCTCCACATAGTTGGTAAAGTGTTGGGAAGCCTTTCTGCCTGAAGCCAAAGCCATCGCCTGATTGGAGCACGCTCCCAACATTTGACCTTGACAACAGACAATCAACATGTCACTTTTCTTACCTTTGTTCCTACGATTTGTCAGAATTTGACATGTCTGTCTTTACTAATAGATTAACAAAAGAGGAAATGTCTAGTGTGGCATGGTAAACTTTTTCCAACCTGTTCAAGGTCACTTTTCGCACTTAAATGGAGAGTGTAGCTGAGCTGTATACGTCTTATGGTCTAGAATATTTTAATATCTGCACAGATGTGTGCATGCTAACATGATGTTAAAGCATTGTTTATTAAAAACGGTGGAATGTTGGAGTTTTGGTAAATGAAGAGTAAATGTGTAATTTAATTGTGCTAATATGGTGAACTATCCCTTATGGTTTTAATGGTGCTTAAACAGATGTAGTCTTTGTACGCGTGGAAATGTCTTATTGTTAGTCTGTTTCTTTCTCTGTATTTTATAGACGTTCACAGAATTGAAAACATTTTCCAATTCAAAATAAAAACACTTTTTGATTAAAAACAAAAAAAGAGCAAATCTCTTAGAAGTTCAACCCAGCAAATATTAATCCCAGTTTAGGAGCAGAAAATTAAAATTGGGCAAAATGAACATTGTGTAGAAGTCATGTTATTCAAATGGAATGTTTTCAAACATAGTCCGACTGTTCCAGAATAATGTCTTTATAATAATGTCTATTAACAGTGAAACAAACATTTCTAGTATAAGTATGCACACTCCCATCAGTTGCTTTTCTTCATATATACGGAAGGTCTGTACGTTTTTTTTTATCAAAAGGTCTATAAGACATTTCCACTAATTAGAATATTGGTTTATCCAAACTTACTGCGTCCAAATGTTTATATGCATTATTTGCATTGCAGGCCTACATTTTGAAAATTAATAGGGTGTGTTGACCAGAATGATAGTTTAAAAATGCTGTCTTTTTGATGAAAATAAAAATGTTTTTTTTTGTTTTTTAATCCTTGTCAGTTACATAAATACAAAGTGTGCTAATTACATATAACACATTATAAGGTGTATTAAGTGTACTAAAACATGTCTAGCTAATATCAAAATATGGCAATGTTAAAGAAAATTTATTAAAGCATTAAACATCCTGTAAATCAAGGTGCCTGTACATTCAAATGAAATTAACAAAACAGCAGGAATAACCTTTAAATCATTAAGTGGACGTGAGCAGAAAGAAACAAAAAAAATTGTATTTGTCCATGTGCCTGCACCATGATATTCAATATGATGCTTGACAAGAGGATGCCGCACTCAAATCTGAAATTCACCTGAGAAGAAATGGATTCCATCAGCTTACAACCTTAAGCACAAGACCATGTCAACATGAAAGGCCTCACTGGTTATCCAGCTGTTTGGTGAAACCCTCAAAAGCTCATAATCATCTTAAACTAAATCATGTAGTTGCACAGTTCCTGCGGGTTCCTGTAGTGCACCTCTAGTGGACAAGTCACATACATTCCACAGACCTTTTAAAACAAAACAAGCTTACAGATGAGCAGCTCTAATCCAGTAAACAGATTTTCAGTGAAGTGTAAAATTATCAGCAATGTAAACATCCTTAATAAAGCTTGTGGATAGCACACGTTCACTAAACACTGTAAATACACAGCCAGTCTTAATCTCCATAACATCAATACATAATTTGGTGAAAAAGAGTTCAAGCAGTATTAAAAGTAAAAGTTCTCTTGACGAATTTTGGGGACGGTGTGCTCATAGCTCTTCATCGCTGTTGTACGATTCCTCTTTTCGGAGGAGTGCGTATGATTGTCAGGAGTCGCTCTCGTTTATGACGTGGCTGTAGTTAGTTTGCAGCTCGTTTTGCCGACACAGCAACACAAACATCAGTAGTACCAGGAGGAGGAGGAGACAGCCAATCACAGCCAGCCCAATGACCACCTCTGCAAATATTTTAATGATCCGTGCATTACACGCAAGGTTGTGTATATTGATGTTGATGTTGTCTTTATACAGCATGTGTGTGTGTGTGTGTTTACCAGGGTCTGTGGCCTGTTTGCTCATCTGACATTCTCTATTCCAGTCTTGAGGTACGACGTCACGAGTAAGGTTCAGGAAGTCCTTCAGGGGACATTGGTGGGAACAGCCCGGTAAAGACAGAGCGTAGGGCTGAGGAGTGGAACTATCGTTGCGGTAGAACATCTCCACTGAAAATTCCCTATAGGAAGGAGAGACATGACGCTGATTAAAAGATACTGCATGTACATGTGATTTTCTTTTGGTAATCTTATGATGTTGCATGATATAACGATTCTGCTCAAGGTCAAAAGGACAGAGTGGCCATGCCTGATAGTGAGCAAGGCCATTACTGGGTGAAGTAGTCATGAGTTTCTGCTTTAAAACCTAAATCTTCTACAAACCAATTAAATCTTAACACTTCATTTCAGCTTCATCCAGCCTGCTTTTCCGCCTCAGTACATTGAAACATTGTGAGGTCACTGACATTTCGGAAATACGGATGATTTCTTACCCATTTTCTTCATAAAGTTCGATTAAGTGACATGAAGCATAAGGTGGCTGGAGTCCGTTATAGACATCCAGGGCTTCTTGCAATGCTGCTATGGTGGTGTCATGCTTTATGTCAGGAAAGAATGAGACAACAACAACAAGGTATATTTTAGCTGGAGGATGAATCTGCATCTTTGTAGGTCAGTTGGCAACATGATTGAAAAATTTAAGAAATTAAAAAGCATGTCAGAGTGACAAGAACGAAAAAGAGTTTGAAGAAAAAGAATCATTATCTACGGTGCTTGAGAACATACAATGAGCCATCAAATCTGGAACAATCTGTATTAGATACGAGTGGTAACATTAATATTCTAAATTTGAGCGACTTGTTTCATCAGTCCCCAGACATTTATAGATTTTTTTAAGATAAAAATGGAATTCCTATTGATATGTGTTGATGCCTTAGATCTGAATCGAAACATTTGATACGTTGTCCATATTGTATTCTGAAAAAATAAATTAAATGTTAAACTTCCTCATCATTGGTTTCTGTTTTTACTCCCTATTTGTAATATAGAAACTTTTTTTTTTGGACTTTTCTGGTGTTTTGAAATATAACTTACAGCCGAGTATGCAATCATTTTCACTTCCTGTTTGGATCCTGTAGCTGCTGCATATGAAAGATTTTTTGTGATCTGGTCTACCAGAAGGCCTGTTAAAAAACAAACAAAAAGATATTATATGTGACCTAGTCTTTAACAGTTGCAGTTTTGATCCTAATTTAGAGCTGTTCAAGCAAACTGAAATTCTCTTACCTCCCTGGAGTCTGCACTTCTCTTTTTGTTTATAGACACCAAACATTATTTGAAATCCAAAGTTCTTTAACACTCCCAGCTTTTCCATCACCTCATCAGTTACCCAGGAAGGTGGCTGCATCCCATGTTGTTGCTAAAGAAAGAGGAAGAGACACCAAACCATTTCAGTCCTTTACTTTTGTAAATATGACATCTATTCTAACTGCTTAAATTGCACTAATACGACAGTGAGAGCTTTTTCAGAAGAACAGATTTTTTTTGTTTATAATTAAGTTATGTAATACCATCAATGTAAGTGGAAGAAGAATTGACAAACGAAAAAAAAGCCTAGAGTAACGGACTCATGACTCTCATATGAAACGAACCTCACAGAACAGCGTGTCATGGACACTCCATATAGACTCAATGGTGGCGGTTTTCAGTCCTGTTTGATCTCTCACAAACGCTATGAAGTCCTGCAGGAAAACCCCAAAATGTTTTATAATTGTGTGTGTGTGTGTGTGTGTGGTGAAGCATCTGAGCGTGTTAATCTCGAAGTCTTTGCACGAACCTTGTAACTTTCTGTTATGTTGAGAAAAACATTACATTTTTTTGTTTCGTTCATAAGATGGTCGTACTGTGGACAGTCCTCCAGGGGGAATGAGAGAAGCTGGAAGAAACGGCAAACACTTCAGACAAAACCAGTAGCCATGAAAACACACATACCCCTGAGGCTGCTGTGTAAATATTATCTCAGCGCTAAAGAGGCCAAGAATGGATTTCAGTGTGAGGGAAAAGATCGAGTGTGATAGTTTACCCTTTCTGATTCCTCTGGAACAGTGTGAACTGGTATTGGTTGCCATTTTAAATCTGGGTTAAACATATCAGAACCATTAGGTGGGAACAGGCCAGCCAGATTAGCTTCAGCACTCATCAGGGTCCGGTCAACATCTGTGCTTCGTACGCTTATCTGCAATGAAACCAACAAAGTGTTTAATTATTAAACAATAAAAATGAATACAATGCAAAAAATAAATTCTTGACAAGCCCAAAAATTCTTGAAATTAAACAATAAATCTTGTTTCTTCTTACAAGATAAATGTAACTATCTTAGAATTAATTTGCTTGTATAAATATCCTTTAGTTGTGAAGCAATTAATTCATAAAAAAAAAAAATTCCACCTATGAGTTTGCTCAAACTGAAAGTCAAGTTACCTCACGCCGTTTATAATCATCACTTAAAAACCCAGTGTAGCGTTTCCTCAAAAAAGAGCCGAGTTCAAAGTGCTGTTTCATTCCCTCCTGAAAAAGAAAATAATTATTTCTTTATTTATTTATTTATTAAATTTATGTTTTCTAATACAAGATAAACTGAAACACAGATACAATCACTCCTGGACATGAAAAGACTGCTACATCACGTGTGAGATCTAAACAGCCTTTTCAAGTGAGTCCTGTTCACTTTTATTTAAAAATGGTTTACAGTAACTATAGCCCAAACATTAGCTCAACGTTTATAATAAGTGGCATTTAGTTGAGTTTTTTTTCCAGCAGTTACATTATACAAATATACTTGTAGTAATCGCTACCAAAGTGAATGAAAGATGTGAATGCTGTCAACTATTTGTTTTCTTAGTGCAAATGGAGATGTGTAGGTCTGTATATACCAGCGAGAGCTGTCCAAAGCCCTGTGGCCATGCGTTCTCCTGGTATGGATCAGTTGGATATGCCTTGATTGGAGATCGGTCACCATGGCGGTAAAGCTGATGGACAGGAGGACAAATACTTCATGAGTAATAGTTCAACATTTGTGCTAGTTCAGCAAATACATCTTAACAGACTTGCACTGTAGTTAAACATTCAAACTGGTTAAGCAGATTCTATTTATCTCTTTAACTTTTTCCACAGTCTTACAGAATTCTTTTGCTTTAAAAAGCTATATGCTTAGAGTTTGAAACCCATTTTCATATGGCTAGAAATAAATCTGGTAGCTAAGTAACACACAAACAAGTCTATACAAAATATGATAATTAATGACTGACACAAAATCAAACTCCCGATTAAATACGCCATTTTTAAACACTGTGAATACTTTTAAAAATATTGTACTTTTGTTTTACCCAATCGTAACCGAAAACTCAACTTTCTTTTAAAAGCACTTATAACAGAAAAACCGAGTAAGTTTCGCACATTGCTACAATGTGAAAGCACAAACTTTGTTGTAAAAAAACAAAGGTCGTGTTTGTTTTCAGGCTTTTATGGCTCACGAGACACTAATTACATCTACTCGCAAAGTACAGAAAACGAAACAACAATGCGAATCGTCATTAAATGGCACAAACAAATGTAATCATTTACAATGTACTTACATAAAAGAACATAACAAAGACCAGTGTGTCGTAAATACACACATATCTACATGATCACTAAGTGTTTTGCTCATAGACAGTATTTCAAACTAAATCTCAAATAGCTGAATACTTACAACAGTGACAAATTTTAATGTCTTTTCTCCGTTTGTAAATCTGGACGCGAAGACAAACACGTGGATTAGAAAAAAGAAAAGCATATTTGAAGACGATCCCTTGCGGTAGAGTACAGTAACCTCATTGAAAGATCGTTCGCTGCCATGCAAATAAATACAGTAAAACGCACGTAAGGGTTTCCGGGTTAAATAAAACGCTATTGGTCAACCATGTGCTCGTGGTAAAGACGTGGATTCTTATTGGTTTTGATCAAACACACTGACTCGTGACTTTAATGTTTTTTTTTTTTGCCTTGGAAATTTAGGAAAAACTTCCACCTAAAAAGCGTCAACATAAAAATGATTCAAATGAACATGTTAAAAGGTGCATTGTCATTAAATAAAAAAAATCTAATTAAATAAAAAACAAAGTAAATCAACTGGTAATTCTAAATTTAAACATGATTTGAATAAAGTAACACAAACCTTAGTATTATACTGTTTTGTTCGATATTTGATGAATTTCAGTTTACTAATGTTTGAGGTTAGTAGATCTGTACAATCGATGCGATCGGCAATGGATTGAAAAGATCGGTACTCGATTGGCTTTGTCTAAAGGCTGTAGGAACCATGTACTAAAACAGCAAAACAACTAAGGTTCAAACGACCTTTTTGTAAATGTATTACTACATTTTCATTCTATTTGTACACATTTGTTGTTTAAACAGAAATAATGAATTACACAACGTCCCTGCTGCTTAAGCCTTAATGTTTTGCCTGAGACGACCTGCGACAAAAACATGAAGAGAAGGTAGGCCATTACAGAATTCACGTGTAAATGTGTTTTTACAATACGTTATGCCACACGCAGTAACAATATAATACAGCTTATTAGATAATGCTCGATTGTTGTCAAACTGCAATGTGCGCGACGCATAGAGAACCTTGTTTTGCATTATTTCCGCAGTTGATCACGCACACGCTGAAACACAAACATGTAATCACATATTAAACGTAAGAGTTCAGTTAAAGAACTTTGACAGAAGACTTTAACTATAATGTTAAAAGGCAGTTTTAAAGTGATCATATTCAGAGTCATCACAGTTAATGTACTTTGAATTACAAAGGGCACGTTTTTGCAATTGTAATTGTAAAGTAACAAGTGTATTTGGTTAATGTTACCTTTACAGTGATAATACAATTTATTGCTTGTTTGTTAATTTATTTTTTCTAATTTGTGTGCGTGACAGAGTGAGTTAACTGAATATAAACCAAGTTAGATGTCCAAGTTTGGTTTCTAGTATGTCCCAAACACATTTTGAAATGTGGATCTGAGAAATTTGAATATTGTGATATCTAATAAGGATATTTAATACAATACCTTTGCTCAAACACACTCAAGACAATCTCACAGTCCCATCCACACCCAGTGCTCAAAGACTCTTTCTCTCCCTCCCTCCCGCACACGCACACGCACACGCACACGCACACGCACACACACACACACACACACACACACACACACACACACACACACACACACACACAGAGACATATGTAAGTTACAGGCACTCCCGCCTGGATCCAGAAAGGCTGTTACTTGCGGTATAACCTCACAGTTATATTCTGAGAGGTTCTCCTGCCTGACTAATAGACACATTTCAGTTAGTTTAAAATGCAGCTGCTAGATTACTCATCAGAGCAAAAACGTACGACCATATTAGTCCAATGTTGCACATAAGAGCTGCACAATTCTGAATAAAATGAGAATCACGCTTTGTTTTGCATAGAATGTAGATCACGATTCTTTTCAAGATTTTTCTTTCTGGATTTTTTATTATATTAAATATTTAACCCTGCAAATCAGGTATTAACATGTATTACTCTTTGCTTTAAATTTAAATAAATGGAATGAAAAATATAATGCAATGTTGTAAAGACAATCAGCATAAAAGGTAATAAAAATATACTAATAATTTTGTCCTCAACTGTATTGTTTGCTGTATATGGTTTGCTGAGTGGCGTCTTCTGGTTGAAACCACAGTAAACACAAACACTTCAGAATATAATCCTTTTTCAGGTACTAAAATGTCTGAGTTGATGACCGCTACACTCTCAAAACTCTCTAAAAATAAAAATCTCTAAAACCTTCACAGGGGGATGATCTTTCGCTTACCTACCACCAAAATTATGGAACACTGCCTAGCACGATCAGAGAATCAGAATCAGTTAGTCAGTTTAAATTTAGATTGAAAACACATCTCTTCAATGAAGCATATTACTGTAATAATAACAAAATGTTCAATAACACATTCGAAAAATTCACCTTGGTGCTTTCTGCTCCACGCATGTACATGTCATGTTTAGTGACACATGCTCTTTAGACAATGATTCAATGAATATGAATTAATCTTTTTTTTTGCCTCAGTATTTTTTGGTTTATATTTACACTATATTACATTACTAACATTTAGATAAAACTTAGATAACCAAGAATCCTACGTCTTGCTTTTTAACCTCTGCTGGATGTCAGATGCTTTAGGAAATAAATTATAATACATTTGTGCTGCTGTTTTTTATATCAATATGTATATCACTCTTTTTCATTTTCCTCTAGAATGATGCAGAAGTAGCAGTGGTGGTCCAGTGTGAGGGCCATTGGTCGATCGTCTTCGACTTTGGTGTGTGAGACAACTTAAGGAAGAGTCTAAAGATGAAGGTGGGGCAGAAGAACTCGGTATTAATCTTGTCAAGTCGAGAGAGAGGAGTACAAGACCTCGGCTCGCACAGGATCCTGCAGCATCTAGTAGAGGAGAAGACACAGCGTATGAAATGGCAGAGTCAGGTGAACGTCAAGCCATCTTTTAACATATAGGATAATTTAATTAATTTAATTCAGTTAATTTACTGAACAAAAACACCTTGTTGTAGTTTTTGTGTGTGCGTGTGTCTTAAAGTTTCAAAAATAAAAGAATAAAAGATTCAAGTTTTCAAGTTTAAACTTTCAAAAGTTAAAGAACAATTTAAATATTGTTACATTTGTAAAGAAACACTTTTTCTACAAAACCCTAAATGAATACCCAAACCTTTTCTGGTTAGGCCAGTTAATGTTTTGTTTTCTTTATAAATTGTATACATTTCTTTTAAATTGTGTCTGTATTTTGTACTAATTATGCTTGCTTTCAACGCACATAAATCTCTTTGAAGAAAGTGGATTTACCAGATATGCCACGTTCAACCTTTCTTCTGGCTTTCAGCCCAGACAGGTAAATGTCTGCTGTATTCTGTATTAAATCCTTGTGGAAAAAGAAATGATAGAGCAGACTGAAATCTGGCTTCAAATGTTTTTTTCAAAGGTCTTTGATGGCCTCCACGCATGTCAACCACAACATCTACATCACTGATGTTCAGACGGGGAAGTGCATGCACTCATTGGTGGGACATCGGCGCACACCCTGGTGCCTGACCTTTCACCCCAGTATACCTGACCTCATTGCTTCTGGGTGCCTCGATGGAGAGGTCAGAATCTGGGATCTGCATGTAAGTTTAATTTTCACACTAACATGCTAAAATTTAATCAATTTTAAAAAAGCAATTTTTTTCTGAAGCACATTTTTCACTTTTTTTTGATTATATGATTATATTTTAGAACCTTGGTTCACAAATGATATTGGTGGATTGTGATGGGAAATGCGTATGAATCAAGGATAATATGACTTCAATATAAAACAAGTTCTCGCTTTCTCTGTTTTTTTTTT
>CM051499.1:5274793-5343228 GCA_028031935.1 Paedocypris micromegethes
TTTTTTTATAGAATTATTTAGTCAAAGGTAATATTAAAGTCTTGGTTGAATTATATGCATTAGTTCCTGGAGATCATTCCAAACTTTTTTTATTAGGGTGGGGAATAAAAAAATACATAGTATTATACATAATATTCATGACAAGGCTAAGATTGTGCCCTAAATAAATACTTTAACATAATATGGAGACATGAATTTGGTCTGTGTGAGAAGTAGAGACTGGAGCATTTTTCAAGGTGTTCTTGAGTTTGAGCATTCTCACAAACCTAAATTGTGAGAATGAAAGCACTACTGACAATACGTGCACACTCCTGGACCAATTCTTCGATTCTAAATGCCTCAAAATGCAAACAAGAAGTAGGAGGAACAGAAGAGAATAGAATAGAATGCTTTCATAGTCATTGTATCACAGGGTTACAGTGAAATTAGTATTGCTTCATCATTTGGTGCAAAAGAAACATGTGAAAAAGAGTAAAATATACACACTGAATAAACCAATATAAATAACTACAGTATAATAATAATTTGTGGTACAAAATATAGAAGGCAAGAAACACACGGAAAACAATTTTTAACCTGCTCTTTGCCTAAGCTGAAGTACTTTATAAAGAAATAAAACTATTAAAGTTAATTTAAAAATGAACGAGAAATGATACACAGAGTGAGACCAATTACAACCGTTTCCTTCTGATTTCTAAAGCTTCTGCGTCTGTTTCTCGCTCCTCAGTAGTAAGACTTTATTATGGAAAACATAGTGGCTAGTCACAACATTTTGTTACAGCCCAGAGTCCGGAGGTAGATAGAGCCAGTGTATGACACAGATCATCAGCCGATTGGACATCAGAAAAATATCACCATATATAGTCGATATAATTGGACCACGGAAGAAAGCAGAATATCATATTTTGGATTTCATACGAGCAAATATATCTCTTCTATCGCGAGGCTTCAAGGTTCCAGCTCTTCAACAGTCTGATTCAGCAACTGTCAGGGTTGAATCACAGGCAGGACCCAATTGCAGCCAAAAAACAGAATTTATTCCAAAAAGGGGCAAAAAAGCAGAGAAACTTCAACGTAAATCCTTCCCAAACGGGGTAGAAAAATAAACAAAGCAGCGAATCGCGCTGCGGAAACACGGGCAGAACGGCGTCGCCTCAATGTCTCCCCGTTGGCCGTTGGTCCCCGGAAATCCTCCCGCCGCGCGCAACAGCTGCGGTTCTTCCGTGCGCTCGGCAAACAGTCCACGAACGGGAAAACGCGCGTACCTGGCGAGCAGAACAGACCGCTGAGCGCAACTCCGGCAATCAAAACAATCCCACAACGAGCACAAAACCTGATGGGTATATAAAGGGAAGTAAACGATCAATAAGGGGAATCAGCTGGCGTTGACGAGCCTCACTAATCATCTGCAAACGAGAGGGCAGGGAGAAGTGTCGCTGACGCCGCGCACGTGGCGAACTGTCAAAACGAAACAAAACACAAACACAACACCACACCACATATAGAGCCGCTTGGTAACAGAGCATGACAGCAACACACACACATTCTGAAAAATGTCAACCTGACCTGTGTACAAATGATCAAAGGTTCAAGTCAAAATTAAAATTAAAATTCAAGCTTCATTGTTTGCAGTAATTCCACCGAGAAGGAATCACACAACTCTCTTAACGGAGCATAGAAAACGAGCTTGTTTAATTATCGGCAAACAGTTTTTTTTGAACATTTCTATCCTTAAACTGAATTTGTGTACAGAGGCTCAACTTTATTGTCTTAAAATATTTTTTTTGAAAAACGACTTTCAGGGTGGAAGTGAGAGCTGGTACACGGAGAGCAACTCGGCAATTGCGTCACTCGCTTTCCATCCTACGGCTCAACTTCTACTTATTGCCACCAACAATGAGCTGCATCTGTGGGACTGGAGTCGGAAAGAACCATTTACTGTGGTGAAGTCGGCCAGTGAGACAGAGAGAGTCAGGTTTGATTAAATATGTCGCCCATGCTTCATTTTTTTCATGAACTACTGAGTTGCCTAAATGTCTCTTTTAAAATCTTCTGTGTTGTGTATTCTTTCACAGATTAGTGAGATTTGATCCATTAGGTCATTATCTTCTGACTGCCATTGTTAACCCTTTAAGCCATCAGGTCAGTCTGAACATTGCTTGTTGAATATTGTTGTTTAGTACTCTATGCTGTAATCGAATCTTCGTTGTATTTGTGAATGTGCAGTAAATTTCTTTGTTATATTGTTCTGATATTTTATGAAAGAATTAACAGTTAGTTAACAGAACAGTTAAAGACAGAATAGACTCAAAGACATCACAATGTTCTGTGCAATGCAATGGACTTCAGTTAAACAAAAGCATACATATAAAATTTAAATCTTTAGTCAATAAAAACGCAATCAAAATAAAATACAGTGGTACCGTGAATTACGAAATTAATCTGTGCCGAGAGACGCTCTGTTCGCCGAATATTTTGTTGGCTAAACCACATTTAACATGTGAATCATCTAATCCATTGACTTGACAGTAAATTCAGACAATTTCCTTTTGATAAATTATGAAATATTGGGAATGAATGTAATAAAAAAAATGCTACATAGCAGTTGTTTAATTTGCCTTTTGGCTGGTGTTTATTAAGGTACAGTACATAATAATGATACCGTGGACAATCTCACATGAACGGTTACCACCTTCTTGAAGTTACATCATGCAAATCCCTGAGTTATAAGATGGCGGCTCTATTTGGCAACAGTTGTGATGCAGACGGGAGAGAAAAAAAAAACATCGCCATTCTGGAATAATACAAGCTTAATTTATATTTTGGAAGCAAAATCTCTGACACTAGAATCAGAATCAGAAAAAAACTTGAGCACTTTATGGAACTTGGAATGTGTCTTGGCGACATATATACAATTACACAGACAAAACCATGACAAAAAGTGACAGTGCACATCAGGGGTAGGGAAGATATATACAGACATAAATATAAACAACTAGTGTTTTTGTTGTTTTTTGTTTATTTGATATGCGTGAAGATCAAGCAACAGTTTTTTACACGTGAACTCTCGTTTTTTTATACTGAAGTCTCATCTCCTTTCGTAATTCGTATAGCAAAATATTTGGAACTCGGGACAAAATTTTCACGGTTATGTGTCGTTCCTCAGGATTTTGTTATCTAGGACTTTCGTAAGAATACCACTCAATACCACCACTATATTTTATTTGTGAAATTCATAAATGAACATTTATAATCCGATTTGCCAATTATCTTGTGATGTTTCTGTTTGTAGAATGATGATGAACCCGAGATTCCAATGGACAGTGTTGAGATGCCTCATTTCCGTCAGCGCTCATTTATGCAGTCCCAGCCTGTAAGGCGAACACCCATCCTGCATAATTTCCTACACATCCTTAGCTCCCGTAATTCCGTGTCTCAGGGTGGAAGCACTCTGAATGCTCCCACAGAAGAAGACTCGTCTGAACCTTACTCTGGTTCACGAGAGCGCTCTCGGTTGCGTTACCCTAACTGTGTGCAGCCTCTTGGAATGGTTTGTTTTTGCGGCCGCTGTTCAGCGACACAAGGTCCGTCTCCACTCAACGACCATCCTTCAGACTCTACCTCCATAGAGGATCAGTCACACGCTTCCACGTTTTCTTCTGCACGGACAGAGCCACGGTTACCACGCTTTCCAAGCGATTTGCGTCCTCCTCCACGTCCCTCAGCTTTTAGCAGTGTGTATAGCGTCGGCAATAATGCACGGAGCCATTCGTCAAACTCTGGACGGAGAGGTGTGACCGGAATGGCCAGCAGCCTGCCTTTCAGACAGCACTCGGTTGTCAGGGAAGGTGGGAGAATCCCCCCCGTGTCAGAATGGACCAGCAGTGTTCTGAGCGGACGAGGTAGCAGCTTTACGTCACCCAGAACTGCTGCTTACTCCACCACTTTGCCTTCTGGTCTCGAACAGCCGGGGCCTTCAAACCAGTCGCCGGTTTACAGTCCTGTTACTGATGGACGGGTGTTCAGACCTCACATCACTTCTGGAACTAATTCCAACAGCCATCAAGCTATGGAGGAAGAGGGTCAAAACAGCCTTACTTCTATACGCAACGTTCATCAAAATCTAAACCAATATTTAATACAGCTGGAGCAAATGCAGGACATGGCTCTACCTCGAGAGGGCATTAATAGTGAAAGCAGTAATCATGAGCATCAGAATCAAGAAATGCTCAACAACAATCTTGACCCAGAGCAACCAGGCCCGTCTCATTATCAGTCGCAACATGGTGGAGAAAACCCTTCCCATAGTCACCTAAACCGCTGTAGGGTCTGTCACAACCTCTTCACATACAATCAGGGTCGTCAGCGCTGGGAAAGAACAGGTCAGGCCACATCTGGTGGACAAAACGCACCCCTCATGGCCAATGGGAGCCCATCAGACACTCAGTCAGAGCATAACTATCCAGAGCGCAGGAGCCTGGAGCCCTTTCCTTCTAGTGTTCCGTCTGGTCAGCAAGAGGAGCAAGCTGTTGGCCTGGTCTTCAATCAGGAAACTGGGCATCTGGAGCATGTTTACAGGCAGCCTGCCACCACTCACTCTAATATATCACAAGAAGCCTTACACCAGGAAATGCCTGAAGACCCTCCTGATGACGACTACCTGCGCAGGTAAGACACCATTGGTATCAATGCCATGTAAATTGATTGACTTTGGCAATTCTTTTGTATGCATGAACTGAGTTTAGATTGGAGTTAGTACATGTACAGAGACAATGAAATGCAGTTAATAATAGCATACAACCAGAAGTGCATATGTGGTATATTTACAGATGATATAAAATAAATAAATATAATATATAGAAATTATACAGGCGCATTGAAATATACAGGTATGAAAGGTAATGTACAGATGAATAATATACTGCGTGAGACCGACCTGAAAGCCCTATATACATGAAGGGTTGTTGCTATTTCTTCTACTTAGCTTAATTCTTTCAGATATTATCATTACATTGTACAATATTTTTTTTTGTTTGGAATTATAGTAATAATAAATAATAATATAGTAAATCTTATATTGGATGATTACCATAATAATTTGGACTATAAGGCACACTTAAAGTCCCTAAATTTTATCAAAAGTGTGTCTTATAATCCAGTGCCTTTAATAATTCAGTGCGCCTCAAAATCCAGTGCGCTTTATAGCCCAGTGCCCAGTTTAATCTAGTGCATTTTAAAATCCAATGCACTTTATAATCCAGTGTATTTTATAATCCGGTACGCCTTATAAATTAACTTTGTTTTGTCTTATGTGATGTTCAAACTGAGTGACCTGAAACCATGCGCATGTTGTTTTGCATTACAATGTGCCTTAAAATCTCGCAAGTCGTATGTGTGAAAAAAAAAAAAAGATTTGGAAATACTGTAGACTTTTATTGATGGCGTGTGTTACAGTCCAAAAAATATGGTAGTCGGGGTAGACAAGGGGAAATTTGCAACACAGTGTCTGTTGAAGTTTACTGGCCCGACTATCAAAACTACTGGCCAAGTGGACGCATCGTGTATTGATCCCAAAAATTGTGGGGAAAAAAAAACTGTTTGCCTGATCAACATGAATATCATTTAATTGTTGATTTAGTGCAAAGTGCAGAACAACTGAGCAAAAACATAGAACAAGTGCAATCATCTGTCTTTTCTTTTTCTATTCTCTTTCGCTTTGTATTCCCTTTCCTTGCTTTCTCTCTTTTACACGCCGTTTGACTGGATGATGGGGGTTTATCAAACATGTTGCAGAGCTCCATTGCTTTTTCACCAGTTCTACTGACTGTGCTGCTACACAAACTATTCTGCATAATCTTAAAGCTAGCGATATTTAAGTGTTTTTTTGCAGTTTTGTCATAGTTCCCCTGCATTGTCTGGTTTGCTTTGTTCAGAATGAATCGGTCTAGAACAATCGGAAAAATTGTAATAACAAAAGAACATTTATATAATGCGTTAATGCTTCGCCCAACAGTGAATAATCAAAGTGCCATAGTAAATATAAGTGCTGTTTTTACTCGTTCCTGTCAAATTGATGTAAATGGCAAAAACTTTTGTCCTTACATAAAATGCAAAACGCAATAAATGCAATAAAACATTTTTATGTAAATCAGATGCAACAACAAAAAAAACTGTAAATGCAAAAAACATTTTAAGTTAACATTTAAATAGTAAAACTATCCTGATATTCTTGGAATGTGAATAAATCGACCGTTATAAATTGTGTCAAATAAATTATTTCAAACGTGTGTGTTTAGACATTTGAAAACTTTGATAAAAGCTGAATTTTGTGTGATGAGGTGCGGGCGAGGCTCTTCTGAATTTGACAGACACAAGTCAGATACTGTATGTTCTTTGGGTAATTCTCATGATAGTTTAGGCTATTAAATTATGGTTTATCAGATATTAACCATAATATATTATGAAATATCAGAATTCCTTGTAATGAGTAAAGTTAGTAAATGACTAAATCAAATTTATTAAAGGAGAGAATGTAATATAACGGTGACAAGTCCTTGACAGATCTAGTTAAACCAACCAACCTGAACCTCTCCCACAATGCCTCGGAGATAGAAGCCATCTAATAGGCAAGATTACAGCAGACAAATGTAGTTCTTTTAGACTGTGTGTAACCCCTCTAACTGATTTTTTTAGCTTGTTTCTGTGTGTTAAACACTGTGCCGAGCCTAATTTCAGTGAACTATAACTTGCTAGTATAATCAGAAACTTTGTAGGGACCTTGAGGGAAAGTAACATGGAAATCAGCCGGATCCGACCTTGTTCGTGTTTCTGAGCGCTCCATTATCCCTCGCAGCAGAGCACGTCACCCGGAGCGCTGCCTGAACGGACAGTGTTTAATGAGATGCCTTCCTGCATCTGCAGATCAACACTCTTGTAATTCCCCACAGCACATATGACTATGAGGTGACAAATAATCTGTCATCTTTTATTGTGCGGCAAACAAACTCGTCTCAACATCGGCAGCAGTGGTGGCTTTGAGGTATAGGTCATGTGACGTACACGGGTTGATATGTTAAGCTTTTTGTGTGAAATTGTTGTGTTAGTGACGTGAGAGATGTTCTCATTTTTTTACTCATGAGAATAATTTAGTACATTTTAGTAGCAATTCTTTATAATCTTTATTTAACGTTTTAATAAAGTAATATTGATATAACAGCTTCGATCTGTGTGTGTGTATTTATATAATATATTGTATATCAATAAAAATTATTTGTACAGTATGTATACATGCACAATATTGTATAGTTTTATATTAAATATGGAATATACGGATTATATTCATACTGTAATATAATTATTAATTCTTCCAAATCATCCCATTATAGCTTCAAACTATTCACGGTTTTATTTCTATTTTGTTCTACCATGCTTCGTCTTATGGCATATTTTGTTTTTTGGCCAGAATGTTAATGGTGGTCTAAACCAGAGATTGCACTTAATTGTGGTTTCAATGCCACTGTTGAAGCTAATGATTTTCAAGATTTGTATTTTAAATCAAACAGAATGTAAATTTTCTACAAACACTTTAATTGTCAGGAACATTAAATTAGGAAATGTGAGCAAAGTAGTGGTTTTTTTTTTCATTTAAGATCTCTGATTCAACATTGGTTATTCATTATAAAAAAGTTTTTGTTATATGTTAATGTGATGAGAACGATTTCCAAGGCGTATTGAATTGAATTGAATTGAAAAATCCTTTATTAGTCCCACAGTGGGGAAATTTCACGTCACAACAGCAACAACAATTCCAAGCAAATAAATAAACAGGTATACACATAACGCACTGCACACATCATAATAGACAAACAAACAAACCCGTCATAAGCATAGTACAAACAAACCCGTCATAAGCATAGTAATACGGTAATTTTAACTATTGGCTCATGTCATCTTTCACGACTTTATTTAATTGAGCTTTGTTTGGTCTTGTCGAGAAGTTACCCACTTATTTAAGTTTTTCCACTAAGTTATAGACACATTTTTTTGTATAGCTGGATCCAAAATGTTGATTCCGCCCCTGAAGGCTTTTTGCAATACCGAGCATATTCCAGAGGGGGGCAGTAGTTTATCACACTGGTGACTCTCCACCAGTATCTGAAGTTGTGTATGGCCTCTGGGGCCTTCATCCTGATTATGTGCTTGCACTCTAACACAGTCATCTTCCTCTCATGTCACCGATCAGCGTCTCCCATGTGCACGGCCCTGCAGTGATTTTGTTGTGTTTAAGGCCCTGTGGTTTATGAATGAACCCGTAGCGCTCTTCACTTATGCAGAAAAGCAATATAAATTAATACTCTGTTATTTGACGCTCTCCCATGAGTCTCGCTCTAGTTCAGCGTTACACCGATTCACAACTTTGAGTGTAGAAATAAGTTTCACTACAAAGCTTCGTTCCTGTCTGCCGTCATTTCACCTGAGCAACTGCAACCTCATTGCTTTCCATCGCGTAATAGTTGCCTCATTAGACAAGCATAAATGAAGAACTAGACTTTAATTAAAGACCTTTACCGAACCTGAAGACCTTAAAAACATGATGCAATCTGGCACTTTTAGTACTGAGATTTTAGTTGGGTATAAATACCACCACTATAGGGAAGGCTGTGGATATTTATAGTGATGTTATTGCGTTTTAAGCAGCCTGGTTTCCACCTCCTCGGTTAAAATGCAGATCTTAATCTTTAAGAGTCATTGGGAGCAAACTATGCAAAAAGCAAGTCAGAATCGATCCGTTCTGTTTTCGCTTTGAGTCAAAGGGCAAAAGATGGCATTCTAATGAAGAGCTGAAGACTCCCACACCAGGAACACTCGCACAACTTGACTCACGCGGAATTCAAATGCCTGGCTCGCTACGCCACTGTCCATCTTGCTTTGTGCCATGCTCGTCCAATGTTTTTTTTTTCTCGTCACAGCCTTCGGCAGACTTTTGTTATATTCAAAATTGTATTAAGTCAAACATAACAAACGCCCCAATTTAACGGTTTAATAACCGATTCCAAGCAGAGCCTGCTGGACTGCACATCATTACTTACACATTACATTCATTTAGCCTTTGCGTAGCAGCCGATAATGAGCATACTAATGTCCTTGTGCAGTTTAATGAGATTTTTAATGATTGTGGTTGGTGGGGAATATTTTTCTGAAGGAACAGTGAATTGGAGACTGGAAAACATGTCGCTATTTGTCCAATAAACCGAGTTTCTCTGAATGGGAAGTGACACTTCACGATTCTAAAGCAGGTGTGTCTGTGTGTCTTGTAGGAGGTTGTTGGAATCGTCCCTGATGTCCCTTTCACGATACGACACTTCCGGATCAAGAGAACATCCCATCTACCCCGATCCAGCCAGGTGATTTCGGATGGTGTGGTGGTGATGAGGATGATGATGATGATATGATTTAGGGCCGCGCACTTAATCAAACAGTAATTGAAATCGACATTCAGAACTTATATTCGATCACATTTTCCCAGGTCAATTATTTCAATTACTTTCCCTTGAAAAAAAAACTACCTACCACTTGTGGAGTCATGTGACATTACCTCGCTCTGTTACGTCATGTTAGTCAGCTGACATGTTGAGCATGGAGAGCTTAGACACTGCGCAACAAGAGCAGCTTATTCAAAAAAAGAGCGACTTTTCAGTTCTGGTGGAAACATTGTTCCCTCGTTTATTTAAAAGAGAGCTACTCATTTTATATTTTTAATACGAAAATATCGAAAATAATTTATTTAGTTTCCAATTATTCATTTTTAGTCCTAGTGATGTGTGTGTGTGTGTGTGTGTGTGTGTGTGTGTGTGTAAGAGAGAGAGGGTGGTACACAGCTTCTTTGGATCCTGCTATCTATTTAGTGTTTTTATGCTGGTGAGTTCTGGGTAATGAGGAAGGGTGCGTGTCATGTTGCCGGACAGCAGTGTGACATTTCAGACCTGCCGTCACCCCATTGCCCTCTAATTCAAATACGCACACAGATCCCGTCAGCATCTTCCAGGCTCATAATAAAGTGAGCTCATGGTTAGCAAGTCATTGTCGAGCTCTGGGGAATCAGCCATGGTCCAGGATGGAGACAGATTGTTAACACTAGCAGCCTCGGTACACAGATACAACTCAACCTGGAGACTCATTTCCTTTGGAGCGGGAGATATTTGTCTGAAGAAGCCATTTAAGCAGAAGCCTGGTGCAACTCTTGAACCTTCAGAGGAGATGTAATTGGTGTCGTACTTCACTTCAGTAAACAGAACCACATCCTCAAAAACATGCTGATGAATTGTGTTTGTTTGGTCTGTGAGATGGACTTTTGGTTGTTTACCTTCACATTGCCTTTGTGTGTGTGTGTGTGTGTGTGTGTGTGTGTGTGTGTGTGTGTTTGTTTGTTTGAGAAGAACTGTTGAACTTGTGACCTTTTCTCCTTCTGGGTTGAATTGAAGTTCAGAAAAGGAAAGTGGTCATGGTTTGGTTCAGTGTTAATTTTGACAAAGACTTTAATTTAGTTTTAGTCATGGTCTTTTGACTAAAACTCAGATTTGTTTTAGTCCCAAATTATTTAATTTTTTAATTTTTTGTCTAATTTTAGTCGACTAATTACCACAACATTTGAATCTACTAAATTACACTATAGATTTAATCAATGAAAATATAGGTGCTATATATTCTAAATGTTTACTAAAGTTGCTATGTCTAAGAAATCTGAATACTTGGTTAACTATGAACATGAAATATATACAAATGTTTTTTAACACAATAAAACACGTTTATTTTTCTTGAACTTGTTTTTATGAACTTTTTCTTTTAATCCAAATAACTGTATTCTTAAAAAAGAAACCTCAGCTAAGAGGAAATTAAAAACAGTAAAATAAAATAAATTATAATTGCTTCACATTTATAAGTAAAAAATGTTTGCACTGTGTAAAAAAAGATGTTTCATCTGCAGATGGCGCTGTATTTTTGCCCAAGTTTTTCTAATGTTGTGATGAATGTAAAATTAATCCATATATCTGACCGGTTTTTCCTGCCGGGAGTAGACATTATTTAAGAAGCTTGCCTCTATCCCATCCTCCTGAAAGACTCAGTGTCCTGATTGGTTCTCTTTGCGTTTTCACCACAACCTCAGATTATGATTGGATGTAATTACAAAAGGCATTTTCTTTTAGTTTTTATTAGTTGACGAAAGTGTCAATAAATTTAGTTAAAGTTTTTGTCCCTGAGCGGGAGTTAATGTCAGGGAAAAAGTGTCGTCGACAATGACGAAAATATTTTGTCAACAAAATAACACTGGTTTGGTTGAAAACATACTATATTGTGTTCCTTGTTTGACTCATCCAAGTAGTGAAGCACACACACAAACACACACACACACGGTAAAGTGAACATATACAGACACACAAGCCTGAAGCAGTGGGCATGAAGCTAGGGTGCCAGAGAAGCTGATCTTGCTCAAGGACCCACTTAAGTTTTGGTTTCTGCTGGTCCAGTATTCGAACCTCCACACTATGTTGCAAGCCCAACTATCAGGCCTATCTTGGTTCCTAGTGGCCATATTGACAAACACCTCATCTTTTTTCACTTGTGGCTAGTGGTATATGTCTGTGTCATAATACAAATATGAAACGTTCTTCAAGAGATTTGGTTACATATTTAAAATTATTATGATGAATAACAACAAAAACTTGAGTAGTTATTTTTCATAATGGCTTTCATATGTCTGCTTATAAAAATTGGGACTGAAGTATTGTGTTGTATGGTGTCTACACGTTTCAGGGGCGTCAAGTGGAGACTAAGATTCCATAGGTGTGAGTGTGTGAATGTGTGAATTTGTTCTACGTTTCACTAGTGTTAATTCACACCTTCATCATATAGATGGCTCCAGAGACATATTGGCAGAAATGGAAAGTTGGGTATTTTGTCCTGTGAGGTAAATGGCTAGTTTTTTTTTTTTTCCAGAAAAATAAAATCTTAGTAATAGAGCCACAGATCTGCTGGAAAATTCAAGTAAACGTAATTATTTTTAAAAGTGTGTTAGCAAAGTCCTTTATGTGCTTGTTTTACAGAACAGTATGACCTTCAAGGTTTTTTGAAAAATTATAGATCTGCTGCACTATAATTAAAAAAAAAAAAAAAAAAAAAACCTCTATTTTTTTTGTAGTGAATCAAAGGGGTCAATAAGAGGCGAATTAAAAATTAATTTGATATGCTATACTGTACCTATTTTATAGTCATTAAATGATATAGGAGGGCAAGTCATGTAGTGTTCTTGAGGAGTGAAACTAGGAATTTTGTAATTTATTCAAATGTATACAATGGAATAAAATCAGTAGCAGTATGCATTCTACTGCTTAGTAATCCGAATCATTAAAGTCATCTACTTCTATAACCGTGAAACGCAAATGTTTTTTTTTACATGCAAACCTTGTTTTCTGTGTATTTGTTTGTTTATGTACGTCATAAAATTAACCAGTCTAATAGATTATTTTCTTTCTTTGTGCTTTTCCCTCCGTGTGTAGATTGTCTCCTGCAGCATATTATGCACAGCGTATGATCCAGTACTTGTTTAGACGTGACACCCTTCGTCAGCGCTATCTCCGTACCACTAACAGACCCCGAACCCTCTCCTCTAATCCAGACAGCCTCTCTTCTGGCTCTGCCTCCAGCATGGAGAACAATGATGTTGACTTTGAAGAGTTTGAGTAAGTTAATCTCAGGGACAACAAAAAGAAACACACTTGGTTGGTGTTCTGTGTTTTTAACCTGCTCTCATCCACCCTATGAATTTATTTTCCTGTTGTGTTGCTAGGCAACCGTAGACAAAGCCAGGCCGAGGTATGAAAGCCTGAAAATGATCAGTTTTACATTTTTACCGGTTTAGTTAGCCAGCTATTTTAACAGAGTTGTCTGGTTTCCTTGTGGTCTTCAGTGTCCCACGTGTCCCAAATTATCCGGACGGTTGTTTAGGTTGTATATTATCTTTCCTGGACGCAAAGAACATGGCAACCTCCACAGAGCGTCTCTCTCTGACTCATTGGATAACTATCGCTCAGCATTAAATTATAGCAATTTCTTTGGTCATTAAATTATTTTCTATATTTGTGTTTATTTAGTCCCTGATGTAAAAAGTATACATTTCTCTTCAATAACCACAGTTACTTTACAGTAAATTTAGCAGACGCGTTCATCCAAAGCGACTTACGAGTCATTACAACTTGTTTTTCAATTCATCAATTTTTCCTGCTTTCCCTGGGAATTGAACCCATAACTTGGCGTTCAAGGTCAATGTTGAATTCTTTCAATCTCAAGTATCACTTAAACACAAAGCATCCTTTAGGTAATGCTGAAAATATCAATTTTCTACTATTCAATTTACTATTTGCTAATTTAGAGTTGTTTTTTTTATACTTAGATTAAATTCAATACATATAATTATTCAAAATGAGCTGAATGTATGCCATGTGTATATATGTCCGCTATCTATTTACAGTATATAGACGTTATATATATATGTGGGTCTGTCTGTGTATATGCAGCTAATCATGGAAACAATTTTTTTGTTACATTGATAAAAGTAGGCAGAGCATTTTAATGGCAGTAATCAGAAGTCTGTAGAGGACCGACCACATTTTAATGACGTCACTCTTACAACACTCTTACAATCTCACTTTCCCTCTTCACAAACACTCAACTAGTCAAATAGCGGCATTCTCATCCTCTCCAAAACTTTCTCTCTCTTTCTATCTCTCTCATTTATTCATTCATTTATTTATTTATTTTGACATGGATTAGATGCCCTTCTCTGAGCTGATGAATAATTCCACCCGCTGGCTGGAGAGTTCAGCATTCATTCCAGTCTGGGTCCAAAGATCCACGTTCACTGGAATGCTTATAAAAGCCATCAGTCCTTCAGTTAGCCATGCAATGAATATTTATGTCTGCCATAAATCTTCCCTTTTTAATGTTCTTTTCACTTTTTCCCACCTTTTTAATAGTAAATAATTCACTAGACTAAAACATGTCCGAAATTTGACAATTATGATGATTTAAAGAGTTTTTGCAGATTTGGATTTGGAATTAGGCACGCTGTGGTCGAATTTCTGTTGACACAATTGCTGTGTTTAAAGGGACAGCGGAAGCAGACACAGGGCTCCACGGAATGCACGGATGTCTGCCCCCTCCATTGGTCGCTTTGTACCCAGGTGAGAAGACAACACTACAAGCCTGTTTGTGACAGTTTGTGAACAACAAAGCCTGGCGTTGTTCTGCTCGACCAAATGTTTTTAGCCAATAACTTATCGCCGTCCTTGGTTCATCTAAATAACAAATCATTGACTGTCTTTTTCACTTCATCTCTCCCAGGCGGTTCCTTTTGCCAGAGTTTTTGCCATATGCTGGAGTTTTCCACGAGAGAGGACAGCCAGGCCTAGCAACACATTCATCCGTCAACAGGGTACTCGCAGGTACAATCGCCCTCTACAAATACAAAAGTTATCTAATATTAGATGAGCCAGGTGCTCACTGAAGGATTTGTTGGGTATGAAACTTCCCAAAAATGTTTGTTTGATGCCATGTGTCAGGCCAATGACGAGTGCTAATTCACCCACTCGCTCTGCTATTTTGGCTCAGAGGGCTCTCAGCAGGACTCTTTACCCGCAGTTGTATTTGCTTTGACTTTGCTCTATTAAAGGCTTCGATCACAATCAAAAATGAAAAGTTTATGTTCACTTGATGTTCGTCCAAACATGAGTTGTGTTTGGTAGCACTTTATTATAACTATTTAGCATTAACTAAGCACGAATAAGAACTGTATTCATTATTAACAACGTATGAATTAGGCATGACAAATACTTGGTAACAAGAGAAAGTTTGTTAATGATGAATAAGCTCATGAACAAGCTGCTTAGTCATCGTTAATTAATACTTAGCAACGCATGAAGATATTATTGTAGATAAACAATACTGTAATTCATGAATAATTCAAAAGCTGTATAATAAAGTTTTCTGTGACCTCTTCTAAAGAGATAGCCGTTTATGGTTTATTAAGTATTAATTAATTTTGAACAAAATCCAGAAAGGGTCAGAAATTCATACTTTAACAATGAACAAAGTTCTAACAAAGTGTAGTTGTTATAAATGCTATTTTGTTGTCTTTATTAGAGATACTGTATTAAACTTTGTAAGTAAAATCCTACATATACAGTTTTTGCCTTGATATAGCTTTGAGCTTGATATAAATGCATTTATTGTTTCCTTGTATGATAATTTGCGTCAAATGATCCCTGCTCTGTATGTTATTGGATAAACGATTCTATCGACTAAAAATAGCAGTAAAGTAATTGTCAGCACCAAATAATTTCCCTGCATCATCAGTGGTGCCTAGTACTGGACGTATTTGTCAAATAATTGATCCATCAGGAAAATTATTTACAAAGACTTGAGTTCACAATCAAAGTAAAAGCAAATTCATAAATTTAGTTAAAATGAGTTAATTGTGTTATTTGTCAATGTAATTAACAATGACCATGACGTTGAGTATAGTGACGAGCAGCAGAAATGCAACAATGTCTGATGCAAATGAGAAAACGATAAACCCAGAGGGAGAACCAGGAACTGTTGCCGGTCTCTTCTGAATTCGGCTACAACACCAAGAAAGGTGAAAAACAAACTATTTACCTATGAGGTTTTATTTCCTAATATAGAAATGAGATTTTAACACCTCAATGTTATGAAATGGCTGAACGAATAGATCAAAATAGAACAAAAAGACAGTCTCAGTGAAATTAAAATGTGCAAAAAAGTGCAACCGCTAATTCATGTTCACGTGACTTAGCTCATAAGTAGCATCCAGTACCTTCCGCACCCTGAAATTAATTGCGGTAAAGAATGATGGCGATTTGTTGCGCACAGTCACAATATGTGTCTTGAGTACAGTTACTCAATCAAAAATAGTCAAGTAGAGAATAAAAGTTGCAAATATTTTCGATACTTAGTACAAGTACAAAGTAGCAATAAAAATGTATTTCTTCAAAAAAGAAGTTCATGTACTCAAGTACTTTACATCATTTGATGTGTTTGCAAAGCTTGGTCAGTAAGCAGACATGACCTCTTTTGACCACTTTGTTGTTCCTGCTCCCCTTATACCAGCCACAATTTTGACATAATGCACATTTCCATAGATATGAATTTCTTTTTTGCACATCGCTTTCTTTCTGTCTCCCACACAGAGAGGCTTCTTCAGCCCACACTAATTGCTGCATGTTATGAGGTTCAGAAATGCCCCTCTCCAAACCCTCTCGCAAAAAAACAGCACGGCTTTTCTCTTCTTCCTCTCATGTCCTCGTTTTTACCGTAGACCCGAGTGCATGCGATGTAATGCACAAATACAAATTCCTGCCAGGGTTTTAAACCGTATAGTACAGGCATTCGGCACAATTTCCTCTGGTACATTGAATCACTGTGATGTTCTGCTAAGAGTTTAAGGTTCCACTGAGGATAAACTAATCACAACTGAAATAAAATAAGCATCCGGTAATCAGGCTCAGTATTAGATTACTCCAACGTGAAGGATAATTCTTTGGTTGCACAGATTACTCGTGTAGCCAAAAGGTACGGCAGCCTCTCTTTTTCAGCCTCACAGACGAGATTTGGAACTGATTTAATGAACCCGAGGACACATTTTAACTAGCCTCACTCTTCTTCCCACACATTGTTCAATTCATTAGCATAGATGGAACCTTTAAACTTTTTTCCAAGCAGCATAACACTAGCATGTTATTAATAATAATAATAAAAATAATGCATTTGATTTATAAGAATAATGCCACAAAGTGCCACAGGAAAACACAGAAAAACTCGGAAAACGTAAAAGTTTTTTTTAAACATCTCACAGACGAGATATTTTTGCTTATTAGGTAATGCTATTTCTTTTACTAATTTACATTTCTGTGACATTTCAATATATATCATCAGGTTGAGTGGCGTAAGTTTGTTCTTTATGGAATCAGATTAGTGCCAAATATATCATAACATACATTTCTAAGAAAACAAAAGTGCTTGATATTTATGTTTGTTCGTTTTTTTGTTTAGTTTTTTTTATTTCGGTTGCAACCACCAGATTTTTTAGTTAGTTTTATTTAATTTTTTTTTTTACCTTGGCCACTAGTTCCACGTGGGGTCGGCCTTACTCTGATGATACTCGCTGGTGAAAATTTGATTGGCAGGGCCTCTCATGGGTAAAATAAAAAAAACAAAAACAAAGTAAGTGTGAATTATTTCATTCGGTTCTGAAAAGTTTACGTTTGGTATTTTTGGCACTAACGTGATTTCATATTGCTTCTCTCGTTAATGTTAAACTTGAAGTATAACTGTCAGCAGCAGCAGTGTAATGAATGGAGTAGTGATGGAGAAAAGTGACTGTCTCTAAATCAGGTCCCGCTCTGATCCTTTCAGTCCTGTTCCAGTCAGCACTGAAGGCTTGATGGATCCTCGGGCTGGCATTGTCATAGAGAGAGCCAGTTTATATGAACTTTTCAGAGCATGAAAAAATGCACCGCAGCCCTGATTTTCTTTAATGGAATGGTCCTTTTATCAGACTCGCTCCTTTTACTGCTCGGTTGAGCTGGTGCTGAGGAGACTGGAGAGTCTAATTTTACTGCTTGAGCAAATTACTCGAGCAGAAATTATGTTTTGGTGTGTTGAACTAAAATTAAGGATTTTTTGGAAACCAAAAGGCTTGAAGAATCATTCTTTATTTTATTTGTGTTTTTCATCTTAACATCTCTAATGATTTTCTTTGGCACTCTCACCACTTGACAAACACTTTCCCCCGGGTAATCGTCCCTTAAAACATCTAGTTGAGTCGCTCTTTAACCACTGCAGAGTCTGTGGAGAGTTCAGGTGAGGTCTTGTGGTTGTTTTAAAATGTCTTTAAGTAGTGTCCTGTTTTTAGGAAGTTTTGTGGCCGTCAGCTGTTCTTATTCTTTTAGTACAAAATGTTCATCTGAGAGCAAGGCTCATTTTCAAAGCAGTATTCGTAACAATATCTGTAAAGTAATATACACTGTGTGTGTGTAGAGTAAAGTGAGTGAGATTGTCAATATAACCCTAGGGACCATATCGAAATTGTGCTCTGCTTTTAACCCAGCCCAGTTAAGTGCACACACACACACAATCCCGGAGAAGTGGGCAGCCTGAGCGTGGCGCCCAGGGGCATCGTGGGGTTCAGTGTCTTGCTCAAGGACACTTAGTTGCACAATAAAAATCAAAGATCTGTACAATATAATCTGTTTATTTAAATAAGTATTTAGTTTAGAAATGGACAAAAATTCATTGATCAGCAAGATGAACCCATTTGAGACTCAAGTTCAGGGCCCAGTCAGGCTCTTTCTGTGTGATGCATGTTCTCTGCGTGGGTTTCCTCCCACAGAAACATTTTTTTTTGTTGAAGCTATTTCTGATTTTTAGGCATTCACTCTTTAAATTTTTGTAATGTCTGACTTCGAAGTGCTAGAATTTCTTTGGCAGTATAGCAAGCGATCAAGAAGTTCCAGTCAGAAGGAAAGAATCTGATTCAATCTGCTGAGATGTTGCTTCCTTCAATCTTCTCACCTCACGTTTTTCCAGTGGTTCATGTTTTGTTTGTGTGGGTAATTTTGACAGATTTTGGTAACTAAGCAACCCAATCAGAGAACAGCGCCGCATGACTACTTATTGGCTGATTGCTTATCACCTGTACAACGCCCATTTAATAACAAGTTCAGCCAATATATCTGGCTTCAAACTAAACATTTCTTTTTTACATTGTTGTGACTCTCAGGCCTAATTTGATATGTTTTTTGGTGTGTTTGGTTGTGTAATATTTCTTTTGCGTTATTATTTTATTTTATTTATTTATTTATTTTTTTAAAGCTTTTTTTTTTAATGAAAAAAAAAAGTTTTATTTATACATCATTTTGCCATATTAGAATACCTAATAATTTGCTTAAAGGAATTTTTATCTCTTCATTCAATTTATTTAGCATTTTGATTCTGTGGCACTTTAAAAGTTAAAGCAAATTAGAAAGTAGCCTGTCAGATCTATAGTTCAGGCATTCGCTATGTGTCAAGCTGACACAGCATTTTTACAAGTCGGCAGATGATCAATGTGCAGATGCCATAGCTTTGCTGGAATGAAGACTACTTAAGGAGTGTAACTGCTTGTGAAAAGGTTCAGACCTGACCTCCGCTGTCTTTGCCTGTGAGTGTTGAGACTGTAATTGGTGTTGAGCAGAAGTTTAATCAGCCAACATGGTGTGAAGTGCAGATCCTGCCAAGATTTAAAAATCCAGCAAACAAATTGCACAATCTATTCACTAAATCTTCCACACTTGCGTTTCAGCACTGAACTTTGTTTTGTCTGGCTGTAAAGTGCACATCCATCAGACTATGTTTAAAAATAATAGATTGTGTTAATTTAGGGAATGTTTTGACCAAAATGGCTATTGATTCTTGCTATTGTTACTTACCCTGTGGAAAACTATTTTTTGTACTTTACAGTTAGTGACACAAAAGTTCGACCAAATGACCTTTTAAGTGAAGTCAAATAAATTGAATGAGTAAAGAACAACATTTATTAATTATGACATTTTACTTCAAATATACACATTAGTGCTAATTCCGATAACTGTGATTTTGTTTAACACCCATACTCTGTTTTATAAATGTATTTTATTTGTTTTTGGGGTTTTTTTCTGCTAGTAACTGCTGTTACTGAAAGTACAAGTTCAGTGCATTTGTAGGCCACTAGTTACCACTGTCTCAAAGCGCAAGAACCAGTCAAGTAAAGCGAAATAAAGTTAACATTTTGAACTTTTGAACTTGCCGTTTAAAATTCCATTATTATTAATTTATATTTCTTTTGTTTTTTTTCTGTATGAAGATGTAAATAAGGGAGAAAATGTAATTTGATTCATTTTTTTCTCTATTGGGATCCGTCCACCCTAACAATCTCCTCAGGCACAAGACTTTCTCAGTCAAGTTGTGAGACTATGAGGGGAAATGGCAGCCGTGAAAAAGATTTAGCTCGTAAGTGCGCTGTGACAGACGATAAATACTTAATCCCTCACTTCGCCTTAGTACTTTTTTCTCATGAAATTGTCACTAAAGTGTGGCTAATTCCTGTAAACTCATGCTGTTACTCATCGGTTCCACCCCGCTCCTCTAAAGTCACGTCAGTGAAAAGATTATCGTCTTTGTTTTCACTATCATGTCTTATTACATCATTGTTTTGCATGGAGTTCATCCTAGCGTTATCATTTTGTTTTTTTCGTAAGTGTTGTTTAATTTGTGATGTGCGCTGCCGCTGATCCGTGAAATTGAAGATGTTAAGGTTTCCGTCTTGGCAATTCTCAGTTCATCCCGCAGTTTGATCTAAAATAAGGTTGTTTAATTAGTTTTTGCATTTACACACAGCATCATGAGAACGCTTTCTGACGCTTGTGTTTTTGCCTTTAGTTCGTTGCATTCTGGTTCCCCAAGGCTTCTTTTTTTAAGGCTGCGAGAAGCTCTCCAGCTCATTAGTTCATGGCTGTTCGAGCGGCTTTTGAATGCCGGCCTGCCGCACCTGAGTGTCTGTGGACCGTAATGGGCCAAAGATGCGTAATAGATATTTATGTCTGCATTATGTTTCCTCAAGCCTAGGTCATAACAGACAAATCTAATCTGTTAGCCAGGCCCAGGATCGACCCTGTGCTGGCAAATGGATCTGTAAGTGTACTGTTTGGCCAAAGCCTTTTTCTTTTTCCCTTTGTAATTATGGCGAGAGGGATGCGTACCGGAGAGGACAGCCTGACATTTCCGTGTTTACCTCAGAGAAGAGTTATGATGCTGGCAGGTACCTGCATCACATTCACTGCCAATTCTGTTGTCTAATTTGCTAAATGTGTGGAGACTTCCATCTCAGACTAGTTCATATAACCATTTAGGGATAAAGAAATCAGCCAATAGGCCAGAATCCAGCAGAGCAGACTTGGATCATCTTGTTTAGATTTAAAAGGGAATAGTAAAACCACTGTTAAACGGTCAAACTTTCTGACTGTTTGTTAGGGTCTGTAGTATTCTTAGGCCCAACGTGGATTTGACCAGTTATGGTGGTAAATTGCCCTCGCTGTGCTTGAGCGTACAAATCTTGGTCCCTGTGGATCAACTACTAGCCGTTTTTCTTTTGTTTTCTGTAACAATATCTGATTTGCTCCTTTCCTGTGACCTACGGGGTATTTTTATTTTTTTTTTGTGCTTATTATACAGTGTAATCTGTAAAGCTTGTATGTTTTTTTTCCTCGTAAGGTGCAGTAATTGGGGATGGACAGTCTGCTGTGGCCAGCAACATCGCAAACACAACCTATCGTCTGCAGTGGTGGGACTTCACCAAATTCGACTTGCCTGAGATCAGTAATGGTAAGTGCTCGATAAATCTGAAGCCAAAACTGGGACTGTCTAGAAAAGCACATGTTGGTTTAGCCATTTCCTGTTTGCCATGTGCCTGTCCACCCAGACAAAAGCACAAAATGTCGTAGTGCCCAACTGTGTTGAGGAAATGATAGCGGCTGTTCGTGAGAGAACCACTGTAGAGGAAGGTAAGAGCGAGCACTCCACCGAGCACAAGAGTGCAGCTGATGGAGGGCAGATGCCATGGACAGAAAAGGAAATTGGTCACATATTAGAGTAATTTTCTTCCCTGCCCCTCCCTCCATCTCTCTCTCCTCCTCTCTCTCCATCTCCCTCGCTCTCTCTCCCCACATCTCTCTCTCTATCTCTCTCTCTCTCTCCATTTCCCTCGCTCTCTCTCCTCCTCTCTCTCTCCCCACATCTCTCTCTCTGTCCTCTCTCTCTCTCTCTCTCTCTCGCTCGCTCACTGACTGAGCGTTACTGGAAGCTCCTGGCGATTACCCAGGGCTGATTACAAGATTGCAGAGTGATTCATGTTATCTGGGCTTGATCTCACACCTGGCAGCACTTAGGCACTAACATCTGTTCAGCGTGAGAGTCTTTGGCATCTCAAAAAATAAAGAAGGTTTGCATCCCCGAGGCCATGCAAACACTGGTTGATAGGCATCAGAAGTCAGTGTTGAGATACAGTATGTGTTCTGGTGAGGTGGTGGTAAAGAAATCTTTTACAATATGTATTACTTGGCCTTTCCTCTTCTTTTAACCCAGGCATTCTGTACTCGCCATGGATCTTTTTTATCAATGAAATTTTATGTTTAGGTGTCAGCATTATATTTTTAGACATAATAGAATTACATTTATTGTCGGTTGTAATTATGGGATAATTCTACAGTTATTCAAACACAGGCACAAAACACTTTTAAAAGACTAAATAACACTAAAAAGAATAAAAAATACATGCCATTATCCAAATAACCATCAATGTAATTTGTTGTGTGAGCAGAGACGTGTCTGCATTTATACCCGTTCATCATTCCTGGGCTGGGAGGCGCTGTTCCTGCCTGTCGGTTAAAGAGACTGACAATAAAGCAGACTCTCTGCTGACTGAGTCTCGCTATTAGGCAGTTTATGTGAACAAGTTGTTCTTCCACCGAGTGGTCAAGACACATGGTTTTCTGTTCAGATTTTATGACACTGTGTTAGATGCTCTTACACACATTGTTGTTATTTAAGTTCAACATTCAGCTTCAAAGAACACAGGTTGTGAATAAATGCAAATAAAAGGGTGGAGGTGGAAATCTGTTGGAGGTGGCAATCTATTTTTCAACTCTTCTTTCATGGGGCTGCTCTATAAGAGGTGGCGTTCTATTAGAGGTATTATGGTATATTGAAAAATCTTTTTTCTTTTTTCTTGATAATCATCACAAGAAAGAAGTGATGATTATCATTGTTGCCAAATGGGACCATATTGAAATTGTGCCCTGCATTTAACACGTCCCGTGAAGTTACACACAAACACACACACACACACACACAGTGATAATAATAATAATAATAATAATAATAATAATAAATTTTATTTAACGGCGCCTTTCAAGCACTCAAGGACACCTTACAAACACGGTGAAAACAATACAACAAAAAACAATGCTCAAGTTGACAATCAGCGGAAAATCAAACAAGAAAATACAGAACATCCGATGTCAGCAGATACATGTACATATAGCAAATAGAGGGAGGAAAACCTAGTGGGGAGCAAATGCAATTTGACAGAGATGGGTTTTGAGCCTCGATTTGAATGTAGCAGTGAAGCGAACGCACACACAAACCCGGAGCAGTTGGCAGCCTTAATCCGTGGCACCCAGGCATGTGAGTTTCAACATGTGATTAAAGTTATGTTGTATACTTAAAGTCAGATATGAATAGGATTTTTTAAATTTATATCTTTATTGAACCAAGTCTCTAAATTCACCCAGTTTTTGCTAATGCAGTCACAATGTTGTAAATTCCAAGTCAGAACATTGTGGTGCAATTATGTGTCACAGAATGTTGCACAGGAGTAAAGATGTAAACACTTTCCTAAAAGGTTTAATCAGGCATTTAATAATATTTCATCAGAAATGTTAGAGGGAGCGCATTTTACAGTAATCACATGACTTTAAATTCAGGCACTTTATTGATTTGGAGTTTTAAATGAAGAGTCATTACCACAAAGATGTCGGAAATTAACCGAATGTTTTGAGAGCGACTGTTTGCCTTCACAATGGCAAGACAACAATACATTTTGATGATCTTGTAGCTACCAAGTGAATGTTTCTCACTGTATTGTTCAAGAAAGACAATGCTTTGAGTGATTCACACAGAGTGATCTGTTTAAAAAGAGCATTTACAATATCTCAAATTGAAAACGTTCGTTGTTTCATTAAAATTATATTATTATGTTTAAGTTTTTAATTTTGTGTATTTGACCAATATGTAATGTATATCAATATGACCACTAGGCATGAAATCTAAATTGTTGTCAGCATTTAACCAGTAAAATTACACACAAACCCGGAGCAGTGGGCAGCCTTAACCCAGGGAGCCAAGTGGGTTTTCCTTTTTTGCCCAAGGACCCAGTTGCATAAGCAGCCAGTGGGGAATTTGAATCTTCAACCACTTAGACACAAGTCCAATTCCCTACTATGATTGTAACTTTAAAAGTATAACTGCCACTATAATAGTTCTAATTGTTTATTATAAAATTATAATATACAGAATGTAGATAAAAGGAAGCCTTCGCATTATCAAGAAGAATTTTTTCTCTTTTTCCTTTAAATCGAAAAATGATTTTTTTTTTTAAAATCATGCAGCCCTAATATTATATGAATAATGTATGCTTTGCTATTGTCCAGAGATCTTTTTCAAGGGAGAATAAATTCATATGGAACCCTACAGCACCACTTAAAGAAATGTAGCTTAACAGAGGGTAAAACTTGACTTGTCAGCAGGGTCAGAAGCGCAGCAGGTCACCTTCCTGCCCCAGAAAGAGTGCGTTTTCCTGTCCGCAGCTTCACACACTCCCTCTGGTACACAAATGCTGTCCAGATTCCTGTGCACCATGTCTTTCCGCATTTTATGGGACTTTTACTGTTTGCCTTTGGGTTCTCAGTTCCCACAGCTGTATGTCAAGTTTATTGCCTTAGAAAACACTTCGTGCTGAAACATTTACATCAGATGAATGTGACATGCTCTCTCTGTACTGTAGATCTCTGGAGAAGAGCACATGTAATCAGTTTTGGGTTGCTCATGATTCCTCTGAGATTATTTTTATGTTCGCTGATGTTGAAAAGAGTTCACGGCCCATGATTGTCTTGTGATGTATTCACTTACTTGTCAAGTGGAATATCACAAAATTGCTTGAAGCTGTAATTGACTAGACATTTACCTAAATGCTTTATTTTCTTTGCACAGATATCCTAGCATTTTAGCAGTAATATATGTTTTATATTGCAAGAATATACTATACTCTTCTCCTGTTGAATTCAATAAATATAAATATGAATTTAATAAAAAAACTATTTAATTTCATAAATAGAAATATGAATCATGAAGTCTTGATAAAAGGTAACTTTTTAGACTTTAGATTTTTTTTAACAGCTGTAGTTTATTAATTTATACGTATTTACATTTTATTTACAGTACCCATATTTTTTTCTAACAGAAAATCTAATTGAATTACTTACAAAACAAGTACAATGCAACTTTATCAAAGTTTTTTTTTTAAATCCTAGTCAGGGAGATTCTCCCTGAGGGCCCGTGCTCTCATATAGACACATGTACATAATACACATAAACATTGACTTTTGCACTTACACCAATGCTTATGACCGTGTTTATATTTTTTTGGATCGATTTACATGTGACAGTCATGACTTTTGTTGTTTATTTTGAAAAGGAATGTGTAGCACGAACATTAATACCTGTCGGCCAGAAGTAGGTGGGCCCATAGGCGGGGCCACAAGTTCAAAATGGTGGCGCCGGCACACAGGCGGGCGACTTAGTGGCATCAGCATTGTTTGTTGGAAGAAGTGAAGCTAATGATAGCAAGTAGGTTCTCACAACTCTGTAAATATTGTATAGTTTTAGTTTTATTATTTGATATTGAATTATTTTTGTGAAGTTTTAGTTTTGTTAGTATTCATGTGTGTACGATTAAATCTTGTTTTTGTTTTTTAGTATTTCCATGAGTTTTTCCAGCCACTTGCCTACCACCACACGGGCCATCCCCATTTTGTAACAAGTTAATATTTTTGACCCTTAGAAGATTCTGAAATCTAATTCCCAAATGCTGAAATGATTTAAAAGATTTAAAAGCTTCTTGCAGAAAAACAAATGTTATAGTCATAAACCTAAAGAAGCTTTTTTCTCGTTTCTGCTAAACATCCTCCTCTCACACTCTTTAAACACAGTGAGACTGAGAGTGTTAGGAAGGACCAACCTGCAAACAGCCAGGTCACTTTAGCAGACTGACAAAGTCACACTGATGGCCAAGAACATACGTAATTATGTGGTGAGCAATAAGACTTGTTAAAATAAACAGGTAAATGTAAATTGTTCTAGTATACCAGTGGAATGGTGAGTTTTAGAGGGAGATTTCAAGGTGAAGACAGAAGTTATTTAGTGGAGGTTTGACAGTAGACTATCGTTGTCTTTTGTGGATAGACAGGCAGATGACATTGGCATGTTTAAGGTGTTCGAAAAGCTGGACTTTTTTCTGAAATTTCCCGGGGTTATGAAATTAACAGTGCCATTTTATAATCAATGGATACTTAACTTAAACCATTTTAGTTTTGTATTTGTCCTATTGTTTTCCTTTTTTAGTTTATTTTACTTTTTAACAGTTTTTTAATGCACTTTGACATGTTGCTTTTGGAATGTGTGTTTGTGATCTGTGGTTTAACTTCTTTTTTCATTTATATACATTATGGTTGAAGCAAAGCAACCTTCCTGAAATAGCAAAATGTTCTTCCCACATTTGCTCAAGTCAGCTTTATCAAGTAAGAGTAAACCTCCCCAGTGATGAATGTGTAGTGGCTGCTCCGTCTCTGGACCTCTGGTAGTTTGAACAAGCAGAACACCATCACGTCTGAACGAATGACTGTGGGGAAATTGCTGATCTATCACCATTTTGAATTTTACCCGTGTCATCATTTTTGCCAAAAATCAGGTACTTTTTTTATCGCCTCCGGCTGGCAAATAGGATATTTGGCAAGGCCTCGTTTTTTTACAAAGGCCAATTTCTATCACGTACACTTAACACATCTTTTACCTGGAGTATCCCATTAGAGATTAACTGAGAAGATCCCCTGTGACATTACTGTCCACCTGAGTTCTGTCAGACTCACCCACCAATTAAAGTTCTGCACCCTATCACCTGACAGGGCCGACACCGCCAGCTCCGAGGGGTGATAATGGCATTGTTCGGTAGCAGAAGACATGTCAGGTGAATCATGAGCCACCACAGTGACAGTCAACCTGCTCAGTAGCCCAGACACCTGCCAGCCGGCTTCAGATAGCTCCCGTCTCTCTGCTAAAGAAATGGAAGAGAAGCCAGATTTACTCTTCAAGTCAGCTAGTGCTACTTTCTCCCTCTGGACTTTAATACATCTTGCTCACGACTCCTTTTTTAAAAGCACTCTTTTTACTTAAGACAACATGTGCAAATTATTTTTAGGGTTAGGTAATGAGCAGTGGACAAAACATGAGTGTCAAAACTTATTTTAGATGGAGCACAGAATTTGAACCTAGTGGGATGTAAAGTAAACACCCCTAAAACCAAGATTTCATTGATCATTGCAGATAGTGACGTGAAGTTCTGATCATTTTTCAGACTTTGATCTGATGAATTCCTGTTCTGATGACAATGAGGAGTCTTTGCAATACACTAAAGTTTAGTTCATGGCAGCTAGAAAGCAGTGTTAAGTGAGCCAGAATCAGATCTTCTGTCAGGCTTGCCTCGTGACTTGACTCGTGGACAGACTCGACACAATGAGTCAAACTCTGAGCCTTTTTTGAAAAGTCAACAGAAAAGGAGCGATATCCTACGGTCATTTGAAAGATTTGGACGTTATACTAAGCCTGGAGGAAAATGAACCATGTCATTCTTCTCGTGATAAGCTCTTTCTAACGACACCCCCACATTGCCGAGCTGACTAAATTGCACCAGCTTTGACACATTGTATCTCAGAATCGAATCGTTCTCCATCTCGCGAATGTCTTCCTCAATCTTTCCCAATCATCATAGTCTGCTTGGTTAGACCTACTTGAAAATGCATTTATTTTATATAATGCTCAGATTCTAAATGACAGGGAACTTTAACAATTTGGAGACTGAGAGACTGTCATTCTCATCTCAAAATTGTGTTGCGTCTGCGAGTTTGTCTCTTCTCGGAGAGATGCATCAGCTTTCTCATAAAATATACTTTCTTTTTCCTCAGTATGAAATTTTTTTCTTCTGCTGTATTTTCAGTGTTTTTTTTTTAAATCACAAGCTTTGTCAAAATAAAAACTAAATTGAAGAACAAACTATATAAAAGACAAAAGTATTAAGTGCTAACATCAATACATAAGTAAATCCAAACAAAAGTAAAAGTATTAACAGCAATACATTTGATTCAAGATCGTTTCAGATTGTTACAGTTGCGTTGCTACATAATACAGTCTGTCCAAACGAACTGAAGCAAACTCAAATTAGATTTACATAAAAAGTGCTTTTATTAGTTAGTGCGTGTAAATCACACTGCATGCTTGATTTGTGAATATTGCCTGATTTTTGATTGGTGGCAAACGTAAGATTGTTTAGAATACTTTTCTTCAATCAGCAGGTGGAAATGTAGTTTACTGTATCAATGTGTATAATAGTGAGGAGAGACATAGTCTATAAATGCATAGAAAAGTTGGATAAGATGAGCTTGATACAGTTACAACGCAAAGAGTTGCAGTAATATTGCAATTCACAGTTGAAAGATTTCAAATGGTTTAAATGGCTGCTATTAAGATATTGCTTACACTCGGCACTTTCAGATTCTAATTAATGCGTAGAATCCTGGCGATGTAATTTATAAATAACATCCCCCGGATCTCTGAACATGTTGTTGGTGTTGGTACTTGCCCTGCTTTAGGTTTGGTAAATATGTTTAATAATGTAATACTTGATGTATTGTGATTTTGTTTTTATCTAAAAATCAAAGATCAAATTGATTTATATAAGAGCTTTAACATTGACAATTTAACATTATTTCGTATGTTTGATGTGTTTACCATTATATTCAATTAAGTTGTGTTGATTTAACATATTCTTTAATCGGTTTGACTGGGTTTGCCTGGAGGAAACTGGGAGAAGGGTTTTACTTGGAGGGAAAAAAAAGTATTCCAACAGTAAATCAGACTTGCCTAGTAGCCTGATGAAAGTTTTTTTTTTTTTCCCCAAACCAATGTTTTGTCACGATTTCTCTATTCTAGATATGATTAATGATTTGATTCATCCATTTTCTACCATTTACTCCATTTCCTGATAATGAGGATCTGGAGCTTACCTTAGTAACTTAGTAACGGGCCTGAGGCAAGATACACATGCAATTAAGCGACTATGCCTCCATGTTGCCTTGATTAATAATAATAATAATAATAATAATAATAATAGTATAATTATATTTTGGCTTTTGAGACACTCAAAAAGCAGGAAGTTATTGTGTATGAATACTCATACGATCCGTTGATATACATCATTGCCTCAAAAAATGCATCATGTCTTTATAAATATTCATTTTTCTATGAATTGGAGGATTTCATTTTAATCGCGGCATTGTTCATTGAGCCGGAGGCTGTAAAGGAAGCAGAAAAGTGAATTCTGTATTTACACCTTATTGCAAACTCTTGCGTTAATGGTGCAAGAGATGCTTAATTGAATTTTTGTAGGAATCACATATCATCGTTTAATAAAATTAGAGCACCTCTGTTCTTTCCTCATCCTCGGTAGCACTCGCTGTACAGAATACAAACCGAATGCTGATCGATACGAATTAAACATTGTAGAATATGGATGAGTTTTATAAGGCTTTTAGCTGGAAACCTTGAATAGGGTAAATGGCAAGTTAATTAGTGTGTGTGTGTGTGTGTGTGTGTGTGTGTGTGCTACTTGTAAAATCAAGTTTCTCCAACTTTCCACAGTAAAACATGATTTTAAATATTACCATTTAAAAGTAGTGCTTGCTTGTTGCACTTGTTGATACTTTTAGTATTTTCAACAAACTATAAAACTTGTATCCACATTAAGAGTAATTTGGCTCAATTACATGGCACACATTAAGGGTCAATGTCTTGGTCTTGTGGTACATGTAATGAAAAAAATGTAATGTCGGACGATAAAGCATCTTTAATCAGAAATATGTATGTAATGTGGTGGTTGTTTCCCTTCTTTTGTTATGTTTAACTTTTTTGGTTCTCACTTTTTCCTTTATAATGTTATTGGGGATGGTGAAAAGACCTTTCCTAGAATAGCATGGAGTACTTTTTTTTATTATTTATTTTGCGGCATTTGTGTGATGAGAGAGATGGTTGCTGTCCTTGAAAAATTAGTTCTGTCTTCCCGTGTTAATCTACTATTTTCAACCTCGGTCTGATTAATCTGTTTTATTTACTCTCATTTGTCTGTCTCTAAAAGAGCCCATTTTTCTTCAGTCAGGTTTCCCAAGTTAATCTACCAATGTCATGGCCAGGAAACCCCTGCTACTGATATTTCAGCTCCATTAAGTGCTTGGCGACTTTGGGCTTTCGTATAAGACAGAGTGGCCTTGGAGATGACCGAGCGCGTACAGGGATTGACAAATTTAGAGCAGATCCAGGATGGGCTCCATGGTCATTGGCTAGGCGGATGGAATGAATCCAGTATAAATACGCCTGACACATCCTGATTTATTTCATCTGGCCAGATGTTGTCTGTCTAGAGCAGCTGGAGTCCCAAACTCTTCGTTTATCACTCAGTGTCAGCCCCGAACCCTGTCTGAACCGTAAAGAACACCCCGACACTCGTGTTCATACAAAAATAGATGATTAAACCCTCATCAGGCAATGGTCTGGGCTTTCCTGATCAAAACACAAAAGTAGCCGTCACTTAAAATGAGCAAAGCCATAACTCTTTTTCTGTGGTAGGGGCTTCTGTCTAGTTGGCTGTGGGCAACTTATTCATCTACGGCAATGACTGCCCCTCTGAAAGCCCCCTTTCCTTTTCGTGTTTGCTGTGAGGGAAGATGTATAATAACTTTTTCACAGCAGGAGCCAAGTGAGATCACATTGGCTTTTTTTAATGACCTTCATTTTTCTCTTATGTACATAAAATGTGGTTTAGACTGGAAGTTGAAGGGCGATGCGAGTATTTAATTTTCTGAAAATTCTTTTTTGCTCTTCACACTGTCATTACTGGCCTAATAAAAACTGCAGTATTTGTGAATATACAGTAAACACTCATTTTTTTCAATTTTAGATGCTCAAAAATTTGGGGAGGTGGGGTGCCCATTATACACGTCACATATATAAGCGCCCATTTTTTCACATTTCAAGTCGGGAGCAATTATAAATAAATTGGAATTGCGTTGTGTCCATAAGCATACAAAAGCGGCAAAAAGTGAAAAGAAGACGACAGGCCCTGAGTCAAATTCAGGGACCAAACACAATTAAAACTCTCGGTCTGCTGCACAGGACAAAGCAATACTTCACAACATGAAGCGTCTGATAATGACCTTGGCTGAAAATGGCTGTGTTTCTAGGATGTGGAGGATCACAAGAAGATTTTTTTTTTTTTAAATCTATTATTCAAGTCAAATTCTATTGAAGTGAAATACAAGTCAAGAGACCAAGAAGAAAAATAAGTATTATAAAATTCTTTATCTTCATATCTTTAGACAGAAATGTAAATTTTGTTTTTTTTAAGCATTTTGAAAAATCAGGGGGGTGGTTATATTCGCCTGGTGCTAATATTTGTGTAAATACAGTAAATGGGGGATGAAGAAACATTTTTTCTCTTTTGTTGTGCAGTGGGAAATGTTTTAATTTGCTTAAAAGATTTGCTTTTCTTGATTTGGCTTGTTGCTTTTAAAACGTTCTCCTTTTTCATGTGATTTGCATCAGGAATGTGTATACAATCCTTAAACTCCTTAAAAGGTTTTCGTTCAAGTGGTTTTAATGCTCATTTCTCATCACTTTGAGTGAGTTTTTTTTTTTTTTTTTTTTTAGGATGGTTTGAAGTTCATCTTTTAGAAATAGAAATGCACATCCAGTGGCTTCATTATCCCTCTGAACTTCAGTTCATTAAATCAACACGTGCTCCATTTTTATTTAATTTTTGACCTTCAACACGCACTCAGATTTACAAACTCGTTCCGAGCAAACAAAAAAATCCGTCTTTTTAAATATGCAGAATCACCTTCCTGATCTCACGTTCTCTTTTAACTCCTGCCCTCACGTTTTTACACAGTTGTTCTCACACACGCCTGCTTTCCGACAAAATGACAAACACTTCAATTACACATTCACATTCTCAACAGACCTAATTACGCTTCCCACACACGCACACAATGCTTTTCCCGAGACCTCTACCGTCTAGTAATAACACACTGATGCATGAGACCACCACAGCATGTTATTGTCCAGTTCATCTTCCCCTGTTGCTTTGAGTAAGTTGCTTCATCTACTTTTTTCAATCTACGCCTTCAGTCTGTGGAAAGTTTTATTAAGCCAGTGTTTGCACTACATTTGTTATAAGTATTGTACAGCTCTTCTTTTTGATGAGAAATGGCTTCATCTGTAAGCTAATTGCAATAGCAGCACCTGGTTCTGCTTTGCTTTGAATTTAAAATGAGAAAGAAAAGAAAATACAATTTTCACTTGACATGTTTCTTAAAACCAACCTTACCTGTATTACCTCATCTTAATACAGCTGTAGTGAATGTCGTTTGAGTGTGTCTGTGTGGAAGAGAGAGATTTGTTAGCTGTGATGAAATGAGAAGCTTAGATTTAGACTTCCTGCCACTCTCCTCTCTTATTCATTAGCAGAGGTGAACAGATGTGGCAGCTTGTTATTCACTAAATCACTTTTATTGCGGTTGAACCCATGACAATTCCACCGTTACTGCTAATTTAGCTTAAACAATCGTTATGCAAAGTCACAACGTCTGCGCAAATGGAAGCGTGGACAGGACAGCTGGAAGACGCAAAAGCTGACAGTGCAATTTGCTTCTGGCTGCTTCTAAAAAGCGAGAATGTATGTGTAAACCAGCATCATTGTACTGATGTTATATATTAGGGCTGTTAAACTATTAATTATTTTTAACTAATTAATCACACTTTCCTGACCAAATGAATCGCGATTAATCACAATTAAACCACTGAATATTGGATATTGAGGTGTAATATGTCGATTAATGTAAACTCAACACTACATAAACACTCGTTTAAATACTGTAATATAATTTAGTAGATCAGACAATCAATGCATTGCCTCAAGTGCCTGTACACTTTGCGCCTAAATGGCAGAAGCTGAACACAATCACTGTGCGCTGCTGATCATATTGAGCCGCACCTGGTGACATGAGCACGGCATCTGTTCGGTGTAACGGCGTCAAAAAATGTAACGAATAAAATTTAAAAGGAGTCGAATGCGTATGCTTTGACAGCCCTAATATACTGCATGTATTCATATGTTTTGTGTATATAATATTTGAAAAGATATTGGTACTGTTTTTAAATATCCCTGCTATTATATTCTGAAATACTTACCGTAGATATTTGTGTCTGATTTGTGTTTCAGCTTCAGTAAACGTGCTGGTTTCCAACTGCAAGATTTACAACGATGCAAGCTGTGACATCTCGGCGGACGGGCAGCTGCTGGCCGTCTTTATTCCCAGCAGTCAGAGGGGTTTTCCTGATGAGGGCATTTTGGCGGTTTATTCCCTCGCTCCACATAACCTGGGGGAGATGCTGTACACCAAGAGATTTGGTGAGTGACCCTGAAATCTCCTACAGTGCGTTGATGGATTTAACACGATGATTGAGTTGAAATGGTTTGAAACTTGTGTGTAATTAATGTAAATGCAACGGAATGTGGCTGTCCACATTGCGCTCTCACGTTTCTTCTAATTGGCTGAACAGACACCAATGATGAAGCTCTTCTGGAGGCGTCTTTAATTAGACTGTCTACATTTTAAAAGCTAAATTAAGTCAGAGCTGGGACCGGCCAGCTAATGGAAACCAATGATGAGCAAGTATGAGCCTTGCTTGTTTTAGATTAAAGTGATTTAAAACACTGTTCTCTCTCAATACAACTTGGTCATTGCTATTGGCTGCATTGACCTGTGGGAACAATTATTCACTTTATCCAGCGAAAAGGGATTAATGAAAGCAATAAAAGGGGATCTGCAGTATGGAACTACACTAACATTTTTCATTTTGCTCGTTCTTCTTTGGCAGCAGCTCATCCCAAGTCTGATTTCCAAACTCAATTGCTGCAAAGGTTTTAATTAAGGTTTATGAGAAAAGGTTTATATTGTAGTCCGAGCAAGTGGCTCTGTGACAACGTGCCACCACTTTGCAGTGGTTATGTTAGTATTTCTTGTATAAATTGCTGTATAAAATTATGGAAGTCGTTTTTTAAAAATAGTTTTGATTCTTCAAATCAAAACAGAAACCAAAAAAGTTAATTTTTTGTATTGTGTGTGTGTGTGTGTGTGTGTGTGTCTGTGTGTGTATCCAATTTAAATGTACTTTTTATTTAAAGATAAATATATGATGTTAGGTAGTTATGAATATTAAAAAATAGTTTTTCGTAGTTCTATTTAATTGTATTGAAGTGCTTCTACAGTGTGTCTCTCAAAAATGAATATTAATTTTAAAATGTCACGTTAATATACATCCTCAAGTTTTTTGTCCAAGAACTGCAGCAATAAGCTCATTCACAAATCCAAACTGATTCATTTTGATGGACAAATATTGAAATATTTGTAGTCCACCGTTTCAGTCAAGTAGAGACCAATGTTAAAGCTATTTCAAACATTTTTTTGTAGTTCGCATCCAAGTGTAATTGTCAAGTGTTTCGCATCTTGGTAAAGGAACCAATCAAAGAAATACATTTTTGTGTGTAAAATCAATATTTCAATGTCGTTTTTGCAGAAAACAATTTCAGTTTTTTCTCCGCAGGTCCAAACGCCATCTCTGTCAGTTTGTCTCCAATGGGTCGTTACGTGATGGTCGGCCTGGCATCTCGTCGGATCCTGCTGCATCAGATCACTGATCACTTGGTAGCACAGGTCTTCCGACTGCAGCAACCCCATGGAGGCGAGACGTCTATGAGGGTACGTCAGCGCAGGCACCGTGCTTTCTTTTGACAGCGTCATTGCAACAGCTTTCAACGCGTTGTGGAAACTAATTTAAATGCTTTTAGAATTCCTCTATTTGCCGTATATTTTGACCGCGTGTCGCATAGTGCCTCTAAAATCTCACTGCACACATATGTGGAAATTCTGTTTTGATGCTACATCAAAGGCATGTTTACCCAAGCGTTTTCAGAGAGAAGACACCTTGCAGACCCCAAGAAGTTTTCATGCGCTTTTATTATGAAGACATTCTCTTTTAGTATGTAGGCCTTCTTTTCCAAGTTAGATTTTTTCGGAAGTTTGATTATTGCTGGTGGTCTGCCTTATGTAGATCAGCTTTCTGTGCTCTCTAAAGCAGAGGGGGAGCCTGGGGTTTCGAAAAGCCTCTGAGTACGAACTTGACCTAGATACGCTCTTTTAGAAATGAAGAGGGAGGGAGAAGAGGAGAAACAGTGTATTTGTGCGGAGAGAAGTGCAAAAATGGAAATATCTACATGCGTGTCTGTTGTTTTCTAAGCCGTGTTCATGGCGGAATTTGGAACATGGATTAAATTTGTGAGCAACAGAGCAGGGAACCATTTTTGTCCGTGATCAGTCTCTAAACATTCAACACCAAATCTCTCCACAGGGAAGCGTTCCATGCGCTGTTGTGTGTTTTCATTTTATTTCATCAAAAGATTACTGCTGAAGTCTTTAAATGCTTCATGCTGGGAATATTCATATTAAATATGAAGCGATTCCTCATAATTCTGCTGGTCATCTCAGCGGGGTTCCTCCTGTAATGATTCAGTGTTCATCTTCGGCTGTGATACTTTTGCTGCCCTTGTTGGCGTCTGTTGAGTATTTAAGGCAGACATGCGTTCAGTTTTCTTTAAAGACACTCTCCGGCACGGTTTAATTGTTATTGTGTAGATCACCACTAGAGGTGATGTAATGAAGTGGACGATGCACTAGTGTCTCCTTTTGAGAAGATAATGACATGAGATAATGAGACTCCAGACTCTCACTGTCTGCAGAAGCTCTTTCATTTATATTTCTCATCGGATTACAGCATGAACTGACCATAAAGTGTGGTCGTATAGTAGAGTTGTGTATGTAGAACACCAGCATATTATTTGAGCCTTGGGGAAAAATGTGCTCAGGTTTTGTACATCAACTTATACTTTATCTTGAATCATTTCTGATCATTTAATTTGTCATTAAGCTTGACGCTTGTTTCTCTCTAGTAATTCTGTTGTTTTGTTATTCTCTATTTTTAAGGGGTTTTTAATTTATTATCTTGACCACATTTGAGAATTTAATGGCTAGAGAATCTCAGGTTTTGATCTTTAATTTTACAATTACATGGAAGAGAAATTTACAGGGAAGGGAGTGTTAAAGTATTCGTTTTTATGTTATTTTAAAAAAACATGCATTTGCTTGTCTTTGCTCTACCCTGTATTCAGTTCAGATACTTTTATAACACACAGAGATTAAACACATTAACATAACTACAACATACTGTGTTATTATGAGTTTAGAGATTAAATCTAAACATTATTGTTTAGATGGTTTTGCGCCAATAACAATGACAATGTAGTGTTCTAGTGTTACATTATTCAGATTTTTACAGTTTCACAACACTACAATATTTGAATGTATCTGATTGAGCGATGGAAAGCTCGCATGGATTCTGTTTCCTGTTAGGTACAGGCAAATCTTTGGTCCTTACAAAAGCTGGACAGTTGCAAAAAGCATAAGAAACGCAACATACATTTGTTATAGCGGCATCCCCATAGGTCATTTCAATTCAGCTGTAACCATAGAAACAACACTTTTGGCACATTTCATTATCTGTCTCTTGCGTCTTTATGGCTGTTTGAGGTTTTTCACTAATGCTTTGCATTTCTCAGCTGCACCTCTATACGTACGTATTCAATCTCCTTGGTGCTCTGTGTATATTCTCCCCTGTTTATTTGCTTATTAGAGAATTGTTTGTTTGTTTGTTTATTTGAAGCGATATTTCCTCCTGTGGTAGTTAGTGACTAATTTTAATACATCAGCATCATTAATGTGTCTGCTTATTAGCAGCATTAATTATACACTAGAGAGTGTGCAAGAAGAGAAGAGAGGAGTAAAAGCTCGCCCAAGGCTCTGTTTCTAGCTTTGCTGCAAAAAACTCTTTCAACGTATTAATGTTTTAATGGAACAACAGCTTCAATTCTCAGACTGTTGCAGAGCGTTCTTCATGCAATTAATCTTTCAGTGTTTTCTAATTGGGTGAGTCTTGAAAAAGGGTCTTTTTTGAAATGTCGTTCTTTTGTCGACGTTTTTGTCAGATTTTTTAACATTTTTTTTTTATTTAATATATAATAATTGGTTCTAACAAGGATGGAGATGACGAGCAGATGTGTAAAAAAGAGTTGTTTAACAAATAAATAAGGTTAAAACAACAAAAAGTCTTGTTGGTTTCAGAGAGTGCAACTGTTGCATTTTATGATGGTGGTAACCGTTCATGTGAGATTGTCCGCTGTATGATTTTTGTACCTGTATAAACACCTGCAAATGGCAAATTAAACATCTGCCATATAACATTTTTTATTACATTTATTACCAAGATGTTATCCTTTTTAAACATTGATTGTTGTTTGAATTTTAGTCATGGCACCGATTAGATGGATTACATGTAAAATGCAGCTCAGCTAACAGAATTTTCGCCATACGAAATGGCTTTCGGCACGGATTAGTTTTGGAACCACTGTATTATCATTAGAATAAATTACGTATAATATAATCAATCCAATAATTTCCCACCCCTCATGGTCATGGTTGCTGGTGGCTGGAGCTAATTGCAGCTGGACAACACCTGGTTTTTTTTTTTTTTGGATAATGCAAAACATACACGTGATGCCGTTGTGACATCAGGAAGTGAATTTCCCTAATTTTCCCACTAAGTAGTCCCACTAGATAAATGCAGAAAACCTTTTTATCGAAGAGATGAGGAGGTATTGTACTTTTCAACAGGACAGAGTATAGAGCAGGAATGAGCCTTTGTGTAGAGAGCAGGTTCTGTATAGAATCAAATTAGTGCCAAAAATGTGTCAAACGTGAATTCATAAAAACGAAACGAAAATGTCTCAAAAAATGTTTTTCACTTGCAATCTTCTCATTTCTGTTCAAACTTTTTTTCGTTTTACTTTCGTCACTCCGTTGTCTTTCAGATTTTTGCGTTTCTTTTGGCACTAGTTTCATCTGGGGCAGTGCTTAATCTGATTGGCTGGCGCGAATGTGTTTGAGAATGAGCTCCCTGACCAGGACGAGAGAATGAGTTTAGCGATCGTTATTGTACTGACTTTTATGTTAGTTTTACAATAAATGCATAAATGTACTTGTATTTAGTTTTAAACATGTGGCATAAATAAATTGATGTAATAGCTTTAAAATAAAATAATTACATTTTAAATACTGTATTTACTTGCTTATAAGCTGATCCGCTTATTACCCAGTTCAGCTGTGAGATTGTGGTATTCTGTTTAGACCCCCTTATAAGTTGGGGGAAAGAAATGAGAGAAAAGTTAAAAGATAGAAATGAGTAGAAACCCAATTTTGTGTTTCATATAAAGTCAATTCTGGTTATTTGGGGCCCATCGGAATACTAAAGCGCCAGGCACGCACCCCCTTCCGAAATAAGATGAGAAGTAACCCTTAAAATGTCATCACTTTATTTTTTCACAACTTAATAAACGACCTGTTCAGATGCTCTTTAAGCCTATAGAAATGATAAAACTATTCAGACATTCTTGGTGGTAAAGGAAGCACAATATCAAAGTAACCCCGTTTACTTAGGTTTGTATTAATCTATTTAAGTTATTGTTATTTATGTTTAAGGTTTAATTTGTTATTGGTATGGTTGCATTATAATTTTAAAGATTTGTGGGAAAAGTCCCCTGCCCCTTTATGAGAAATGCAAACAGTTCTCCCGAAGCAACGCGGACTCAAGTTTTTGGAATACGTTTGAAATCCACCGTGTGAGTGTGACTCGTTCATTTGTGAAGCTCCACGCTTTTACCTTAAAGAGCTGAGCTGAGCTGAGCTGCGCGGCGCACGCAGCCTGTGTGTGTGTGTGTGTGTGTGTGTGTGTGTGTGTGTGTGTGTGTCGAGAGAGAGAGCAGCATCACGAGATGTGGAGAGCTTTTGCTTATGCTGTGCTCGCACACTGTTCTGAGTAAAATATTTATTATTTTGGAAGACCGCACGTATGAGTCAAGCCCCCCACTTTGAGCCCAAAATTTTTAGGAAAAGTCTTCGACTTATAGTCGAGGAAATACGATATGTATTTTTCATGGCTTTCAGTCAAAAAGGTTCTCTAACCCTGACATCGACCTTTACAAAAAAACAACAGTAAAATCATATTTTACCAACTGAAGCATTAAAACATTTTTTTGCAATACCATTTGCATACTTCAGATGTTTGTACCAACAATTGTGTTGAAATATAACCATTTTCTTCAAGCTTTCTATTTTCTTTCCCCACATTTCATTTCTTTGTTACTTTCTGGTTGATTTAACAGACTACTTCCACTAACCGAACAGAAAAATGGATGAAGAAAACAGCAAAGTCATTGTTAGACTCAAGTAGCTTGATCAAATCAAATAAACGTTATTTATTCCCCTAGGCACTTAAACATGACAAAAATACAGCATGCCAGTTAATAAAGCACAGTTGTATAGCAACCAGTAATTCAGGTAACTCAATAAATTAAAATATTAAATTGTGGATGAAAAAGGAGTAATATGAAAAAAAAGAGGTCTGTAGTAAGAAGTTACAGTAAAGTCAGGCAAAATACATTTTTAGATTTTCTTATGGTGGCTTACAGTATGAACATGCTTAGATCTTTTAATAAAACAGAGCTTTGCACTGATTTTAATAAATAATCCATTGGAAGTCATTATGAGACACACAATTTGAAGCTCATTGTTGCTTTTAAAAACTTTTTTTAAGAGTTTGACATCTACTGAACAATGAGTTGGCTTCTTTTTCTGTTAGTGGAGTGGAAGTAGTATGGTAATTCTGCCAGAGAGTAGCAAGGGAATGGATTGTGGGCAAAGAACAGCCAAAGTACTTTAAAAAGAGAAGTGACTTTCCACGGTTTAGCCTGTAGAAAACTGTCATATCTAACACAAGCGGCTGTCAGGCTGAAACTGCTGAGTGAGATGGGAAACATTTTCAACAGCTGTTTCTGTTTGTATTTCAGAGAGTGTTTGATGTGGTGTATCCGATGGCCCCAGACCAGCGGAGACACGTCAGCATAAATTCAGCTCGTTGGCTTCCAGAACCAGGGCTTGGACTGGCTTATGGAACCAATAAAGGAGATCTGGTTATCTGCAGACCTGTGTGAGTCACCTTGACACTTTATCTTATTACTCACAGCCTTTTATCTCAGCCTGATTTTGCATAAATCACCTTTCCTCTGTCTTTTGTGCTAAGGGTCCAAGTTTTCCCACTGGGGTGAGAATAATTGCAGTTGTAGTTTACTATTAATAATAATTGTAGTTTACAAGGACAAACTTCATCAATTAGCAAAAAGCTAAATGGCTCGAAATCTCTGACTATAAAACGTTCCAGCGTGAAAGACTTTGTGAAAAATGTCTTTGTCCATCTGCTTTGTTTTCAAGGTGAGAGCTGTTCACGTGCGTTTAAATGAATGTCAAACGTTTCCTCGTCTCAAATGTCTTTGAGGATTTATCAGTTTTGCAGTTTCATAGGAAACCTTTTTACTAGATTTAGCGGTTTGTTCAGATAAGACGGTAATTAATATTTCAAGGACCGTTTGGCTGCTCCGTATGTATAATTCGAGGCATGGCTGTGATTGCTGCACAAACATTGTCTTTTCAATGTAAACACACTCTCACTTCATTAAAGCAGACAGCTTGCTAATTAGATTAAGTAGAATATTGCGCCATAAACAAACCCACAATCACACCATCTCAAGTGTGTTGCTTAAAACCCGGCAGTGTACAGTCTCCAGAGGAAGTCTAGCTGGTTTTGAGAGACACGGTGTTCACTCCAATAATGTTGTGTTGTGTCCATTAATCTGTCCAATAAGGCAGATTACATTTTTTTTTTTTTTTTTTTTTTTTTTTTTTTTTTTTTTTTTTTTAGGTTTCAATATCATTTAATAATGAGCCTGATCCAATCCCGAACCTTAAACGCAATGAATTTATCGACATAATTTATTAACATTTTGAACATTCTTACGTAAACATACACATATATACAGTACCTATGCATAAAGATGTATCTATACATAAAGATGTATACCAAACACTCAACTACACATTTTGCACATAGCAACAGAGAACATTTGTCAGCCTTTTAATATATTTTTAAATTATTTTTCTAGTGTTAAGTTAGTTGTTCTTTGTTCAATTAGATTTATTTTTCATTTTTAAGATACAAGTTTAATATTGTATAGCTGTCTAGCAGCGACTGTGATTGGTTCAAACAAAACACGTACCCCCACATGCTCCCCGGGTTTGTGTGTGTAACTTCACTTGATGGTTAAACATATTTTATATAATTTGTTTGATAATTTGGATTTGTCTCTAGTGGCCATAATGACTAACTCACTAACCTTACCTAATTTTTCAGGTCTAGTCACAAGATTGCAGTACTTGTTTTCAAAGTACTGAGCGAAATGAAGTTCACTGTGTTTACATTAGACTAAAGGACTCCGTGTCCTGCAATGTGATTCAATGAAATGAGAATCACCTCATAAGTGTCGCTGTCTTGCGGTTTATTACAAATTATATTTTTTAAACCAGGTGATTTACGAGTCTCTCCGAAACTTTTATGACTGGTTGTAACAAAATATGATTTCAAGTCATACACATTTCTCATCACCTGTAGGCGGACTGGCTTTGGAATACTTTTAATCAAATAGTCACAGAAAAACACTCGGAACAAGCATCTCACCCCACGACTTTCTGATTATGAACAAGAATAATAGATCAACACACAAGCCTGAAAGTAACTGTTTAGGACAAGTACACTTGTACAGAAGTATATCAGTCACTGTAATCAAGTAATATTCCCACATTCCCACATCATAGTGCTCACGCCACCTACTTCACAAAGGACGTACATTATATCAGAACCAATCCAGATTTATTTTAAAAGGTTTAAACTTTGTTTGTCAACGTTCTTGATTCTTAAGTCAGAACGGGACATCCCTAATTTAGTCTATGTTTCGAACAGTAAACATGTTTAATCTTATAAAAGGGTTTTGCTGTACATTTCACATGCAATATGACTGATTCAAGCTTTTCTGCTGAACCGATTTTTGTGATTGGTATTGTTTCATTCTTTCAGTGGGACAAAAAGAGAAAATCCAGGGCTGGCCCAGTTCTACAGAAGTGAACAAACACACATGACAAGTACTTGACCGGAAGATCTGTGGAATCAATTGAACTGCTTGTCCCAATACTGACAGACAGAAATTGTGATGTATTCCTAAGAACAGAAATAAATAATAAAGCAGATTATGTTTGATGTGGCATCTATAATATTGCTTCAAATATCGTTCTTGCACAAATACAAGCACACCCCTGCCCCTAATTTTACAGGTCAAAATTTGAATTCCAAAAAAAAAAGAAATCCATTATTTCAAATATTAATTGTTTATTTTACTTACTTTCAGTAAAAATAAATAAAATAAAGTTTACTGTACTTACATTAGACTGAAGGACAAGATTGTTTCAAATACTGTACTTATGTAGTAAATATAAGCATCCCCCTAATTTTTCAAAAAATAAATAATACAATCAAAATTTAAATTCCAATATTTTAATATTAATTGTTGTGTTTAGTCCCCTGATGGGGGGACGCGGATGATCAGAAGAAGAAAAAAAGAAACCAGTAAACAGCCCAGTAGATTAGGGATAGGAATTTTGGTTCTTTAACTGACTCTTTAACTCTCGAAGCATAAATGATTCTTTCCAAGTCATTCATTAATTTTTTACTGAATGCGGCACTGTCCGTTTCAACAAGTCTTCTCAGTACAGAGCCTGTGAACTCTGCTCGTGATAAACACATTTTTTATATGACTCGGGATGAACGAGTCTCCTCAGTGAACAATTTGTTTATTTCGAACGAATCATTACTTTTTCACAGGTTTAAAGGAGTGCCACTGGTTCAGGATGACCAAGCGTCCTCTTTTACCTGGACATGCCCTCTTTTTACGTCCTGTGCCGGCGGGTTTTATACATTTTTAAACGGTTTTCACTTTTTTTTTAAAGGATCATCACGTGGGTACGTAAATTGACCGGCACTTTGAACACAAAACTACGGCACTACTTTTTTGCACAAGCAAATTACTGAGAAACTGCCTTGTGCTTCACAAATGAACTGCAAAAAATGTCACTTACTGGAAGTCTCAAAGCTCACATTGACACTAGAAAAACATCTTTGAGAGACTCTCATACTCTCAAGAGTTATATCGTTGAAGCTGTGTTCTCTAACAGAAAAGTTGATTTAGAATTAGAACTTTATTTCATATTCTTATTTATTTACTTGAAAAGAGTCTAAGACTAATTTGTTACATGTTTACAGAATAACTTTCAACTTTCACTTTCAAAATCATTGAAGCATGTTAAAGCATATTCATAAACCTACAAGAAGTTTATATTTTTGCACGCATTTGAAAAATGTGCATATAAGCACCCCCCAAGTTTTTAAACATCAAAAATAATCGCATCAATACGGTACTGTTTCTAGTCAGTCACAATCCCGTTGCATTGCAAAAATGAAAAGATTTCTAAAAGGTAAAGTGTGCGTCTTTACCTGTTCCAGCCAGCCCCTCACCCATTTTCTGTTTATCCTTCCCAACTTCTCAGCCTGATTTTCCGGCTTTTGATGGTTGTTTGTGATTTGTGATGGATCTGAATGAAACCTGTAATTACTCTCCAGTGGATCCGGATATCAGGCAACTTTTCTCGCTCGAGCTGGAGAACGCTCATTATCATGTGTTGAAAATAAAAAGGATCGATTTTAAAGTGCAGAATTATTGATTGCAAACAACATGCTTGTGAACAGGCCTTAATAGCTCATCTCATTTCGATCAAACAAAACATTCAAATCAATGGCTGTTGTACATGTTTTTGTAGTTTCTGTTTTCTCCACCATGACGAGATTCAGATCTATAGTGCGCAACACTTTTATCGACAGTCTTTTATTTGCTTTTTCGCCAGCTACACTTTTCAAGCGGAATCACAGAAATGCTTTGCTTCTCTTAGTCTGTCTGACAGAGAGCAAGGGAATGAAGAGAATACTAGAAAGGAAATAAAAAGGGGCAAGTAGTGAGCTGGACAGGCCCATTGGGAGGTAACGTCGCTGGTAGCTCTTGGTTCGAGACAGGTGCATAGGATGGTTGGATGAAATGCATGTCAGCCCCGGCAGCCACGGGACTGTCAGAGCTATGCTAATGAGACGCATAGATGCATTGTGGGAATCCATTGGGAGTGAAGTGAGTTTCTTTGTGCTAGGCAAATGAGCAGTCACGGACTACAACACTGGCAGAGTAGAGAAAGAGTTTCTTTTTTCTCTCTGCTGTTGTTTAAGCACTGAGCTGCATTTGCATAGCATATATCTGGATAATTTGCTGTTATTTTAATAATTTATGCAAGAACAGGAAACCGGGGGGTTGTTTAACAGTTTCTGGTCACTATTCCATGAACAATTTGATTATTTGAAAAACCAAATCAAATTTAGATGCAAACTTTTTTAGATGTAGATTGCATCACTGCTGATTCCAGGACAATTGTTTTCCTATTGAAAAAGATTTTAACCAATTCCATTTGAGCTATCATTTGGTTTAAAATAATTATTAGATTTAAATCCATTTTTGTGACTATTTGTTCTGCTTTTATTTTTGAAATTGTCTGTCTGTTACAGTGGATTACTTACATTTCTCACGCTCTTTTCTTATCTACCTGTGCATGTGACCGTGGATATAAACGAGTGCAGTAATTCAGACGGTGACAGCGTGCCAGAACAAACTTCTGAGGCAATGTTTACCATGAATAATGGTAGAGGGGCTGGAACCAGCAGCAGCAGCAGAAGTGGAATACGTGCAGGGTGAGTACATGCAACGCCATCTAAAATTGGCTTTACACAGTTTCTTTAAAACTCCATACCCTCAGAAATTGTGTTATTTGGCTGTATAAGCTATAATATTATTTTTTATTCAAATATGCGTGTATGTGTTTATTTACGCAAACACAAACACACACACACACACACACACACACACACACACACACACACACACACACACACAAACACACACACGCATACACACCCACACACACACAAAGCTGCAAGTTTGAGACTGGATTTTTACTGTGGCCAGACTATGCTATGGCAAACCTGTTAGATGGGATTGATCGTCTAATGGGAGGGCCCACTAATATTAATTATACCCACTAATAATAATAATAATAATAATAATAATAATCTTATGGCAATATTTTTGGCGCCCTTCGAGACCCTCAAGGTTGCCTTACACGGGAGGACATCTTGCACACCCACACCATTTGCCCGGCGGAATAGCGGCAGCCCAGATACCCAGAGGAAACCCACACATGCACAGGAAGAACATGTAAACTCCACACAGAAAGGCCCAGCTGACCTCAAACTCACACCTCCAGTCACAATGGAACTTTCTTGCTGTCCAAGCACTCATATCTTCTATTATATTAAGTTCCTATTCTATATAGTGGTCCATCAAGCGCGGCTAGCACTGTGCAGGCCCTACGTTTCTGACATACGAGAACAGAACATAATGGCTGGAAGGCCTTGTAGTGCCATTGCAAGGACCGGTGTAGTTGTCACTCATCTTGCTTAGGGATTTGTCTGGTTTGCAGGAGCAGCAGGACAGATTGGCGGTCACACCGAGAGATGGGCCTGATGAATGCAGTTGGTTTGCAGCCACGACATCCTGCCCCAAATGTTACATCACAAGGGACTCAAACACTGACTCAACAGCTACAGAACGCTGAGACTCAAACGGACTTGGAGTATCAATCTCAGCAGCCCAGCACTTCTCAGCAGTCCCTGTTCATTGATGGTAAGGAGCGTGAAAGCTTTAGGTCACTTTCTGTGTCTCAATACCACTTGATGTTGTTTGTAAACGCTGATGGTAGTGTGCATTGAAATTCTTTTCCACATGTTTTTGTGAAGTGACGTTTTTGAAGTGTCATTTTTAAGTCAAATTAATCAGTGACAATTGGAATCTCTAAGAAATCACATTCTCTCTGGGAAGATCTTCTAGTTACAGTAGCAGTGGGTTTTAATCTCGTTGAAGGTACTGAATCCTTTGGGTTTCCCAAGGGATTCAGAATCCCAGAATCCCAAGGTTCTGTCCTCGTAATCATCGGGTCATTCATATACAAATTAAGGAATGAATGTGCCTTTGTCCCACAGCAGGGAAATTGCTTCTCACAACAGCAGAGAGTATGAAGAAGAGTATACAATATATACATGAACAATAAGAAAATATACAAACAAATTAAAAAAGAAGTCAATAGACATGAAATAAATAAACATGGGGGGATAATTTTGATTTCTTTTAAATGAAGTCTGTTATTTCTCAAATGGAATCATTGTAAAAAAATAAATAATTGTATTCAAAGAACTACAGTCACTTTAAGACACAGAGTGTTGACTGCATATTTAACAAGTTCAGAAATACGACTTTATCTTGGCAATTGCCACTCTGTATTTTGCTAAAGTCTCGCAAAGATCTGTTATAACAAGCGATTACAAAGATTACCTCAAGTGCTTTCTTAGCACTTATTGTTTTAAATGTAAATTCCAGTAGCCTCATTCTTAATCATGCACCTTAGTATATGCGTAAGTAAGTAAGTGAGTGAGTGAGATTGTCAATATATTGAACCATATCGAAACGCATACGGGATAATATTTTGCCTGTAGACCTTCTGATATGCATATTTTTATCCAAAGTAGTTTTTTGCATTGTATGACTTGTGGAGAAGAGGGGCACACAGCGTTTGGCTTTAAAGGAGACGCCTGGATCTTGCTCTGAAACTATGAAAACGATTGAATACCAGGAAACAGGGAAGAATGTTCTTGGATCCCTTCACGGTTCTCTGAAGTCTTTCAGACGGTGCTTTCACTGGCGTCATAATCCGTCATGTTGCTCTTGCTGAAGGAAGACATTCTGTTTACATTTATAGTGACTTTGCAGAGTTAAGACACAGTTTGGTCGTGGACATCTTAAGTACGCACCTTGCAGTCAAGTACACGCACACACACACACACACACACCAGCCTCAGATTGAGTACTTACGGTGAGGCTACTGTACTATAAACCAAGCCAAGCAATGTGGCTTATCCACGCAATGACAGCCATTCACGTGAGATTCATGATGATGGCCTCCGCAGAACAGGCCATAAACACTGCATGTGAGTGTCTCTACAATTTTATTTGAGTTCAGTCAAGCACAAGTTAAGAAACACTGATCTAGACATGGTAATGCACATGTGGATTTGCTCTTAGGTTTATTGTCCCACTAAACACATTCAGCCGCTTTCTCCAAGTAGCCGAATTCGCTCCTCAGCAGTCCTCTGCTACCCATCTAAACACTTTCATTTCACCTACTTTTCGCCCTCGTGTCATTTTTAGCAGCACACAAAAGAGATGAATAAGCAGTTTTAATGTCTTAATGAATGCTGCATATTTAAATCCCGGATGAGAATTGCAGAGATAAGCAGTGTGACACATTTATATACTATACCAGCTGACACTTGTATTTTTAGACTGTTGGTTCGTATCCTGATGACTGTTTTATTTATAAACATGGTTTGCAAGCTGGAATTAATACATCTGATACTGTGCCCGACGGGGCCTTTGCTTCAGAAGACTCAGATCATAGGGTGTGCAATATTTAGTAGTCCAACATTAATAATTGACATCTTTCCATTGCTTTGGATGGAAAGTGTAAATCTGACCGTCTGTCTGTATTTTTCAAGGTAAGTTGTGGTTAGTTGTCATTGGCGTCGTTCACACTGGTTTACAGGGCATTGATCTACAGATGGTTGCGAAACTCACATCATATGCTTATTACTGGTGTCAAACCCGAGGCCCGGGGGCCACAACCCGGCCCGCGAGATCCTTTAATGTCATTTGAAGAGGTGATAACACACAAACTACAGATCCCACAATGCTGTGCTTCATCTATCTTGCCTTTTATGGATTTTAGCTGTATATTTTTTGCTAAATTACCTAAACGTAATTTTATTTGTAACATTACCTAAAACATTAACAGTATATTTTACCTATAGGTAAAAGTTACCTATATTCCCAGCTTTTTTGCATTTGTTCATATTTCTAATTTATATCATTTTGACAGTGTTTTAGATGTTTTTGTCATTTATATTTTTGTGTTGTTTAAAGTTTGAGTTTTTTCTTTCTGTAATAATATTTCTGTTCCATGCACACTTTTTTTCTTTTATGTTTTTGTAAAAATGTTTGTACAGTTTGGCCCACTTAACTTAAAGTGTGCTTTGAGTTTTGAGCCCTCGTGTAGCTGATTGTGACTGTTACACAGGCTTGTACAGTACATACAGTAAAGTCTGCAAGTTGCTGTTTGACAAGCATCTATACATTACTTTTATGCATTAAACAGATAGTTATATATATAGCCTGCTATATATGAAATAAATCTACTACTTTCCATGGGATTCATTGATGATAGCCGGTGAAACCGTCAATATTATTTAGGGAATATTAGCTATAGATTCAGAATCTGGAGGGTAAATGTCGACTCCTGAGGTATATAAAGTTGACTCATGTTATTTGGGACTAATCAGGATATGCCCATTTTGCCCATATAAAGCAGCATAAATGTACGTTATGAGATATGATTTGGACTTCAGGATTTGTCCCTATAAGAGGCTGCCCCCTTTAACCGGCAGAAAGCGAAAGCGAAGTCGACTGTATTTGTCTTTTTAGTCGCTCGGTTGAAAGATTGTTTTTTTTTTTTAGTTCTGTAGCTTGAATTTTGAGCCGAATTCTGAAGTGACTGTTTTTATTTCATTTAGCTGAAAGGATCAAACGAGGAAGGGGAAGGGAAGGATGGGGCGGCTGACAGCGCGCCGAGCGAAGCAGTTGTTAGCGCCCGAAGCGTCTGTTATGTTGATTGGCTGTAGCGTTAGCGAAAATCAAATGAATGTTGCTCTAGATCAAATGGGTTGTTAAAAATTAAAAAGGGTAAAGTAGAAATGGGAAAAATATGCCGTTCTGGTTTCAAACTTGAACTTTAACGAATGTGAGAGTGGTAGAGTAAAATCAATAGATCAATAGAATGTAGGGATAAAAAATGGAATCGGAAAACATGCACAGCCTGAATTCACAATATCTGATGGTTTCCACAATGTATGCAACCTGAAATGTTGTTTATTTTGTCTCTGTCTCTGAGCAAACACAAAAAACGAACAAGTTTTTTTATTTTTCTTTATCTTAATTTCTAAATTACTGGATAATTTTATAGCAGATTGTAAATTAGATAAAGTGGATGGATGATTGGATGGAATTTTACTGCTGCAGCAACAAATATACACTTAAGTACATCTTAAAAAAAAAAAAACCAGAAGACTTAAGATTAGAAAATAAAAAAATGAATACATTAAATACAGTAAATATACATACACACATGCACACAACATGTTTTTTGTGTTTTCCGACTTCCAGTTTACAAGTTAACACTGTTTTAACATTATTTTGTAATAGTTTGTTTTAGTCTGTCATTTGACTATACACTCTCACAACCGAAAATATCATATTTTTGTGGGATTTTGCATGTTATCGTGGCTATTGTGGCCATGCTTGCGCTGTTTTGTTGTGGATGATGGAGGTCAGAAGCTGTGTGTCTTTGCCTCCAGCAGCGATGTGTTTCTGCTTGTGGTGCACCACGGGTGGCAGGAGCGCTATGACTCAAAGATTTAAGGTAGAGAAGTTCACATCTGATTGTCCCACCTCAAGGAAAGGCATCATCCCACACAAGCGGCGCACACTCCCTGCAGTGCGATCTGTGGGCGAGCATCAAGTGTGCTATTGTTTTAAACTCCAGTCACTGAAGCTTCACATTAGCATTTTTTAAGTCATGAATATGAAAACAGCTTTTATTTTCTTAGGTTTACTTTCAGATAAACAACAATAAATGCTCAGATTAATTTTTCTCTGTCTTTTTTTACATTTCTCAAATGTTGAAGAAGTTTTCTCGTTCCACCAAATGTTAGTTATAAAAAGCAGTAAAGATGTGAGAGGCCGGCTTCTAGTTTGTTTATGGTGGTGTATTTGTGTTTTTGTGCTTGTGTAATTGTGTCTAGTGCTGCATGGGTTTGGATTCTGACGGCAGCATCTGTTGTTTCGACTTTAGTGAAAATGTTTGTGTCAAACTTCACTGATAACAGACAGACAGACAGACAGACAGACAGACAGACAGAAGGCGCCTGTCTCATTATCTCGCTATAATAACGTTGAGGCGGCAACCGTCTCCTTTGAAGAGAAAGCTTATTCAGCTGTCATTTAGGACACACATTTCTCTTATTTCTCATTCTCGAGGTGCACTTAACCCTGATTGTGTACATTTCTTTCTCTCTCTCTCTCTCACACACACACACACACACACACACACACACACACACACACACACACACACACACACAAGCAAGTTTAAAAACAGTTGGTTTTGTGATATCTAAAAGTAATCATGTGCTTTTGAAAGGTTTTAGTTGGTCTGTGTTGTGCATAAAATAATTCCTTTTTCTAAATCCTTGCATTTCCATGCAGACAATGATGATGCTCAAAGCTTGTTTGCTTGCACTTCTCAATGCGCTGTGAAAGAATACACTGTGCATTATAAGATGCTGAAAAGTACACACACTCGTCACCATCTCGTTATCTGTCTTGAACACACACACACACACACACACACACACACACACACACACACACAAAATCCAAGAGTCCAAATGGATGTGTAACACTAGTGGATAAATAATTTATATATTGCTTTGAGACGTTTCCCTCCAAGCAAATTTATTCCACGCAGACGCTTCTGGACACAGTCGATGCAGAGCGATTGCTTTTTCATTGTTCATTCAGCAGAATCTTTGGGAGCAAAAGCTCCACATGGAGCTATTTAATTGTCCCATGTGGGCTGATATCGGCTTGGTCATTAAAGCCGTAGAAGAAAAAAAATGCTGATGTGATCATAGAACCACCCTCAGGACCACACTGGTTCCGTCACCGGTCTTCTTGCTTTTATATGACAAAACTTCATTTTTTTTTGTCAAGAATGATTTCATGGTGATTCGTGTGAACAATTTTGGTTCCAAAGACCCACAACTACTGTTGAAAGTAATATCTACAGTTCTAGATCAATACCAGAAAAAACATTCTACATTGTTTCATTGTGTAGTGATAGTTGCTGGATATCATTCCTCTCATTCTGATAAATGCGTCTATTGGGTTTCATTGGATTTTTTGGTCAGCTGGGGAAATTTAAATGTAAAACACAAGCATGCAATATAAAAAGCTATTATGATAAAAGAGAGGGCAATGGTGAGAGCTCGCACTGGTATTGAGGCGTGTGGTGGCAGGAGATGCAGTACACACACGTTCTGTGAATGAAATGTTTATTTTCAATGAATCATTTTAAAAGATGCGAGAATATTGAGTCGTCTGAGAGTGAGACTCGCACATGTTGTGGAGACGGCGAATCTGCAACAAGTCTGATGAGTGATTCATGAATATTTCATTTTTTGTTTAGTTTTTTTTTTTTTTTTATTACTCGAGAATAACAAACCATTTATGGAGTGTGACTAATTCTTTTGTGTCAAGTCTTTTCCCTGTGACTGGTGTAAAGTACTTCAGTAAATGTACTTTGTTGTTTACTTAAGTAATTTTAGCTGCCCTGTACTTGGTATCAAAAATGATTGTGCGCAACCAGTCGGCAACGTTTTCTATTTGCTAATTTTTTTTCTCATTTGAGTTGGACTGAGACGGACTTTTTGTTCTTTGTTATCCATTTTATTTTGCATTTTTGACACTTTGAGGTTTAATTTAGTTTCTATAATAACACCTCATAAATATAGAGTTTCTTGAGCCTAAGTTCAGTATTAGTAAAATGCTTAAGTTGTTTTAAAATTGGATACATTACCACTTAGTCATCTTGGGATTGGTGTATTCGTATTTTTACTCAAGTATGGTTTTCAGGTACTTTACAGGGAGTTGTGGTCCAGTGGTAGGGCACATATTGACATTGGCACATATCACTCACTTTACTTGACTTTTACACCTCAGCTTAGACACAACTGAAGATTTGACAGAATGAAACTTATGAGTTTGTTTTTAGCTTTGTATTGACTGAACAATTATGTTTTGCAGAACTGTGACTCAAAGATCAGACTCATGCAAAGTCATGTAAATAATGGGTAAAAAATGGGAATAATGTTTACTTAATCAGAGTGACCCAAACACGGTAAACAACCGGCATTTCATGTGTGATTTAAATGAGCGCTCTATCTGAAACAAATTACTTTTAATTTATTCTTGCGTTGATGCAGAATTAATCTTTTTGAAAATGTAAAAAGCTGCGGGTTCAGGTGTTTGACTTCATGTATAACTATTGATAATCTGTCTAGTTTTGATAAGCGAATTGGTGATTTTGATTTTAATTAATCTAATTCATTTATACCAGGTTAATCTCACACAGTTAGCTTTGCTCATATCGCTTTCTTTTAAGTTGAAAGAAACTACACAAGACAAGAGCTTCTGCTTCCTCGTGATTGGTCCAATCTGAACCAATCACAGTCACTGTTGCTCCGTTAGAAAGTATTTCACTCGTGTCCTAATCATTTTTCAAAAAATTTTGTGTAAGTGCATACCTGGAAAAAAAGAGAGTACGATTAAGTCTTTGCACAAAAGAAATGTGTTTTAAAATGGTGATTTAAAAGTAATATCATCAAACACTGAATGTGCAGCTGCACAGCAAGTCTAACTTCGAAATCGAAATTCAGAGCTTATAATCGAATGAGTAACGTGTTTTCAGTTCGAGTTAAACACCAAACCTGAAAGAGTTAAACACGCTCGCGTTTAAGAACTGAATAGTATATTCATGTTCACTTCACGTAGTTACATGACAAGATCACTAAGATCCCCTCATGCAACGGTGTTTTACAGAGTTCAACTTTCATTACAACAATCTGTTGTTTACATTAAATTATTTGTTTACAGAAGATGCAATAAATGCACAGGATATGTCTAAATTATAAATTATATCGTATTAAAAATAAAAATAATTATTTTATTTAGGAGAGAACTGCTCTTTACCCATGTAAATAATACAAAATAATTTATTCGGTTCCCAAATGTGCTAGTTATTTATTTTTCCCTTTTTTTGACAAGATCAAAGTGATTGTATGATTTAAGCACTGTGTGCTTTAATTTCAGTTGTTGGTGTTCAATAAATAATCATATAGAAGATCTGCGTTTCCTTCAATTATTTTAAAATCAAGCACGCTCAAAATCTCAATTTAATGTGAGCATATTTATTGTACAAAACTTGTGAGTGAACTATCAGGGAATATATAAATAAATAAACACAGTAATCGTTCATTCATTGATCGTAATCGTGTTAAAATGTTCAATTAATCAAGATTTTGAATTTTGGCATAATCGACCATCCCTAGGCAGAAGTGTTTTATACAGTATACAAATGCATATTTACTCTCACTCTTAGAGATTTAGAGATTGGATTTGGACAAAATTCAACTGAATTGGATTTGGAGAAACCAAAAACTGTAATTGGGACAATTCATTTTCTCTCGCCATCTCTCTCTTAAATATTCTCAAAACCGACTGAAATGTTCCTATCATTTATGATTTTACCAGATGCTGAGACTCTCTTGGAGGATTTGGGGTCCGAGGTTGTACCTGAGACACCCCCCCACATACGACCGCAGGAAGAGGAAATGTCGGATGCTAGCGAAGCCCACGCTGATAGCACGGGTGCGTAGCTCTTGCTTTACATTCAGTTTATAATTTGATTCATCTGACTTTCGCCCAGAGGAACGTTTCACATAACGATGAATAGAAATGTGAATTAAGCTGCAGCATTTAGAAAAACAATTTTTAAATACTCTACACTTAATTTACCATGACTTGCACTGCGCTTTTCTGTATTCATCATGCCAAGTACAGTGTTTATTTCCTGCTCAGAAGACGAGTGGAAGAGATGGAACCCAAAATAGAACCACAAGAAAAGAAAATGATGCTTAAAAGGATTGTTGATGCTGATGCAAGGATCTGAAACGGCCTCTCGCATTCACTCTAACTGTACTTGATCCGAAGTGGCTGAACACTAGATGAGGATGAAAGAATTGAGTGTGCAGACACAGTTGCTAGTAGTTACAGGATATTGTGTTGCCTTTTGTTGTGTCGCTGAGCCTTCCAACATTTTCCATCTTGCTTCACGGTGTAAAACTGTACAATAGAAACTATTTTACAATCAAAGCTCCTTTTTTCATTTTTTAGATGATCAAAAAATTGGGCGAGTGATTTTATGTGCTTATTGCAAATATGCACAAAAACATAACCGTGAATTTCATCATATTTCAAGTCAGGAGCAATCACAGATAAATGGAAATAAGTCGTCTTTGTGCAGCGGTGCGCTTCTGCGTTGCGTCTTCTTTTCTTTCTTTAAATAATGGTTCCTGAGGCTGACATGCATACAGTATATACTTGTATATACACATATATACTGTATATACTTCCATTGGCAGGAATTAAAAACATCAGTCACACAGCATGTCTTGTCAGTGGCTAAATAAAGAAATTTAAAAAAAGGATACGTTTAATTTCCCCATAAATTGGTTGTAATATCTCAAGCACTTTCCCTTTCGCAGGTCAGACAGAGTATGTCTCTCGTATCCAAAGACTGATGGCGGAAGGAGGGATGACTGCAGTGGTCCAGCGGGAGCAGAGCACTACTATGGCTTCCATGGGCAGCTTTGGAAACAACATCATTGTCAGCCACCGTATCCACCGAGGCTCCCAGACAGCAGTGGACGTGCAGAGACATTCTAACCTCAGCTCCAGAGACTTCTCTCGCACTTTGGCCACAGGTTCACACTCACATGTTCTCACCACTGCAGCAGAACTCCATTCGGGTACAGCTCAGAACAATTCTGCAGAAACAGACACCGCACCCATGAGAGAACTGGAGGGACATCACACTTCCCTTCTGTCCCAGGAGTTTTCTCCTCATTTCTTATCTGCAGGAGACACAAATGAACCTTCGGATTCCATGGAAACAGACGGTGTCTTGGAGGAGGTGGAGCTCCACAACTTTGCTTCCCTCCCTCCATCTTTACTCTCCTCCTCACCTACTCTGTCTCCTGTGAACAACGACACTTACAGCAGCAATGAGAGTAGCTACCACAGAGATGAGTATGGTCGCTGAACACGGTGGAGTTTGGAACTTCACAGCTGATAAAAGGAGGCAGAACCCTAAAGTCCGAGAAGCATTTGCACTTGATCAGTTCCTCTTTCTTTCTTTTCAACCTCTCCGTTTGCCTTTATCTTCTGTCACACTCCACTGAATCATGAGAGCAACGTGTTGTTTAGAAATGTTCTTGCTGTAGCAGCAGCTGGACACAAAGCATGAAGGCAAACCAGGTCACAGCTTTTCCACATATTCCAATAGTGCAAATGTACAACTCCAGAATTGTGTTATTTTTATGTAAATGGCCAAGACAGGAGGCTAATGAAGACTTGCTCTCCATTCTTGGACTCTGGGGTGAGGAACTGTGGAAAACCATTGGGAACATTAGTTAAGGTCAAATCTCGCTGGTTAGATTTCTTCATATAGGTGCACTGTTTAAAATGAGTTTAACGTGCTACTTATGGAATGGTATTTCTGCTGTAGAAGATGCTTGTTTTTAAAAAGCTGATGATTTTTCTTTTTTGTTAGTTTTTTAAGATAGGATAAGAATATCTGAGCTGCAGTGCATTTAATGACAAACTTTTGATGTATCTTTCGTGTGACAGTTTCAGTTATTCTTCCCTTCAAGAAGCCAAAGTGGTTGGTTTTCCGATGGGTTCTTTTTTTTGTAATATCAAGTGGACCTTGAAAATATGATCAATTTCACAAGAAACCCAGAAGTGCATATGTCTGATGTGCGTGTGTGTGAGCGAGAGAGAGAGACACTAACCCAGTTCTGTCAGCTACTGTAGATTTTAATATCCAGTTGAAAGATAACCTGACAGCCCCACAACAGTTCTATTGCCTTCATTCTTTTTATTTCTTATGTAGCACTTCAGGTTTCACTTGGTCTCAGAAAGCTGTTTAAAGACAATTGTGCTTCAGATTGTTCATCCTCAAAGGGTGGCTCGTGGGATTTCTCAGAATTAATAATGCATTTTAGCATTAAGTGAATTTTCAACTCCCATGTCTGAAAAGTTTCATAGACTTTGTGTGCTCATCTTTGGAACCGATGTTTGTGAGATTTGCCATTGACGGTCTAATATATGAATTGTACATCAGTACCATCTCTCCTTTTTGCCTACAAATGAATGTCTGCTGAACACAGTGGTAAACGGTCTTAACTTCTTCAGAGCTCATCTCAGTGCTCAGCATCTCCTACTACTAAAACTCTTGTGTGATGAACCCGGTGAGCTACTGTTTTTTGTCAAACACTTGATAGTTTAAGTCACAGTTGTTTTTTTTTTTAAATATATACTTCAAAACTGTTATTCAAATGAAGTATTTGAACTTAATAATGTCTCAAACTCGCACCAAATTTACAAATGCATAATGAAAAATATTGTGCGAGATTTCAAACTAATAAAGGCTCAGAATACATACTGTACCTCGGTTAAATAAGATGACGCGGTTTCTGGAATTTGTCGAACAGTATGAGCTTTAGTTTTTTGCTCTACCACATCTAATCTCGGTTCTGCGAAATGATACGATCACTTCTCACAGCATCAAACATGTAGCAGAATATCATTTTATGCATATTTTTTTGCAAGCTTTTTTGAGGTGGATGTATATTAAAGCAATTTATTTTTGTGCTGTAGGATCTGCTCAACTAAAAGTGAGTAGTGGCTTATTGCTGCTACACATCACGACAGCAGAGAGCTCGTTATAAGAGAAAGAGCTCTGGGGGTAGAAAGTAAAGGGGCATGTTGACACACAGCATTCAGCTGCACACATGTATATAATAAGAGGGTCAGGTTCTGGCTGGGGGCTTGAGCCATTTACAATCCAGCATTTTGGGTTCAATCCAGATTTATTCACCCGTCAGGTCCACTAGTTTTCATATTGACGTATTGTTCGAACATTTTAAGCTTTTTATTGAATTAATTCCCATTTTATTTTATACTTCTAATTATAAAGAAATCGAAAACAGTACTAATCTGAAGTTAATTGGGTGTCAGTGCTCGTTTAAAAATTCACAAGTGCGTTTCTGGTCGTACACAATGGAACCCCGTTTTCTCATGAAATCCCCCTTCAAAGGTTTGAAGTCATAAACCATCCTCTTACACTTTGAACCCACCGTGTGATTAAGAGCTTTAGGGGTATGATAAGCAGATAAGGCACTGTAACAGATGCTAAAAATTCTGCGGCATGTTAGAAGATGAATTTTTCGTTGAATTCCACTGCTAATGAATGTAATTGTGGAGGATTGGAAAAATGTGTTCTAAGGTGTTGTTGCTTTAGAAAAAGTTGCCTCTATATGTAACAATGTATGTGGCCAGTGAAGAAATGGACCACTCTCAGTGAGTTCCAGTATGGAACTGTGCCACTTCTTCAACAAATCCAGCCATGAATTTTTTTGCTTTTAAATATTTCACAGTCAACCGTCAGCTGTACTATACAAAATTGGAGACTTTTGGGAATTAAACCAACTCATCCGTGAAGTGGTTGGGCACAACAACTTATCAGTGAGGTCAGAAGATGCTGTTGTGCAAAATCAGAATCAAAATCTTTATTGGCCAAGTTGCGAATGACAACAAGGAATTGAGTTTGGTCTGACTCCGCCTTTTCCCCTCTTTTGCCAAGAGGTTGACAAACTTCTGGAGAGTCCATGTCTACTGGCCTTCCAACTTCATGTGACTTTCAGATTAGCAGAATAGAATAATGAGGAGAGCCTCGTGGAATAGGTTTTCATGGCCGCGCAGCTGCATCTAAGCCATACATCATGCCACGGCTGGATTCTAAAGCAGTGTAGCCTTGCCATCTGGTAACCTCCTGGACGAGTCTTGAATTGGCGATTGCCAAGTGCGTACTTGTCTCACTTTTTATCGTGGTCACGGGATGTTGATTACCAGGATTTAGCTCTCCTACTACAGCACACCAAGACATTTGGGACAATTCCAATCTTAGCATCACTTTGAGAACAGCTTGGAGCAGGAAGCATGACTGTGCAAGCACAAACACTTGGATAATATGGTTTAGGTGTGGAAGTTTGACTGGCCTGCACCTCAAACCAATAAAAACCAATAAAAAAAATCGTTGAGTTGGAGCGGGGACGGAGCCACACTTTTTCATCCAACATCAGTGTGTGACCTTACAAATGCTCTTCTGGAAGAATGGTCTGATCATCTAACAACAGTGTGGACAACCTTCCAAGAAACGTTGAAGGTGTTATGACTGAAAAGGGTGAATGGATTGTTTGTTGATAAACGTCTTTGTTTAGGATAGGGTTTTATTGCTTAAATTTAAATGCATAGGGCAAGTGAGCCTCTCCTTTTTGAAGGCCTGTTTGAGGGTCAAGAGGGTTTGGGGAAGGGTAATAAATTAGGCACGGGGACCTCGTCCCTCCAGTGTGTTCCATGTCCTCATTTGGGCATCCTCTTTGTCAGACTTTTCCAAGATGCAATCTAAATCCGATGCCCAAGCCACTTTTGGGTACACCCTGCCACCCTACAGAAATCCTCTCTTTGCAGAGTGTCTGAGATCTTTTGTTTCTGTTTATGAGCTTTATCTTGTTACCCGATGTCAGGGTTGGAACAGGATTGACCAGCAAGTTGAGAGCTATGATTTCTACTCGGCTCTCTTTATACCACAAGAGTAGAGTACATTGACCGCATGACTGTAGCCAATTAACTAATACCAATACCTGTCATTCTCACATTTCTTTCTTCTCTCACTTGTGAACAAAACGCAGAGAAACTTGAACCCTTCTACTTCTGAACAAAACATTTTTTTAACCAGGAACAGAACTCAAGGCACCTTTGTACTTGGGCATGTGCACAATGAAAGAGTCTGACTTATTTCTGGCAAAGGTAAATTGCTTTGCAACTAAATTAAGTTGCCCATATGCTCTGGTCATTTAAGAAGATGTCCTGGACTAGATGGACTAGATATGCAAACTCTCAGGACCCCAAGAATCAGTGTTCCACAGCCTGGAATAACGTCACTAAGTTCCACCTGTATCTGAGGTTTCAATTAGCCTCCTGCTTAAGAACGCAAACGTTACCTGTCAGGTGTCCATTCATTTTCCGGGAGGTGCATACTTGTGATTTTGCTGTGCCAGAACGTCAGACAAAAAAACTTCAAGGGTCTGAATACGTTTCAACACTAGGAAGATCATTTAGAGAAAATGCAAGCTTCAAATGGAGGCTACGCTAATGGCTCTCTGGCGTGAACTTTACGTAGAAGTAAAATCTTTTTATGTTAATGGGATTTTCTTTATTTTTTCAATATTGAATTTTACGGACAGTGAAACGCCATGTACCTACGTGGATTTGCAAGAATCCAGGTCTGGCCATTTTTTGAGACTGAGGCAAGTGGTAGATGCAGTTCTCCAGGATGTGGTTTTGGAGTCTTTATTGTTGTTGGATTCTTATAATAAAATAATAAACTTTATTTTTGCCAATTGAGAATAATGTCTCCGCCTGCTCTCTCTCTCTCTCTCTCTCTCTCTCTTCTCTCTCTCCTCTCTCTCTCTCTCTCTCTCTCTCTCTCTCTCTCTCTCTCTCTCTTCTCTCTCTCTCTCTCTCTCTCTCTCTCTCTCTCTCACACTTACTCACACACACACACACACACACACACCAAGCAGAAGTCATATTTTTGTGTCATTCAAATTATGCCTGTAAGCACCCGCCAGTGAGACAAATTCAAGGAATTCTTGAAATGGATGTATTGGCTGCTAATCAGTGCCGGACTGACAAATAAGAAGTTCTAAAGCGACTCCAGACTCAAAATCAATTCCTGCCAAATGAAATGCTGACATTGCCCATTTTCTCAGACTTTAGACTTTAGAACATCCCTATCGGCAACAAGCTGCATTAACTCGCACTCTTTATATTGAGGAAACGATCATACAATTTTCCTAAAGGCTCCGAGATGTCTGTCTGGTGATAAATCTCTTCAGCCTGAAGTGACTTGTTTTCAACTTTGATGAAACTGCCTGCTTCCCTTCAGGCAGCTTTGTTTCATAGTACATTTGGTGCTGTGACTGAGTATTTCTGGTTTACTATTAGGAATCGCACTACACTGCATGTTAATATGGAGAGTGACAACAGCAATGCTTCACATTACAGTGGCGGAAATAAGTTCTTCCTCTAAAGCTGCTTTTTATGCAGTGATGCCTTCATGACGTGTTGAGAGATGTCACCTACACCGCCTTTGTTCTCCAGAACTGCTGCGCACTGAGTTCCTGAAAGAGCAGCATTATTGTCGGCAATATGCTCACTTCCACAGTGTGAATTTACTGTTTGTTTCTCACACACACACACACACAAAGTGATGGCATTTTTTTTCGGAGCACTCAAGTACCCATACACAGACTACGACTTTATGAGCGAATAGATTTAATGATGGGTGTTTTCTGAGAGAAAAAGGCTGTTATGCAAAACTCCCCTTTAATTGCATAATGTGGCAGATAAACAGAGTGGGCTGAGGTTAATGGGGATGACTGCTGCAAAACATGCCGCTAATGATCCGGCCCATTTACTGTTGTTTAAAACCGTCGGCACAACACGTGGCCATTATGCCTGTAATTACATTGACATTGCATATTTCAGTAGCAGATATGACATGTAGTTTTATTAGCAGGTTTTATGCGCAAGTGTTTGTGTTTACTGTACTTACACTGGTCATTTTACTGCACTTTTATTGTGTCCGTTATAATTTACTGTCTGTACTTTCCATTAGAAAGCCCTCGAGACCCCAGTGAAATTATTTAACTGCATTTTTTTTTAATAATTAAAGGATCCTTATCGGCATAACCATTTTATTTAATGGAAACATGATCTTTTCATTTATATTGATTATAATAATTGACCGCATATCCCTTTAGTTTTGTTCACATTACATTGATGATTCAACTCTTCTGTGCTGAATAATTAATCTCTTTGAAAAGATTTAAATGTTAGAGAACAAATGTTTTTCTTTTTTTAAACGAGCTATTTTAGAGTATGAAAGGTGGACAATTTCTAGTAGACAAATAAATTAACATTTTATTATAAATAAAAGCAAATTTGCAGAGTTAGGATCAAGCATTCTTTTTATTTGTGCTTACCTTAATTCTACAAATCTTTTGTCTTCATCGAAAAGCAGTGCAAAATCATTTTTCTATTTTATTTGCAAAGATTGGAACGGGCATTGAACTGTAGCATTCTTTTGTAGATTTGATTAGTCTCAGATTAAAGATTGGTTAAATGTGCGAAACCTTCTCATGTAAATTAAAGAATGTAATCCTCTTTTAATCCAAGAACTGTCCACATTATCAGTTTAATTCTCTCGCACACACTTTTCCTTCTGCTCGAATGCAACTCTAATATTGATGGTGAATAATGATCTTAATGCAGACACACACACACGCACACACACACACACACACACACAGCACTTAGAAGCTCTGCGAGTGTAGCGTAATAACTCAAATGAGTGTTCGATATATTAAAAGTGGAGTGAGAGAGAGGTTTGATAGAGCTGGGCTCTGATGCACAGCTGTGTGTCTGTATGTTCTGGTGGCGTTTTTGATAATATTTAAATGCAGCCGTGTGCGTGTTTAATCGCAGGAGGAACGGTGCTGGCTGCACACGGATGCATGGCAGAACTAATTGGAGACTGAAGTTTGAAAAGTTTCTCTGGCATTGCTTCAAACACTAATCTGAACTGCACCCAAAGTTTCTCTTTTGCCATTATTAGTTTAAAGGGGGAGAAAAATGTTCAAACCCTCAAAAACAAAGCCTCAAGTCTGCAGTTTAAGAGAAATGTCCTCATGAAGGTGTCGAGCATTAAGAAGCTTATTGTTCTGTCACATGAAAGCTGCTTCTTAATTAATCCAATTTATGGCTAGACGAGACTGTATGGATCAGATGGGCTTCTCTTCCCAGTATTCCCTCAGTCTCCGGTCTAATACAGCATCTACCAGAGAAGCTCTTTGTGTTTTACAGGGACGTTCTTTATGGGGATTTTCTGTTCTCCTTGTTCACGGGTGACGATAGTTTGATGAACCTCTCAGATACTGAACATCGTTTTCTCTTCAAGGAAAGCAGTCAAGGTCAATCTTGGGTCATGGATTCGGCAGTTATTGCTCTGCTTTATCAGTTGTTTTATTGAGATGGAGTTTGGCGGCTGCACCAATAATTCACACTTACTTGGCAACTCTGTGAACATTTACAGTTAATTTTTTTTTTTTTTTGGTATTGGTCAAGTTGGATCCTGTGTAGAGAAAAATTGGGTCTTTTACTTGGCAAGTAACACAATCTCTAGACGCCTTTTCTCTCTGTATCTCTCGCTCTCTCTTCTCTTAGATCATCAGACTGTATTCGTTGGGAGCTAATGAGAGACCAGAGCACATTACTGCTACTTAGTTGCAGTGATTTAGTTGAGACGTCTCCTCATGTCCGTGTGCTGTAGGAGTGTTGAGTCTGTCTCACCTCATTACAGACTCCCTCAGATCTCATTCTCTTCCCTGCGGTCTCTTTGCTTGAGAGAATATTCTTTCTGATAGCATATCCTTCATTTCACTCTACTTTACTGATGATTCTGTCCTGGCTTTGCCTACATTAAATAATTAGGTTTGAATAGAATTTGCTCAAGTTCGATGTGTATATATGTCAACTTTAATGTCTTCATGCTTGCACGTTACGGTATTAATTTAAGTGTTAGTATTGGTGCAGTCTTATTTTTTCCATCTTTCACACAATTACTCTGTCTCAGGTCTTACTCACTCTGTTTCTCACTCTTTTGACAATGTTTCTCCTGTCTCTCCCTCCCTACTGGGACACTCCACATTCATTTATCTGTCTTATCTTACTCATTCATTCTCTTCATTGCTCTCTGCCATTCTTTCTCTCTTCCTCTACCTCTCTTCTCTTTCTCATTCTTTCTTTTCTATTGTCTGTCACTCTTTACTTGCTGCTTCCTCTCTCTCGCTCTCTCGCTTTCTCTCTCCTACTCTGAGTCTCTCTTTCTCTCTCTCTCTCTCTCTCTCTCTCTCTCTCTCTCTCTCTCTCTCTCTCTCTCTCTCTCTCTCTCTCCCTCCCCTCTTCTCTCTTTCCTTCTCTCCATCTCAAAGCCACTGGAGCTGGGTGTCTTTGTTCTTGCACCTGAGTGAATGACTGAGCTGTTGCGAGCGTGTCCAGAAATTTACAAGCATTGACTTAATCAGGCCAACAGTTTTACAGAGGTATTAAGTCTCTTCACATACTGATAGAGCTCAAACTAGAAGACATTTAAAAGTGTCATATTTATGTGTGTGTGTGTGTGTATATATATATATATATATATATATATATATATATATATATATATATATATATTCTAGACTTGACAATGGGAATCAAACCCATAAACCGTGTGCTTTTACATTTTTACAATTTTACATTACTCATGAAGTTTACTTGAAAAACTATTTGAACATGCTTCTATATATAAATATTGTAGGTGTGAATGGTTTGTTCTGGAAAAATAGAGATAAGAGGGGGGGGGGCATGATGTGTGTTGAAGAGTAAATAATGTGTATTCTCAATTGTGCTGTCACTACAACATTATTTTATTTTATTTATTTTTTTTTTTTTATAGCAACTAGCTAAATTAAAGTAAACATGTAAAGAGATATGTTTTGTAACTGGGGAGAGTTAAAAGAAAAGCACTAATGTTTAGCATGAGTCACTGTTTCTTTATTTCTGCTTTTCTTTACAGCAAAGACCTGAACATTGTTGTTTACTGCAAGCCTATTTATGTCTGTAATATCGGTCACCAAGAATAAACTGTATAACAAATTGGACTAATAAAACCGTGATGTTCCCTCAGTTTCATCTACAGTACTCCCTCATAGAATTTTACTGTAAAGCTATTATTTACTCCCTTCTCGTACAAACAGTGGGGCTCTTTTAAGGATTTGCTTGCTTGGATTTAATGATTTTCATCATTTTGGAAAACTAGAGAAACAACAGTCAATTTAATTTAATTCCACTGTGTGTTTGTAGTCTCTAGACCATGTCTCTACACCATGACGTTTTAAACATGCTGAACGTTTTGCAGTGATCAATGATGGCAATTCTACATGGTTTGTGAAAGAGAAGTTTGTTCTAAATTATAGACCGACATAGTTTTTGTTCATTGTAGAATTGACTTAATTAATCAAAATGTTTTGTGAACACGCTGGGATTTCGGCAGTGTACTCTGCATGACTGGGGATTTATTTTGACCTTTGCTTGGAAAATAAGCCTAATCCAAAATTCATTCCCGGATTTTAGGAGATTTTAGGAGATTTTTTAGTGAAAGTGTTACGTGACTTGTGGGAAAACTTCAAGTTTTGCATTCAGACGTTAAAAATCAGCCAAGCGGACCAGCAAACTCTGATTGTCCGTTTTCAATCACTGTTAATCTAATACTGGGTTTCATTTCACCAGCGGGGAAAGTGTTTATTAATAATGCATTCAAATATTTGATGCCAGAACATAAAAATCACGTGTTCTCTAAGTGCAGGCTATAAAAAGCTGAGACTATAAAACCATACAATATTTCCACCATCTCTGTTAATAGTCAGCTGCTAAAGGTTCCTGTTCCACTGAAGTCAGTGGTATTCTTCAGAGGCCTGTGTGTTCATTACATATTGATCAGTTCAGCTAAAGATATTGTTCTGCTAATAGAGTTTCATCCGAAGCACCTTCTCAACCCAGCAGAGGATCTGACAGTCGATTCCAAGTCTGGTTTTGTTCCAGAACAAAACTAAACAAACCAAAGTTTGGTTGAAACACAAAGTCACACGCAGGTGCGATGAGCATTTGTCAAGTCTGACGAGAATTGGAAGGAACCCCAATGTGGCTGACCAGGAGTTAGGAACCGAGACAGTGTGTGACCTTTCCTGCAGGACCGGTTCTCCCGAATGTCATTGATTTTAGAGGTATAATAATCACACGGCTTTGAGGAACTGTCAGAGATGAGAGGAGAAAGCCAAGGAATGAAGGTGAGTGAGAGGAAAAAGCAAAAAGAATGACATTTAACTGCGAAGGGAGACAAGGACCCTCTGGCATTTATTCTGATGGAGTGTCTGCTGTCTTGTGACTCAACTGGTTTATATCGCTGGGAAGATTGCACCATCGTGTTAGTTTAGACCGAAACCTCTCCTGCCACCTCCACTGTAGGCAAAGACGCCGGACTTATAAGATGCATTTGGGTTATGTTTGCCAAAGAGTGTGTAAATGAATGGAGGATTGCTCGGGCCTTTGTCTGACAGACGTTTTGTGTTTGAGGTTTTCACAGCACAAACTCCAGCTTGATGGTGCAGTTCAGCGGGTCTCTTTATTATATCTCTGCCCACGGTGACTGTACAGCAGATCAAAAAATGTTCTAAAGAAGACGACGGAAAAAAAAAGAATGGCTTCGGCCCCGTCTCCCGTGCATCTGACTTCAGCATAATGAGGTAGTACAGAGCGGTGTGAAACCAGTGCAACACTGAATAAAGCAATCCTGGGACCAGGTTTTTACCTCGTCGTCCTACACGCACATCTCTTCTCACCTTTGCTCTGGGTCACTGTGGGCATGTTTACTGTATTCCTGCAGTCCATAAAACTAAATCGTATTACTCTCAGCCAGTCCCAGACACGGCTATATTTACACATGTATAAATTCTGTTGATCCCCAGCTATTGATTTGTGGGCCGTCACACTGTCCCTCTCTTTTCCGCTAATCTTGCTCATTTCCTCTAAAGTCTGTCTCTTAAAAAGGCTGGAGACATTGGGATTTCATTTGGAGTCTGTTAGAGCGATGGGGCGGTTGTGTGGTACAATCAACAGCACAAAGACACATTAAACGCTAATAGGGAGTGACTGACTGACTCTTTTATTAATGCCGAGGCTGAGACGATCAGTCTCAAAAAAAAAGGTAATTTACTGTAATGTTTTTTTTTATGGACTCTTGAAATATTGCTGAATTGGTTTAATAAGCCTTGTTAGGTCTAAGTCACGTTTAAAATAAATGGCCCATCCCTGTCCAGGATTCAAACCTGTGACCTTCTGATCAGAGACAGATTGTCTCTGTACCGTAACAATCTCAACAGATTGTTACTTTCAACTTATTCTGTCAAATGATTAAATCCAATTTTAATCCAATCAAAGTTTTCATATGAAATTAAGTTGTTCTGGTGTTTTTTACTTTGTTCAAATAAAAATACAGAAATATGTCTAAAAAAACTATACAAACTTAAAATTAAAGCCAATTGTCCTTACACAATATATATATATATATATATATATATATATATATATATATATATATATATATATATATATATTTATATTTATATATACATACATACACATATACATATACATACATATATACATATACATATTCATACAGTATACACATAAACACACAAGTGCTATATTTCAGAATTTTTAAGTTAATCTTCCTAGATTTGTTAATCAGTTTGGAAAAGGTCTTCATCTTTTGCGCATTTTCTACACTTTCATCTTCAGGTAATCCTTGTGTGTCCTCATGTGCCGCTATTCATCTGGAAAAATTAAAAGCTGAATCCAAACAAAGGTGAGATTGCTGCTATAAATAATGCTGTTTTTGACACAATTAGCCTTGGTCAGTCACGAATGTTTTCTACATATTATATTTACTGGATTCTCTTCAGTTCTTGATGAATGAGTAAAAACTTACTTGGCTAATTTAGTTTTTTGCTTGACAATAAGCCCGGATAAAAAATTAATTATGTGTTTATGTCAGCCCTGATGACCACACTGTATCTAAAATACAGTAGTACAGTATTTTTTTCTCATTCTTTTGTGAGAAGACATTCTCAGGCTTTAACTTTAACAAGAACATTGCCAGGAAAGTGATTCTCTCCTGTGTGACATCTTGCGCATCAAAACCTCTGTCTTCCAGTCGGAGCTACTACACTGTCACAGTTCACACTTTGTAGGCTTCAGCCGTCTGAGCTGGATACCTTCTATTGTCTTGGTGGATTCGTTTTTGTGAGGATGCATTTTTTTAATTTTAGAATGTGTGTATCACTAACTGTGTTTTTGCAAAAAATTGATTGAGTTTTTAATTTAAACGTAATACGATAGTTACATGTACAGCATTACTTATTATGCTGAAAACTTTGTTTATTTGTATTTTAAAAAAAGAGTTAGGCTTTCACCCAATAATTATAAAAAGTGTTTTGAAATAAAAAAACTCCTTGACTTTCAAATTTGTCACTTTTCGACAGCCATGTTCATTTATTTGTACGGCATAATATCTGGAGATTTAATTGGAAAAAAAAAAACCTCAAATCTTTAATCAGTGTGGCCAGACTGGTTTGATCTATTAGAAAGGCAATAGTAACTCAAACAACCACTCATTACAACGAGGTATTGCGAAGAGCTTTTCTGAACACACCACTCGTTGAACCCTGTGGCAGGTAGACGACAGCAGCAGAAAACCACACTGGGTGCCACTCCTGTCAGATAAGAATGGAAAACAGAGGCTACAATTCACACAGACTCACCAAAATATTCACTCAATAGACAATAGAAAATTGGAAAATTGTTGCCTGGTCTTATGAATCTTGATTTCTGCTGCAACATTTGGATGGTTGGGTCAGAATACGGCGTCAGCAACATGAAAACTTGGATCCATACTGCCTTGTATCAGACTGGTGGTAGTAGTTGTCTATTGGTGTGAGGGGTATTTTCTTGGCACACTTTTAACTTTGTTATTGAATATTTAAATATTGAATAATTCAAGTACCCATCTTCTGATGGCGACTTCCAGCAGGTTAACACGTCATGTCATAAAGTATGAATTTACTGAACTAAAATAGTCTTGACAGTCACCAAATCTCAATCCAATCATTATAATATAGCTGACAAATATACAGCGACTGTGTGTCAGTACTGACTATTGACCAAAATCTTTGGAGAAGCCATACCTTGTTAAAACTATACCATGAACCATTAAGGCAAAACCCTAACAAAGTGGGTGCTTATATGCATACATGCATACATATACACATTATAAAAGAATATATATATATATATA